>CM044892.1:30351166-30676535 GCA_024500025.1 Syzygium aromaticum | reverse complement strand
TCTTAGTAATTGCCATGAGAGAAACTTTTGGAGGTGGGGCTTCTCTCGTTATCATATCCGGAGGACCATGAAGGCTACCAGGAACTACGTCTGTCTCCACCTACCACTATCATGTTGTTAACAAAAAAGGGAACATATAAATGGGCGTTAGCTCCAGTGTCTTCACATATCAGCTTAGTCAACAAAGTGCACCATAAAGCTAAGGGTAAAAATCCTATAGATCTTACATTGAAGCGAGGCATTAGCATCCAATTCTCAGAGCTTCCAGATGAATAGCTACTACGAATCATTAAAATGGAACAATCACTAACAGGCACAGCACCTTCATTTTGCAAATGACCAATAAGCTCAGTTTCTTGAATCCTTGTCTACGAATTCATATCTAAAATCAAGCTGGCATCATATTTTGATTGTTTACGCGTTTTATGTTCCTCATAGGACATCTAGTACCCTGCATCGAATCCAAAAGCAGCACCTTCTTGACCCTGTAACGACATGGTTACAACATTAGGAGCATAACCGACACATGCAATGACTAATTTCTACTTTGAGTTCTTGTAGCCTGCACTCCATGGCAACCAAACCATATAGTCTTGACCAGGAAGAGTCGTGAATCCTTTAGACAGATTCTTTTAGAGGGTGTGAACTTATTCAAACCCTTTTACTTGAGTTGTCCTGATCTTTATTACATTACTCGTACGGTTGTTGTTGGCTGATACACCGGTAAAACATTTATCGACAAACAATACCATTCTTTGCTCGCGTTCATTGGCGTCAGGATGTTGCGCACTTAAGTGCTCCTTGTGAATGCGAGAACAGTACAATCAAAATGGTTTTGAACTAGGGCCATCGGTTTGAATCGTTATGCCTAAACACTCGACGACAATATCATTTAAAAATCGGGAAAGACCGGCGGCATGAGATGGTGATACCCATTCTTTCTTCTACTATGGCTCAACAATTCAATCACTAGGCATGACATGCACTGCAAAATATTGAAGATGGTCACTCAGATCTATCGCAGTGGAGAATCTGGAGATGTATAGAAAGGGTGAGTTGATGCTGCAGCCGAGCGGAATGCCGCAGTTTGGGCATATGGTGAGCATCCATGTCTCATCATTACAAAAAAGTGAAACAAGAATAAACTAGCCAAAGGAATCCTAAACCGTAATCAGAGCCCAATACATCTTCCCCCTTCTCTCTCATCTCCATCGTCGCCCCCAATGACCTTGCCAGTCACCACGATCCACAGTGTAGTCGCTGTTACAGCCAACCACCATCACCGCCGCCGCAAAGCACAAGTTTGGCGTTCGATGCGGTTGGAAAAACCCACCAATGTAATCGAGCTAGCTAGAGCTAAGTCGGATTGCGGACAGAGAGACAAGCAGCTTTGAGACAGTGTTGTGCTCCGCTCGATGGCAATGATTCTTGGTACGCTTGTTTATGAATCGAGACAAGTCGTCTTCCATCTATGTGGCATGAGGAGTCCAAATTGAAAAAGGAGAGGGATGTCATGAGGTCCCCAATTTTATCTTCTTTTACTTCTATTGTTGAATATGTGCTTTGTTTTGCTTTCTTTATACATTGGATTTTGACTCCTCAATTCGGCATGGTGCATACATGATCATCAATAGGAAAATTACAAAAAAAAAGTTTAAATCTATTGCACTCATGCCAATTTAGTTCTAAATCTTTCAATTTGACCAGTTTAGTCCTAAACTTTTTAACAATTTGTTAATGTAGTTCATTCAGCCAATTTTAGCCAAAAATTGATGACATGGACTTTGGCTGTCCTACATGACACGAACGACACTAACCTAGAAAATTTTAAAATTAAAAAAAATTGAATTTTTTTGAAATTTTCTATTAATTTTTTCTTTTCTTTTCTTTAGTGTTAAGGCATGTAGGGGCTATTGGCCATCGGTCTAGGCCTAGTGACCCCTGCTAGCCACGAGCATTCAAAAAAATTAGTTCCCATGTAGGCATTGGTTGTGTCATAGAAGACGATCAGCGTCCACGTCATCAATTTTCGATCAAAATTGGTCAAATGGATTATATTGACAAAGTGTTAAAAGGCTTAGGACTAAATTGGTCAAATTGAAATATTTAAGACTAAATTGGCCAAATTGAAAGATTTAAGATTGAATTAGCACAAGTGCAATGAATTTAGAACTTTTGTGGTTATTTTCCCAATCATCAACATATATGAGTTGCAAGAGTTATAGCCAAGAAAACTGAAGAGGTCTAAAATGACTTTTATTTAGGGGTAACTGCAGCTCTTTATATCAAATGCCCTTCTGACATTTCAAAATCTACATTTTACATGTCTCCTCAATTTTGCTCTTTATATCAAATGCCCTCCTACTATTTCAAAACCTACATTTTGCATAACCCTAACCTAAAACGAATTATTTGCCCTCATGCATGCCCAAAATTTACACAAAATCTGTCACTCTCTTCTCTGCCCTTTCTTTCTCCTCACACCCAGCAGCTAGCAAAGGAACGATTGAGGACCACCCCCACAGCATTGAGCTGCTGCTCGACGCCACAGCATGATGCCAATGACAATGCCCTCACCTTTGCCCGCCTCCCACATCCCTCTCCCAACATTCCTAAAACTGTCCGTGGCGAGATCGTTCCGGGCTTGCATAGCAAGGCCACATGAGCTTGGCCTAAGCTTGCGGTTTGCAGTCGTCAAGGCTGTGCAAGGTCGAACTCGAGCTCACAAGGGTTGAGTTGAGCCATGAGTTTCTGTGACAAGCACACGAGCCCCTCAAACTATATAGCAGAGCTCGGCCATGGCTGCTAAATCAAGGTCGTTCGACCTCATTTTGGCCTTGAGTTGGCGGGGCTATCTTTGACTACCGTTGACGGCCTCCGAAGGGGTAACATAGGCATGCATAGTGGAGAAGGGGAGACATGGTAGTGGTGTGTTGGATTGACCAAACCTCTCGAGTGGGGAGAGAGAGAATGTGGGTGAGTGGATTTTTTCAGTGTGGGGGTAATTTGGGAGATAAAACGGCAATTTGGTAAACTATATGCGGGTGAGAGATGCAACTTGAATTCAATTGTAAAAAATGAGGATGAATTGTAGGTTTCGAAACATGACTATGGTACGTGACTATGGTATCTAATATGAAGTTGTTTAGAACATGATTTTGGCAATTTTTCCTATAATATATAATTATTTGAATAAGTTTTGATTCTAATTTGATATTTAACTTTTCACATCTTTATGCATATATTCATATTTATCTAATGCATTCAGAATGCTTTTGCGTTTTTTTGAAAATAAGGTTACTTCTGTTATTTTGATGGAAAAGTGAAAATAGCTTTTGGGTTTTCCAATTTTAACAAGAAAATGTTGTGGGGTTTTTCATAAAGGATTTGGGTCATCTAGATTGATTATGATATAAATTGACAATTTAGAAGTAACATCATCATATTGAATTCGATGGCCGAGATGCTCTCTCTCTCTCTCTCTCTCTCTCTCTCAAGGATCTTATCCTTATTTTATAGGATGGTCATATAAAGTGCTTTTCTCATCCGTTAAAGGAAAGTGATCTTCTAGTACTTCTTAGAAAAGGCCAAAGAACAAAAAGGTAAAAGAAAGAAAGATTTGCATTTCATCCACACGTTTCATTGGGATAACGTTCATGAAAGGTCAACATCACATACTAATGTATTCCCTCATGAAAAATCACTTCGACGCAAAAAAGATGCTCAACTTTTATCTCCCACTTTTTTCATGCATCGTCACAAGATCGAATCTTGATTCTTTACATAGATGGGCAGACCAGATGTATTTGCCCATATGCTCTTTTTTTGGTGCATGGGGAACTAGTTCTTTAGAACGTCAACAATACTTACACTCAAATCTAAAATCATGCAAGATAGTACCAACAATGATCTTTGTTATAATGGAATCTTGAGTGTTGGGTCACAATATATTGGTTGAAGCTTACTGAACTTATTTCTACTCGACATGGCTTCTAAAATGGGATGGTGAGCGCGGCCCTAAACTTATTCTGAGCGAAGAATGTTGTGATTTGATGGGTAATATGTCTTTTTAGAAAGAGTGTTCACACAAAATGTGGCCAGAGTTTTTCTTGATGGAATAGTACATGCATGTCTATTTTTCTCGGTCAAGCAAGTATTTTTCTCAGCCTAAGTCCAAATTTTTATGTGTATATTTCGAAGATATTTTATTGAAACATAGCGTAAAATAACCATCATCACCAGTTCAAAATTGCACTTTGCACCATGTAATCTTAAAACACTAAGCCTTTCTATCTCGATATAGAAAAACAAGAACTTACAATTCGTAAACAGCAGTTTTTTCTAAAAAATTTTCCAATGTTTATCCTAGTGTCTGTTCCAAAATGTGAAGTGAAGTGTAGAAATCTAAAACCTCACGATGTAAAACGCAAGGTCTTGGTGAAAAAAGTAGGTAAGGAAAGAGTTCATGGTGATTCTTTGCATTTACATAACATTTAATAGCTTAATGGGCTACATAACTTGGCCGATGGTCTTCTAGGCCAGATCTTGGGCCAACCATATCTGGGCCCAACCTTTGTGCCTAGAAATTTCACACATAATATTGAATGGGATAAGTATATTGTAAATCTTAAAACTTATCACGAAAGTGCCATTGAATTTTAAAACTTTCAAAAAATACAACTAAGTCTTAAAACTTGTCACGAAATGCAATTAAATCCTAAAACTTTCAAAAAGTGCAATCAAGTCTCAAAACTGATGAAAATGGTCCAATCAAGTCATTTTTTGAAAGTTTTAGAATTCGATTGTACTTTTTTAAAGTTTTAAAACTCGATTATATTTTCGTGATAAGTTTTAGGACTTAAGTGCACTTTTAGAAAGTTTTAGGAATTAATTAGACTTTCATGATAAGTTTTAGGACTTATAGTGCACTTATCCCATATTGAATCTAGTTGAGAGCTCACTTCCATGTGATTTGGTAAGGAAATCGATGAGGATTCACTTCACTTGGAGGTGATGAATTGAGCCAACATTATTCTCAACAACACTGACCCGTTGAAGCGAAGTTTTGAATTAGCATTTTTCATTCCATCATTTGGTCATTCCTCCCACCTAAACAGTAAGTTCATTCTCCAGTCATTTTGAAGAAACACAAGTTGAGGTAGGCAAATTCTAATGCCACAAAATACCGCGCCAACCTTTATGGCTTTGTAAGACTCGAGCTGAAGTAGTGTGGATGACCCATATTAATATCGAACTTTTGTGTTTAATGGCGTGGGAAATCGAACCCCGCAATTTCGTGCCTTAACTGCTAAGCCAAATCTATTGGGTCGACCTTTTCTTTCCGGGTGCACGACCATAAGGGCTTTCGTCGCACATCAAAAAGAAACACGAGTTCTTGATGTAGATTGAATGCAACACAGCATAAATGAAAAGGATAACGTCTCGTGCGAAAACAGAACGCCACATTTGTCGTGACCTAACGGGATAAAAAGGCAAAAGAATAAGAATGCGAAGGCGGTTCGTGGCATCACACGGATTAGGGCACAGCTTGGGGTTCATGTTCCATCAATAAAGTACATGGCGCTCTCTCTCTCTCTCCCTCTCTCAACCCACAAATCTTTATAGGATTCTTGCATAAAGGCAGAAAAGGTAGAGGGAGAGGAACAATGTGCATTATACCCATTAGCCACACATCTCATCCTTTTGGGATTGCTGTCTCAGCTTTTGTAGATACCCAGCCATCCAAAACACCCCCCTCTCCAAAAAGTCGAAGTGCCAAAATTCCCCATGTTATCAGACAAAACATCATGGGCACACGCCAAGATGGCATTTTCATTTATACCCATCATCTCTCTATCTGATCTCATAGCACATACACAGTTTCATGGCCAGATATCAATATATTGTTCTGTCTATATGTTGATCGGATTGATTTGTTCTATTCGCAAAGATTTTTGCGGGGAATTAGTTTTTTTTTTTTTGGACATAATCGGGGAATTAGTTGAGGTTCTGGTTGTTCTCGGTGTTTCTGGCATCTTGGTTAAAGAAGCTTGTAAGCACAGTGCCACTCTCCATTCACTGACGATTAACACGTGCATGAATCTTAAGTCACATCGCCTTTGTTTTTTGTTAGTTTAAATGATTAGAATCCCACCACTAATGATAGGCTAATCGCTTCAACACTAGGCAAAAACCCTATTCTCGGGCTGGCTTCTGTTCATATATGTTGTTTTCGCCTTTTGGTTTGTGCAGATATCAATCTGGTTCTGATGCTATAAAGTGATACTAAGAACTGCGCCCATTGTTTGATTTGATCTGTGATGCATTGAACTGCCATTTCTTTAGGGTTTTGCTTCAATAAATAAATGGTTGGTTGAGTGTTCAAGAAAAGCTTGACCCTTGGGGTTTTATAAGGCGGTTCCACTTTTCGAAATTGGAGGGCTTGTTTAAGCGTGTCTTCTTAACTTTTTAGGGCTCAAATTCTGGAAATACTATTGTTGGCATAAATAATAATAATAATAATATGGAAATGAAGCTGTAATGAAATAATTTAGAAAAAAAATCACCAAAAACCTCAAACTATACCACCTGTGACACATTTACCATGAACTTTTTTTTGTGACACTAAAAACTCCAAATTATGCTATTTGTGACATATTTACCCCATTGTACTATAGTCCATATGCATTTTCGTCTTTTTTACTTTTTCCTTTTTTTTTTCCTTTTTATACCTTTCCAGTGAGGGCCACCCTCGCTCGCCTAGGCATCCTTGCCGGCGTCGGGCGAGGGTCTCCCTCGCCTGAGTCAAGCGAGGGCCACCCTCGCTCGCCCAAGCGAGGCGACCCTCGCCCGACTCAAGCAAGGATGGCCCTCGTCGGATCTGAGGAGGGCGAGGGCTGCCTTCGCCGGTATAGAAAAATAAAAGAAAAAGCAAAAAAGACAAAAATGCCCATAAACTAAAGTACAATGGGGTAAATGTGTCACAAATAACATCGTTTGGGATTTTTGGTGTCACAAAAAAAAGTTCAGGGTAAATGTGTCACAGGTGATATAGTTTGGAGTTTTTGGTGGTCTTTTCCCAATAATTTAATGTATACCTTTTGAAAACTTTAGTCACTATCAAGCAGAGGAATTTCCTAGGCTATTATTAGCCTTTGTAGAGGCTAATATACATTCGATATCTGAGGTTAAGGCATGTTCAAATGACATGTTGTCGTCCATATATGATCAGAGGAGACTTCCTCAAATATACATCACTCTTGATTGTTACGCGATCTTAGAGATCGAATCTTACGGTCTGATTAGGTCTATGTGGACTAAACACACGAGAGGAGTTTTCAAAATGTCTTGGCCATATAAGGTAGAGACCATATAAGAATGTCTCTTATTTATGAATTATTTAAATGGGCCTTTTCGCTATCAATGTAGGACTTTAGGATATCACAATTTTTTAAGTGTTTGTACAGTTTCCGTCACAATTACAGCTTAGAAAATAGGTGCTGCAAGTTTTACAAGGTGCAGTAAGCACATTACCACAACAACACCTCACAACTGTGGCGACAACTTACAATAACTTTTCAGAAGCTGCCTCACCTAGTTTTGAGGTGCCGCACCTTTGAAATATCTACTAGTAGATAAACAAGTCACGATATCTCATAGCATAGCCACAACACTACATAGTCACAACTATACTGAACAGACACCAAGAAGTCTCAATGTTGGAGAATAACATTACAGATATTTCGCATCTCAAACTCGAGTTATATCGGTCACGTATTGAGCATCACATTTGCATTGTACCTATCTTTTATGACGTATTCTTTCATAGCATATCATGCGGTGTAATGCATCAACGACACTTATTCAGATGCTCCCTCTATTGCCATCTCTTCTCTCATGTCGTATCCCTAGTTGACATTCTCCCATCTTATGCCCTTTCGCAAGAAGCCACCTAATCAAATATGCCACGAGAACCTCCATCCTAAAGCCAATTATAGGTAAACTAAAAAAAAATTGATACCCGTCCTGTACATGACTTTGGAATAATCCCAGAGACATTAAGACGATACATCTATAACATAATTTATTAAGTAATGAATTAAATTCTTGTTTGATGCATAAATACGGCTCAACTCGTTAAATACGCACTAGCATTTTGTCACGTCATCTTGTAAATCGACATTACATATAACTGTTTCTAATATTGCTCATATGACCTTTTTTCCCCCTCGATCTCCCAAAATTCACTTTCGGCAGCGCGCTTTTGACTTATCTCTCTAGCCATGCAGATTCCCAGCGCAAATGGTATTGAATTGTTGCGAGCAAGCCATACACGTCCTAATCAACTCCATAGCATTTCATACTTTATATTACATCATCATATTCACATCAACTTAAAAGAACTTGCACCACCTTTTCCATGCCCCTTTATAATTTAACTTATCAAATCAAAAGCAGAGAAGAGGAAAAAGGAAATGCTCGTACCCACAATACAAACCCTGGTGATCACTTTGATTCACCACCTTCTCCCTATATATACAGGACCATTCGGCTCCATTCTTCATCACAAAGTCACAAGCATACATCAGCTACCAGATACAAAAACAACTCAAAAAGTTTCCGTAGTTGACTTGTGTAACTCATCGTCTTTCTTGATCTTGTCATTTTTCGTCGCCGTCGTCTTGTTTAGTGTATAATTTGATGGATAGGGTGTCGAAGTTGGCGTCGCAGAAGGCAGTGGTGATATTCAGCAAGAGCACGTGCTGCATGTGCCATGCGGTGAAGAGCCTGTTCTACGAGCTCGGCGTGAGCCCGGCCATCTACGAGCTCGACGAGGACTCGAGAGGGAAGGAGATGGAGCGGGCCCTGGCCCGGCTCGGCTGCAGCCCTGCCGTCCCCGCCGTCTTCATCGGGGGGAAGTTCGTTGGGTCGGCCAACACCGTCATGACCTACCATCTCAGTGGCTCGCTCAAGCGAATGCTCAAGGACGCCGGCGCATTGTGGCTCTAGTCTTTAGTTTCAATGAGTCTTTAGTTTTTTTTTCCTTTTGCTTACCTCGGCTTGTGAAGTACATTAACTGTACTACGAAAAAATACATGAAGGAGGATTTATGACTATCAAGTATTGCCTTTTAGCTAACTTTTTTCGTACAATTGTGACTTTAACAACAATGGCATTCACTGCAATGGTGAGAATGGCAAAAGCTGACCTCTTCAATATCGAAACTTTTTTATCAAGTTTCCCTTTTTCTATTTCCTCTTTTCTTTTTCGACGCGATAGGAGAGAAATTGTATCGGTTCTCTTATATGCTCACTCTTTATTTTACGTATCTCCTTGTCCAATTCATATATTGATTGTACATATCGATTGGCCGTCACAGAGAATTGAATAGTATATTGATCTTGCTTGATGTATTTCATACGATTCCACCAAATGCAGCCTTAATAGACTCATAGATTGAGCTGTCCATGTATGCGAAATCATGACATATAAAAGAAAAGGAAATGATTGGATGACGGTCTTTAATTTACTATGAGAACAACGGTTTGTTCTAGACCAAAAATAAATAAATAACAAATGATTATAAATTGTTACCGGGTCAATTTCTTTAAAAATTTGTGACTCGCAATATGCTATTATCCCAAAGACTCTTATGCTAACAAAACCCAAAAAGAAATGTTTTGTCTCTAAGGAATAGAGGTATGATGGTCTTCTTGAGTATTATTCTAGCATATGATGTCGTTTGTAAGATGATCTATGTAATTATATGACATGAATCCACACCCATTTAATTTCGTCTTTGAAATCATTTCTTTTTAGCTTAAGTAATGGATTTCCTATATCAGGGTGTATTTTAAAGTAATTTTTTTCTTAATTTTTTGTTTATTTCTTTTTTCAGTGTGTTTGAAATTTAAATTTTATCAAATGTCAAACCCCTCAGACCTTTCGAAATATATAATTGTTAACATATGAAGTACTTTATAGTATTCTTATAATTACTAAAACTTGAGATATTTATGATTTCCATTTTCAAAAATTTTGAGGGGAAAAAAATAAGTACCTTTCTCAAGCCCAATTAAATGATGAATAAATCGCTCTTTTTCCCAGCCGAAAATTATTCGGGTCACTCTCCCATGAAGGTCACTGTGTTCGGGTTTTTGCTATGCAATTTATTTCAGGCTCAAATTTAGTTTGTTCGTGCTTCCACATTAGTCGAAACAGCTCATATTCATTGGGTAGTGTCAACAGTATGACTACGCTTAGAAACTGATATGTGCCTTTCAACAGAAGAACCTCTTCGATCCTTTTTATTGGTCTCATAAATTCAATAGGTAAAGAACTTTGTCTAATCATTCGTTGCGGATTCTGACCATCTATCATTTGTCAGGTCCAACAGGAGGGAACAGTGGTAACAGAGGACCTTTCACTTGCCAAACTAGATAAACAAATTGCAGAGCAGGAGGAACAAAGTCAATGCAATGGAGAAGGATGTGGAGATAGTATGCCAGTTGAGCAATTCTAGGGTCACCACGTATGATGTCCAAGGAGAGCACAGATGGCGACTAATAGCGGTTTTTATGACCAAAATCCTTCTCTAAATCCAACTTGCTGTAACGTGATCGCATTACTATTGGATTGACATTCGATTGCTGTAGCATTATGCGGTTGTGATCGAATTACATTCTGCATTCACTGCGTACTGGATGAGACACGACTTGTATTGGCCCCTTTAGAAATGGCTGTTTTATTCTTCTGGGTCATAAGTTCCTGGATCAAGTACAGGTTTAGGCAGTATGTAAGTTCATGGACGAAATAAGAGCAGGAGTCTTCCACCTGCACTTAAAAAGGCAAACTGTTCAAGCCAGAGCAAATGAGTCGGAAGTATGAAAATCATCTGACACTTGAAAATAGAATTAGATTATCTCACAATGACATGTACCAAACAAAAATGTAATAACGAATGCGATGCGGAAGAAGGCAACGGAGAAAATGCATCGGAATTAATCCTGCTTAATCCTGGAAAACAAGTGCCGCGACCCAGCTCCCAAGTCTCCAAATGGTCACTACAGTTCTCGATGCTGGCAAAAGGACCTTTTTTTCCAGTCAAACTAATTGCACGACAAGGCACTGACTTGGGTCCCCTCGCGAGTTAGAGTTCGATGCCCATCACGATTTGACGGTTGCGAGTTTGTGTGAAGGCACATCCAGAGGGAGTCTCGGTGGCAGATCAAGCAGCAACGATGGAGATGGCAACAGCAATTAACTCCAAGCCTCTCTCCTTCTGGCGTAGGTATCGCTCTCTGCACCTGTGCTATCTGACTGCAGCTTTTTGAACTGTTGAATGCGACCAGAATGTGTGGCTTTTTGAATTGTTGAACGGGACCTGTTATCTCAGTTTAAGCTTGACTGGAGTTTATTGTGTTTACCTTCTTGCTGCTATATTGGAATTTACTCCACGTATTGTTTCTACATGTTAATTGATCCACCAATGAAGACCAATCTGATGATGTAGTGCAGTTCACGATGGTTTTCACTCTAGTCATAATAAGATGCAGAAGCAACTGAGATACCAAAGAATTATAGCATTTTGGTATCTTATAATGTAATTTGCAACTACCAGTTTTGAATGTTTAATAATTCAAGATTTTCACGGTAATGCTGCGATTTCTTTTGTTTGCAGCTTTTTTCGATATTGTAGTAGCTCTTTTGATTCTTTATGGGTTGAATACATTCCAATCTCTATGCCGTCATTAAGCATTTCGCGCGTCTCCTGCCATGCTTGTTTTGTATGCTGCAGTACTAGGAACAGCTTAAAACATTTATGATCCATATGGTAAAATGCTCAGGAAAGTGCCATGTACATCTTTTGTTCTCACTGCTAAGCAGTGTAAAGGAACTTCTGTTTGTCTGTTCATCCAGTGCATATGGACTGGATCTAGGCCAACATATTTACATCTAGTGCTTCCATTTGTTCTCTATTTGTATATATTGATTCACCTGACATTCTTTTAAAGATACTGGTGATATATTGTTAGGTTCCTATAAGGTATACAAAAAGAAATGAGATAAGTTCATAAGCATACACATTCAACAAGCTTTGCAGACTTAGAGATAGTCCCAATTCCTTTTATTGCCGAAGGCGATTGCAGACTTTGGGATCCCTGAGGAACTCGAGTTTGAAATCCTTTAGTACAGTGCACGAAATGTGCTGCAACTTGCAGCACGTACACCCCAAGATAAATTTCCGTGCGCTGCAACTTGCAACAGGTTCCATGCACTGTAGTAAAGGATTACAAACTTGAGTTACCTCAGGGTGTTGAGTTCCAAGATCCCAATAGGAGGACATGGAGAGGAAGGGTTAAGGTGTTGAGTTCCATATTCCCAGCCAGAATGATTTCCGTTATCTTCCTTTTTTGACCTCTTCCCCTGCCTTCATGCTTCTGGTCCTCCTCCACCTCCTTGAAGTCCTTATCATTGTCATCGCCGTTGTGCTCCCAGACTTTGCCTCCTTCTCCTACCTCCTCCGGGAGGGTGGCCCATAGAGTACAAGACCAGGCACACCACGACTCTGGTAGGAGAACACCACAAAGTCATTCATTTCGTCCAAGTTGTCCTGCACGAATTCTTGCGAATCGTCTTCATGCGCCATTGCCACCACATGGGACGCCTGAGGAGGATCTATTCCGATAGTGGTCTGTCTGGGGACACGCTGCAATGAATGGCCATATGTGAGTCACGAACTAGAACAATTTGCTGAGTTAAAAACAGTTCATAAGAGAGGGGTATCTCCCCATTCTTCGAGAGTTATATCCTAGCATGTACATTTTGAAGAAACCTGGGATTTTTCTGCGAGCACTCTCCTTATCCTTTTTGTTAGCATATAGAGGGGGGTCAATATCATAAAGTCTAATATAAGCAAGCTTAAAGAATCTCAGTGAATTCAATATCACTCCGAACAGACACCATGTTCTCAGAAATCATGTGCAAAACACATTTTCATCGACAATTATTGTACTGCTTAAAGCCAAGCTTGCGATCAGTTAAGAGGGAAAATATATTTCTAGTATAATATTGATGACAAGAAAGGTTTCTTCCCAAGACATGTTGCAAGGCAAGTCTACTTTCGAAAGCCTCAGATTACCCTCTCCTTTTGTTTGATCACAACATTCGACTAGGAAAAATACAATAAAACAAAATAACCGAAACACGGCATGAACCAAAAACTTCGACTCGGGTTTTTAACCCGATGTGAGAACATAGTTATGGAGGAGAAAAGGCAGGGCAGAGCAAGGCTCAAAACAGAGGAACTCGTGAACAGGAAGGAGGGCTCTCAGTTTCACTCTAGACACTAGTTGTCTCCGTCCTGTTTTGGGAGTGGTCGTTCTTTGTCGTTGTAGGCAAATCTCTGTCTCTGTCATACTTGCTCTTGGAGCTGGAACAAGATTCGGAGCTCAATGTTTTGTGGCCTTTGATGGTGAGGTAAGAGCGATTTGTGGTTTTTCTTAATTCCGGTTCTGGGACTTGGTTCCGATGGCGGTTCTGGTTTCTTGTGTGATTTGGGCTCGTTGGTTGTGGTGAGTTTGTTGTCGCTTTTCCCCGCAGAGAATGACCAATGCGAGGGTCCCTACTCCGGCTCCGGCGTTTTGAACACGGGATGTTCTGATCCTTGGTCGATTGTAGAACAGACCAATAGAAACGATCAAACTGTAAGATCTACAGCTTGGCACTACACGGTAGAGAAGGTACCATCAATCGCAGTGACCATTCAACCATGCTAGTAATGTTTCTCGATATTTGCCGGTCGGACCAAGAGGTCATGGGTTCTGATCCGTTGAAGTTACAGTGAAGCAGACTTTGAAGAAATGTATGTACTTCCGTTAATGACATGAAGATTGAGATTCTCAACTAGCGAAGCCTCGGAGGAGTGCAATGTGAACTTCACTAGTGAACTCGTGCTTGAGATCATTCGCAGCTGCAAGTCTCACAGCGGCACAGCATCGTGCTTCTCCAACAGGGTGGGGAGCCGAGACGGTTACGGTCATACCTTGGAGACGCACAACATGGCCGTGAAATAGCCAACGGCGCTAAGGAGGAGGGTTGCTCGATAACACCACACACATGGACGATCATGATCGTGCCAATATGGCAGGACGGGTGTGATGGAGCTCTCTTTGAGGATCTTCAAGGAGATGAAGGCGGCGAGTGAGAGAGGAAGTACCTAGAAGAACTTGATCGTCTCTATCTACAGGAGAAAAAGTGGAAAGGTGGATGAGGCCGCGAAGTTGTTTGGGGAGATGATGAAATCCAAGGACGTCCCAGATAAAATCTATCCGGGTTGCTTACGTGAAAGCAACAAGTTGCCAGTCGCGAGGAAATGTGTAAATTTCCGGCATAAAGTTGGTTCTTCTTAGTTATTCTCTGTACATTAGAGCGCTTCGCCGAGCGTGTAAGTTGGAAAAAGCATTAAATTGCTGAACGATGCCGGAAAGGAGCGAGGGACGCTGAATATGTATGTCTACCAGTGCATCGGTCCACGGGCTACTTAGAAAGGGGAATTTGGAGGCCGCATTGTCTAAGGTGGCCGAAATGAAGCAAGCAGGAGTCTCTCCTAGTGCTCGTGTCTATATGCATCGCGGATGCTGCATTATCTTGAGGAGAAGGAGATCAAAAAGGGCGAGGAAGTTCTCAAGAGGATGAATCGTGAGGGCTGCAAACTGACCATTGTTGCCTATCCTGCGCTCATACGGGTTACGTCGGCGTGGGAAAGGTTGGCGAAGCTCGGAGTGTTTTTCAACCAAATGAAATCGGATGGGCCTTCCCTGATTTGCAGGATTTACTGCATGTTCATGAATTTGTCTATGTTGAACTGGTAGGTCTGAAGAAGCATTGAGGCTGATATCAGAGATGTTAAGTGATAACTGATATGATTGTCCCGAGCCGCATCAACTTTCGAGCTGTTTTCCACAGGTTTAACAGGGAAGGAAAGCAGGAAAGCATGATTGAGCCAATTTGATAAATTTTAAGATTAGATCGAACTTCTTGAAAATTTTAAGATTCAATTGTACTGTTATGATAAGTTTTAGGACTTCAGTATACTTATCGCAATTAACAACTCTTATTTAAGTCACTTACCGATGTCGATTAATTTCCAAATTACCAACTTGTATTGAAGTGATCAACTTTTCTATGTAATTATCAACTGAATAATGAAAATTGGTAATTGTCACTTAAATGAAGTCAATAATTCATTTAGAAAATTACCCCTCTCTCTAAGGTTTCTTATACATATATATGTGGATGTTTCCCTTAAATATACCACGTGTCTAGTTATCGAGACACGATGACAGATAGCCGATTGCCGCCAATATAGGTTCCGGCAAGAAAATTTTAGAAACATTTGAATTCAAAACAATTAGAATTGAAGAGCGAAGAGTTACTACTCAAAGACCTGGTCGTGAGAAGGTGATCGATAAGAATGGAAGAGTTTACACGTGATAAAAACAGTTGTCCAGGAATGTGGGTAGATTGAGTTCGCGGAAATAAAGGGCAGAGATAGGATGGATGGGAGTTATTTGAAGGAAACGAACTGCCGAACGTGGTTGAAGAACAGTTATTACACCTTTATTATAAATACCATCTGATATCCAGCGAAAACCTCGACAAATCAACAAAAATGTTATCTTTGCATTATTAAGTTTTTTGTACAGTACTTTCAATTTTCCTTAGCTGTAGATCCTTATGGTTGAGTTAGATGTTAGTATGTACCCATGTATCACATCATCGACGAGACTTGGACTGATATTTTGAACTGATATTTTGATGTCAATTAGTACTGCTGCTGACTAGTGTCCAGCGTAGTTGGTTTGTATCTATTGTATTGTGTGGGCTTGCCGTCGATCAGTTACTAGTGCAGTTCAAGTTTGTACTATCTAGGTTGAAATAAGTGGATCCATTTTCTTGCCTTGACTCTGCCCAAAATCACCATAGAGTCCAATCCTCTCGTTATAAGCGAAAGAACGACTTTCAATAAAAGATATTTCGTCACAAGAGTAAATCTGGCAAAACAACTTTTTGGCACGCCCGATGAGACTCTTATAATTGATTTGAGGAGTTACAATAGCTCGAACTAGGAGCTAGAGCCAACTTGATCATAACAATGTTACTAGTAACAATTCACCACTAAGGATAGCAAGTGCAAAATCATCAACTGTGCGATCGATAGGGGATTAAGGGCAGGTTGGAGAGGTAGATATAACCAAACACATTGATGGACAAGTCCATTTAATTATAATTAGAGTCCGGCGGATATTATAAAATTTCGTGGGCCAATTAACGGAAACTTGTTCCGTGCACGGTAATTTCGAGTAATCGACAGTACATGTCAAATATCGAAGGCAGGTAAAAAGTGATTGGCAACTAGTCGCCCCTCGTATATAAAAGCAGATTACCACATACTTTTAACGTTTGCAGGTGGGCTCGTAATTTTCACCAATAGAATATGTACATTTACGTGCTTTATCAGTAAGTGACGGTCGACGGTTGAAACTCACCACAAACGAAATTTGAGGAACTATACCTTAGAATTGGGAACTAATCCTTTTTCAACTTCGCCTCATCAAAGATGGGCACCTCCAAATTTGGGTGGATTTTTGCAGCCAATTTTATGTGTCGGCGTTTGAACCAGGAGCATGGCACACAATTTCGTCCAAAATAATATAGGAGTTGGTAAACTTTTTCACAAGAAGAAGAAGAAGAAGAAGACGGACAAATCGATGTTGATAAGAAATTCAAATGAGAGTCAATATCCAGAGCAGCTCAATTGAGAAAAAAGTTGGTAAATCAATTTCAGGTAATAGTTAGCAAATTGAAGTTGTTGGTAACAAACCCTAATTAGTATTATCGACAAGGCTTTGTGGGTCGCTCTAGGGCTCGAGAAGTCACGACGCAAGCCTCTCTCGCAGTCTCTCTCTCTCTCTCTCTCTCTGTCTCGCTCAACCCTAATTAGCTCGGCCTCCTCCCCAATCTCGAGATCTCCCTCCTCCGAAGAGAAGGAAGAAAAACCTCCAATTGATTGAGTCGGTGGGCACGTGAGCTCTGCTTGGTCCATTAGCTACTCTTCTTCTTCTTCTTCCATGATGAAGTTATTGCATCAGAAGTTTTGTGGACATGTGTGATATAATAAACCCTCGAGTCTTCATAAGCAGGACTCGATTAGCTACTCTTCTATGATGAAGTTCCTGATTTGGATCTGGCGTATACAGTAATTGTCGTCGGTTGCAGATGGCTAGGTTGGATTTTCCCTTTGCACCGTTACCCCCACCTCTACCTACGTAGTTTGTCAAATTTAATGCACAAGCCCATGATCTCCTTCCGTCTCTTGAGATACTGGGATCGTGACCCTTTTGAATCGTTTCCACCTCTACCAACCGCCACCTTATCACGGCCGGTTCCAGGGAACGATCACCTCCACTTGGGCGATTTGCCTTCTCTTTGAATTCGATTATGCCGTCATCTAATCTTGATTTGAGTTCATATATCTTTACGGGAGAGGACCGGGACCTGTTAGTGTGATTTTTGTGATGATGTTTCATCGGTGATTAACTGTTTGGATTGGTCACCACAGCTTGGATTGTTCTTTGGTTTGATCTCACTGTTTTGCATCGCTCGTAAGAAACTCGATGACTGATGAGTTAGACACAAGATCATATCTCGATAATAATCAGAATTAAATATGGTACGAGCTGTGAAAGAGGCATGTTTGATATTTTTAGAGCATGTATCTTGCATACAGCCAGATGGAGCGTTTACTATTATTTGTAAATGGTTTGAAAAATGCTTTATGAAAGAAATTGCGAAAAGTTAATTGAATTGATTAATTAACCTGAATTATGAAATGTAATTTGCTTGATAAATTGAACTTTCTTCGTCTTCTTCCCCACCAATCCTTTCGAATTCTCTTTTTCCTTGCAGGATGGCCGCATTTAAACGTATGCTTCAAGTGGGGATGAAGGCGGAGAATTGTTTCTTGAGGTATCGTGCATTGAAAGCCCATTTGACTTTCAAGCTCATCTTCTTCGAAAGAGCTTTCTAAAAAAAAGATGATGCGATCACTAGTGGTAATATATGTTTCATCCCTGATTCTCTGATTTCTCATTGAAAAGATGATGTGTTAGTTGATGAATTTTCATGGTTTCGCCGGAATTATTGAAGTTTGGAATGATAGTTTGGATAACGTGGCTAATTCTTTCGTCTCGAAAGTAGAAGCGCAGAAAGTAAAAATGCTTTTTTGTCTATACAAGTTTGGTCTATTCTTCCAGCATGTCAACTGTTTTATAGTGTATTCTCGAGTATGAATGCATGGAGAATAATTGTAGGACGAGAGGGAAAATGAGCCATGCACTGAGGATATGGTAGGTGCTGTTAACTTGATGGTTTTGACACTGTCTGTGCTTTGTAGACTGAAATACTTCAAGAATTTGATCTTTCAAAGTTTGAGTTCGAAGTATGGAGTTCGGAGGAAGGGACTATCTGTATTTCTACCACCTTTCTTCTGTTAATCTCTGCCTCCGTTTTGTGCTATGTTCAATTAGCAATTAGCAACGTTTCTTTTTTTTCGGTCGTCCTTCATATGGTAGGCAATTTGAAAACCCATATAAGTAGCTAGCTCTTCGAATTTCTTTTTCTTGTATGTTTTCGTCAGGGGAATTCATTCTCACGGCATTACTTAACACGAGTATTCCTATGTTCACTGGTAAATTGTCTTGCTACGAAGTAGATGATATAGTATCATCACCAACTTTTTTTCTAAAATTCGATGCACGGCCGCAGATATTCGTGATGAATTGGATCGTGCGGATAAAATTCGTCAGGCGGAGGTTATTGACATTGCCAGACAGCGTTGCTGCTATTGAGAAGACGAGAAGTGAAATGAATGACTTGCTACAAATCCCGAAGGGAAGCAATAAAAAAGGAGATGCGGACATTCCTCGTCGGCTTTGCTGTCTACACCAATGGTATTTTTGTTCCTGCTGCCATAGCAGAGTCCTTCCCGGAGGTGTACGGACCGTCACCGAAGAAACGGCGGATGGATGGCAATCCTGTGTCAGTACATGGCACCGGAGGAGAGATCGAACCGACCGTTTTTTTCTCGTATCACTTTAAATGGGAAGATATGTGATTTCGTCCCATGTGCAAGCGAGGATTGCTCGAATTCCAGGGCATGTGATGTGCCCGATGATCTCTTGCCCCAAAATCATGCAAGCAATAGTCGTGTGCTGGACTTCAAGTCATTGTACATCTCACGATACCAGCAAGGCTGCATTAGATCGTCTAGATTTTTAATTAGGATATGAAATCCTAGTAGATAAAATAGGATATGAAATCTAAGAAATTCCCTGTATCATATCTATTATTCGATGAATCGCAATAATAAAGCTAGATATTTTCACGTCTTATCATGTTTATTATTTTCTATGAACGTCGTATCGGTGTAAATGAACCTAAAAGTTACACAAATGGAGATAATAAAAATCTATCATAATACTCTTACCTTATTCATTTTTATTTGCTTATTTTTCTTAATTATTTTACCTCTCTTTTTTTATTTTTTCCCCTTTCTCCATTCTCTAAGAAAATTTTAGTAAATAGTGAATTATACTAATATACCTAAAATATGTAATAAATATAAATATTAAATGTATTTATTTATATGTATGAAATATATATCATAAGATAGAAAGAAATTTGAATATTTAAATAAAAATAAGAATAAACAAAAACGAAATTATTATTACTTTTATTTTGAATTGTTATATTAAAATTAAAATGTTATTTATGTTCAAATATTATTTTAATATTACAAATATAACAAGCTTATTATTCTAGAAAAATAACTTTTATATTATGAATATTAAAAATTTTATCTACCTTTATCCCACCTCTTCCATGAGATGATTATATCCGGGCTATATCACTTTTACATCCAATTTCATCTTATCTTGAGTAGATATCAAACATGGGATATGACTAAATTTATTTTATCCTGAATTTTATTCCGACTACCAAACATAGTACAAGAACTTTCATGGGCTAGCTTTGTATTTAACTATATGTGTAGTGCTCGGTGAATTTTGTCCCTAGCTCCGTTGTAAGCCAACTCTCTTTCTCCTATAACCCAAGCACAAAAAGAAATTGCTAGTAGGTACTACATATGTAGCAAGTCCCAATATGTGAGATCGAATTTAATTTTTAATTTTGGGGTATTTGGTTCTTTCTTTATAATAACATATCTTTTTTAAAAAAACAATTCGGCCCATATGTGCATGTGTTTTTTTTCCTACTTGGAGCTTTTCAATAGCATTTGTTCAAGTGCATCCGACTAATTCATAACAAACCGTTTAGAGATAATGATAATAAATTTAGTGTACATAATCCATAGTTCACAATATATTAAAGAATAATATATTTTTCATGCAAAAATAAATGGTAATCTGTATAAATTCAGATTAGAAAATATCATTTATTTTATAGGGGTGATCGTCTCATACGTAAGAGCAAATAATCACATGGGTGGATTAAAGAAGAATCATATGATAAAGAACACCCAGTAACCAAATCAATATGTTCATTTTTGTCAATTTATTTTAATTTTAAACTTTTAACTTAATTTCAAACTTTCTTGTTTATTTTATTCTTTTTAATATTAAAATTTGCCACATTATCTGCCGCATTAGTATGATTCTTTTTTTTTTTGGTCGAACATCAGTATGATTGACTAGATGTTAACAAACAAAAGGACTTGATCTGATAAAGTGTAATATTTGAAGGATCTAACTGTAAAACTCAAACGCTGGAGGACTCAACTAAATAATCTCCAAAAGTTCGAGGACCAAAATTATGAATCGCAAGACACAACATGGCGGTTTCGTAAATATAGTTTCTTTGTCGAGTGGACAGGCTTCCCTTCCTCCAATCCTTCGCCTCTGCGGCCGCCGCTTCTATGTTCTGATCGACGCGACGGCGCCGAGGATGCGGAGAAGACCGCGCGGCGGCGGCGGCAGTTCGCCGGCGTCGGCGTCCGTGGTGAACAGGAAGCTCCTCTCCCGGCGCCTGGAGTCGCACAGGCACGTTCGCTCCACCGTGGACGACCTCGTCAAGCAGCTCTGCGATGCCTTCCCCGAGTACCGGCGAATCAAGCGCCATCCCTTCGCGAACGCCGTCCGAGAAACCCTGGAGTCGTTCGACGAGAAGGAGCGAAGGGAGCGGCGGCGGCAGCAGCAGCAGCTGCGGTCGCCGAGCTCCCGCGAGGGCAGCGACGACGACGGCGACGGCGACGACTATGACGGTGACGAGCTCGGAAGAGTCGGTTCCTCGAGAAAGAAGTCGAGGAGGACGGACGTGATGGAGGAGAGGCTGCAGCGGTTCGAGAACGACTACATTCGGAGGAAACGGCCGCGGGGCAGCCAGGAGGCTTCGTCGACTGAACCAGACGTTGACGATGACGATGACGATGATGGAGACGAAGAAGACGGTGATGTATCGACGTCGGAGGATGCGATTTACGAGCAGAAAATGGAGCCGGAGTTCGACTTGATGAAATCCATGCTCCGAGCGAGCTACGTCGGCGGCGAGGCGAAGCCTAATAAAGCCAAGCCAGATGTGAAGGATCGGCAGGAGAAGAACATCGAGGTAGAGATTGCGACTAAGAAGCCAAGGACAGTGATTGATATGACGAACGCGGGCGATGCGAAGGCGGTGGCGGAAGGGAAGGGCGGAGGTTCGGGTTCAGCTTGGAATGAGGGGGTGACGGTGAAGGGGAAGGAAGGGCCGAGGTTTAGGGATTTGGGAGGGATGAAGGAAGTCTTGGAAGAGCTGAAGATGGAGGTGATTGTGCCATTGTATCACCCGCAGTTGCCGCGGATGCTCGGGGTTAGTCCGATGGCGGGGATTTTGTTGCACGGGCCGCCCGGTTGCGGCAAGACCAAGTTAGCCCACGCCATCGCCAATGAGACCGGCGTTCCGTTTTACAAGATTTCCGCGACTGAAATTGTTTCCGGCGTCTCTGGTATATCTGTTGCTTTTGCTTTTGAGTATTTTATTTTTCTGCCTGTGAATTATCATTTGGATTGTGGGGCTGTCTATTGTGTTTTGTTATATCTGAATTCATTGCCTAAGTACGGAAAAATCATAAGTATCTGGTAGTCATTGGCTCTATGTTCGCATTCTCGCTGAACTCGTGATGTCTGATCATTGCTTATGTTTGTGCTTGCTTCTGTTACCAACTCAGTGTCCTCTCTGTTTCCATTGAGCCGTTCCCTTTCGTTTTCCTTTTCTTCATGTAGTTTTCAATGGATAAACGCAGTAGCATGGTCTGGCCAATATGTTTAGCCCATCAAACGACATTGCCTGTAAACTGAGCTGCTTGCATTACTTAGCATCTGATGTTGTGTGAAAATATAAAAAGGATATTTTTGCTACACGCCACCGCCACCAAGTTACATCTTGCTTCAATTCGTGATCCTTGGTCCAAACACGATAAGCTTCTCTATTTATCTTGAATGGCTGGAATTCTAGGTGCATCTGAAGAAAACATCCGAGACCTCTTTTTGAAGGCACACAAGACAGCCCCTTCAATTGTATTCATTGATGAGATTGATGCAATTGCCTCAAAGCGAGAAAATCTCCAGAGAGAGATGGAGAGACGGATTGTGACACAATTGATGACTTGTATGGATGAATCGCACAGGCCAGGAAAATCAACTGATAAGAATGCAGACACGGAGAGCTCTGATACAAAGCCTGGCTATGTTCTTGTAATTGGCGCAACCAATAGGCCTGATGCTGTTGACCCTGCATTAAGGAGGCCCGGACGCTTTGATCGTGAGATTGGTTTAGGCGTTCCTGACGAAAATGCCAGGGTTGAGATCCTTTCAGTGATCACACGTACCCTTAAACTCGAGGGATCTTTTAATTTTCTTAAAATAGCAAGATCTACTCCTGGCTTTGTTGGTGCAGACTTGGCAGCGCTTGCCAACAAGGCTGGTAACCTTGCCATGAAGAGAATTTTAGATGAAAGAAAACTCGAAGTATCTAAAATTTCTATAGATGTAGATAGTGTTGATGAATGGTGGCGGCAACCTTGGTTACCTGAGGAAATGGAGAAGCTTGCTATTAATATGGCCGATTTTGAGGTGATGAGTTACTCTTCTCCGTTTGTATTTTTAAAGTCATGCTTGATTTTATTTGGAAATGTTTATGAAATATAGAGGCATTCTTAATAAGCTTGTCATTGCAAAATGTGCTTTAGTCTGAAGACCGAACGACATATTTGTTACATCAGCTTGACATTCCTTCTTGGAGATTGAGAATAAAATGTTGTATCGCACATTCTGTCTTTTGTGATTTTATTGTTAGACATGATTATATTTTCTATTCATAGTTTTTCTGGTTCTGTTGTCTGATAATCCTTCTTGATCTGCATTCATCTATGGTTTATTTTTCAGGAGGCATTGAAAATGATCCAACCCTCTTCTAGAAGGGAGGGATTTTCTGCAATCCCTAATGTTAAATGGGAAGATGTCGGAGGTCTTGACTCTTTGAGGCAGGCATTTGACCGGTATATTGTTAGACGTATCAAATATCCTGAGGAGTACGAGGTAATTGACAAACAATTTGTGTTTCCATAACAGTATTGTTATTCTGTTACAGTAGTTATCTTCAGTCAGCAGGAGTGGAGAGTAGATTAGTGGAAGGGTGCTTCATAAAGCAGAGGGAAATTTTTCTCTATTAAATTCTTCAGGCTAGTTGTTAGGAATGGGGACTACTTGATGCATTGGATTTAGTATAACCGTGATCCAAAGATTTGTCTTTATTCAATGCATGAGCAGGCCAATGAATACTTGAGGTGCATAGGAGTTGTTAGTACCATCAGGCATGTGTTCTTAGGATTCTTGGGCATGTGGCTTTGAAGTTGTAAGTCTTGGGCATCATCTGTCACTGATGAATACTCAACAGCACAGTTTCCGTGAAGTGTGGTTGAGTATAATGTCAATCAGGATTCCTGGAGGATGAGCCCTTGCTAGCTTGCTGTGTGAAAATTTCGGTCTAGCAACTAAGCTTGAGTGATGCAGCATTTTTAAAGTGTGGTTGACCATTAAAATTTGTTTCTTTGTTAGAGCACTGCCAACCTCGTATAAGTTTGCCTCTCTTTTAAGTTTTTAGCCCTGGAATTTTACTTGGTGTGAAGTTGTACTGCCTCGTCATCTTCCATTGGCTCTTTCTGTTTCCATTTTAGTATCATTCTCTGTTTGTGATTTGGTTTTCAGGAGTTTGGAGTGGATCTAGAGACAGGTTTTCTGCTTTTTGGGCCTCCTGGTTGCGGTAAAACCCTGATTGCCAAGGCAGTTGCCAATGAGGCAGGAGCAAACTTTATTCACATTAAGGCAAGTTTCTTTAGTTTTCTGTTCATCGGTTATTTCACCTTTGGATAATTTTGGGATGTTTTCTCTTTCATATCCTGTGTGACTTGAAATTCTTATTTTTATCAGTTTCTTGACTGTTTAGGGCCCTGAGCTATTGAACAAGTACGTTGGAGAAAGTGAGCTGGCAATTCGAACATTGTTTAGCCGTGCTAGGACCTGTGCGCCATGCATACTTTTCTTTGATGAGGTTTGTGAGACTCTCTCATTGTGGCTGTCTGATGTTTTTTCTTTTGGAATTTGTAACTTTTGACGGACATAATTGTCCATTGGCATGCTTGGCTTTTCTTATTTCAATCGGTGCGAAAATTTTTCCAGCAATAGGCACAGTTAAGTTCTATTTGAGGAATCACTGCTATGCTCAAAGAGATGAAAATTTCTCTGTGATTTTATCAACCTTAGAGAGATGAGCCGCTTCTCTTTCGATGTTTTTTTTTTTTTTTGGGGGGGGGGGGGGGGGGTGGGGGGTGGTGTTGTTTCACCATCAAACTCAATTAATGTTTCATGTCAATCATATCTGAATTGCCTATACTAGGCATTTTAACTTTGTATGATATGTTTCTTGGTAGAAGAGAATTATTTGTCTGAGAACAGGAATGGGAAGGCTCAAGTGAGAGAGATCGGTGAGTAATTAGGGAAATGAGGCAGGGATAGAGGGAAGAAAAGATTTGATGATTGGCTTGATCAGTTCTCTGATCAGAATGCTTCTTTCGGATTTGGTTTTGAGGTTGTTCCTTAGTTTGTTGCCTGATGACGAGTTATAACCGACCTGACTATCAGTCGAGAGGGGGCTGGCTTGTCCCCCACTCCTTCTCACCTGCTGTTCTTATCCGCATGCATGGCTCCGTAGTCCTCCGCTAGCCTTTATGGTGCCTCACAACAAGATGCCTCTCTACCTCTTTCTCTCTTACCTTTTCTTTATCTCTTGCCTGTGTCTTGTACAAGATGTATCTGCAAATAATTTGTTGTGAAAAGGCTGTGTATTGTCATTTTTTCCTGTAGTGCTGAAGGAATATTGCTTCTTTAGTGCTGACTGTCACATGCTAAGAAGGAACGTTGGTGTCTTTTGCAACTTGTAATTTGTTGTTGAATTAATAATAGAAAATGGAAGAACTTCTTTTTAGAAAGATGAGCCGCTTCTCTTTCGATAATTTTTTTTTGTGGGGCTTGAAGAGGGGGTGGGGGGGTGGTTGTTTCACCTTCAAACTCAATTAATGTTTCATGTCAATCATATCTGAATTGCCTATAGTAGGCATTTTAAATGATATTTTTCTTGGTAGAAGAGAATTGTTTATCTGAGAACAGGAATGGGATGGCTCAAGTGAAAGGTGGGTGACTAATTAGGGAAATGAGGCAGGGATAGAGGGAAGAAAAGATTTGATGGGTTGCTTGATCAGTTCTCTAATCAGAATGCTTATTTCAGATTTGGTTTTGAGGCTGTTCCTTAGTTTGTTGCCTGATGACCAGTTATAACCGACCTGACTAACAGTCGAGAGGGGGCTGGCCTCCCCCCCACTCCTTCTCACCTGGTGTTCTTATCTGCATGCATGGCTCTGTAGTCCTCCGCTAGCCTTTATGGTGCCTTACAGCAAGAAGCCGCTCTACCTCTTCTCTCTTACCTCTTCTTTATCTCTTGCCTCTGTCTTGTACGAGATGTATCTGCAAATAATTTGTTGTGAAAAGGCTGTGTATTGTATTTTTTGCCTGTAGTGCTGAAGGAATATTGCTTCTTTAGTGCTGACTGTCAAATGCTGAGAAGGAACATTGGTGTCCTTTGCAACTTGTAATTTGTTGTTGAATCAATAATAGAAAATGGAAGATTTTCTTTTTCACTTGATCTTTGACAAAACTCGGTGAATCTAAACTGAAGTTACATAACCTCTTTACTTCGTGCAACTATTCCATCATTTTGCTTCTCGGTTTTTTTTAGGGTAATTGGAGCCTAAAACTCATGGATATGCCATCTATCTCCTCAAAGCTAACTACTTTCTCGCCATGAACACCCTAGTGAAATAGATGGTGTTGTCATTGTAGCTTAGTTGTCTGAATTCCTTTGGTCGTGCATTTACTTGCTAAGTCATGTTATATCTGATACTTTTATCTGCAGGTGGATGCTTTAACAAAGCAGCGTGGCACAGAAGGTGGATGGGTCGTTGAGCGACTGTTGAATCAGGTCAGTATCTTGAGGAGAACTATGGAGTGTCTTTTTGTCAACAACCCGTATCTTATCCAGTGAAATTGAACCTGGACAACTTTCTATGCAGTTGCTTATAGAGCTGGACGGTGCAGATCATCGACGTGGTGTTTTTGTGATTGGGGCCACAAACAGGTCTGATTTATATTTACAGACTTGGGTTTTCACCATGCCGAGTACTTTGCTAACGTCTCTTCTAATTGCATACTTTTGGCAGAATTGAGGTTATAGACAGTGCTCTCTTGCGTCCTGGGAGGTTCGGAAAACTTCATTATGTTTGCTTGCCAAGCGCTGATGAGCGTGGTTTGATCTTGAAAGCTCTAGGTAGGAAGAAGCCTGTTGATGCCGATGTGGATTTAGATGCCATCGGGCGGATGGAAGCCTGTCAGAATCTAAGCGGCGCTGATCTTGCTGCACTGGTTTGTCTATTTCATTATGCTTCGTTCTTTTTATCATTACCATTTAGCAATCATTAGGTTGACAATCACATCAAATCTCTCTCTCATGTGATGACAACTTGAACAACATTTGATATGGTTGGGGATGACTTCAACACTCACCAATTTCATTTCCAATAATTTTAGGTTAACGAAGCTGCAATGCTTGCTCTCGAAGAGAAGTTGACATTGTCGGGTCAGCATTCGTATTCTCCGTGCACCATAAAGGCAGCTCATTTTGAGCAGGCACTGACTAAAATTTCTCCCTCTGTATCAAAGATGGTTGGTTCTCTCATTCATCACGCTACTTGGAATGCTAGGATCTCCGATTTGCTTCCATGTGAAATTTTAATCGCCCTTCCCTTTTCACCCGAGCAGGACATACGAGTTTATGAGAACTTGGCCAAGGAATTAAAAGCGGCATGAGATGGAGCACTATTTGGAGCTCGTCGGCGGCAACTACAGTTTTGATCGATATAGAGTGTAAAAGATTCAATTTTTCTGTAGATTATATTGAATTGAGAGGTTGTGCAGTAACTTGGAGTGCCGTATATTATTACTAAGACAGTGGAGAAAGCTATCATAATGTTGTCCATGGGAAAATTATTACTTTGCTATTGCAGCTTATGAATGTCCTCTTCTTTTCATGCTTCGACTCTCTCAGATAATACGGTCCATTCTAAGCTCGAGGGGCACATGCTTTGGAATTGTAGTTATGTGATGCAGTGCTATTGCTGGATATTTGTTATAAACTAATGAGTGTGAATACAACGGCGACCGAACTGCTTTTTGTCTATCTATATATTGCTCTCCTGGAGCAACACCTTTGATTGCTGAACCTGAACGGGGCTGATGCCAAGGTTCTGTCTGTCACTGCGGTTAACTTCGTCAATGTTAAAGCACATGTTCACTGCAAAATCTCCAGCGGCATGGCAATCAGAGCCTCAGCTACTTTTGTTGAATTTGCCCAAATCGGAAAGATGGCTTTTAATGAGGAGGTTGCGAGAGCAGATCCATAAGAAACAGCACCACGGCCTCCTATTTTCAGGTACTCCACCACCTCCTCTCACCTTTCTGGTCGGAGTCAACTAAGCCGTATTGATCTCGATGGTTGATTAGCTAAACCCAAAAGCATAACCGGGTGCTCTTAACCAGCGCCGCTTTGTCTAGCACTTCCCGTTCATCGTTGCCTAACTTCGACGGAGCAAGCTCCCGTGAGAAGGTCGGTCATAGTTCTTCCGTTTGATTGCACCTCCTTGTTATTTGTTTCGTGTCTGTGACAACCCAGCGGCAACAGTTTCTCACTTCTGTAGAGATTCGCAAAAGTCACAGAGATGGCAGGAAACTGATGGCGGTGGTTGCATCTAACTCTTTGACCATTGAGCACTCACTGACCCACGGGGTCAGCAAAGTTTCTCTCGCGACTTGCTTGTCATAATGGGACAAGCGTCGCGTGTTCTTCTCAAACAAACCGAATTCTGCGTAGAATCTTCTTGAAGTCGTCTTCCGGCCGAAAATGGCTCGCGTCTTTGGCCAACTATCCTTTTCGGACGTTCTTTGGTCCTGTAACTTCACACACACAAAAGCCTACTCGATCCCCGCTTTGATTTTCAAAACGTGACTTCGAATTGGTAATCGAGTTCCGATTAATCCGTGCATCGCGCTCGACTTTATTTTTATTACTTCAGTCAGGTCGCTGTTATTGTTAATCGACCGAAACCGCGACGAATGTCTTACCTCGCGCAGCTTGCATGGCATAGTCCATCTCATGGGGACGCCGAAATTAGGACCCTAGTTGTGACATATGTGACATTATTAAACCTTAATCCGAGGTCACTCGAGTCAAGTTGGATTAGAGTAACATAACTTGATAGGTTAAAATTGGTAAGTCGGCCATCCATTGACCACGTGATAGGGGAGAGTGCCGCAAGAACATGTACACATGCAAGTGGGGCTGGGCATGCGATTAATAATGGCCGACTGAGCGAGTTAGTTAGCTTTTTCATTTTTTATCATTATAAAAAACACATAAAAAAATGAGATCTATATCTAACACACTGAAACTAGATGTGCATATAAAAGAGGGCTTAATTCCAAAAAAAACACCAACTTTAGATTGAGAGATAATTCTGGCCCGAACTTTTTTTTGTTCCATAAAAAAGCACCAACTTTAAGTCGAGGGACAATTTTGGCCGGAACTTTTTTTTGTTTCATGAAAAAGCACCAACTTTAGGTCGAGGGACAATTGTGGTCCGAACTTTTTTTTATTCCATAAAAAAGCACCAACTTTAGGTCAAGGGACAATTCTGGCCCAAACTTTTTTTTGTCTCATAAAAAAGCACAAACTTAAGGTTGAGTGATAATTTCGGCCCCAATTTTTTTTTTGTCTTATTAAAAATCACCAACTTTCATCATGATTCTAAATCTGACCACCTGTTGACTTTCACCATTGTTTGAGAAAAAAGGTTATGGTGATGAGCTTGGCCAATCTCGTCCATGACGTTTGTCGACAAGCAGTGGTTAGTTTCAGATTAAGTTTGGCCGGAGAGATTCAATCTAGAGATATTTTTGACTTGTCAGTGAAGTGAATGAGATAAACAGTTCTACCGTTAATCTTCAAATTGTGGCTTAAAAATAACACAATAAATATTGCTTTAAATCCAGTTAACAAGTCACATGGATTTATTACTAATATGGAATAGTCAAGTTAGATAATTAATGGTTTTAAGTTAATGGGGGCCAGATTTTGGATTTAAGTCAAAGTTAGTGTTTTTTTACAAGACAAAAAAAAGTTGGGGCCAGAATTGTCCCTTGACCTAAAGTTGATGCTTTTTTACGGGACAAAAAAAAGTTCGGGCCAAAATTGTCCCTCGACCTAAAGTTGGTGCTTTTTTATGGAACAAAAAAAAGTTCGGACCAAAATTGTCTCTAAACATAAAGTTGGTGTTTTTTTTTGGAATTAACCCTATAAAAGAGAGTGCCCTTTTTCAATTATAGTCTCGACTGTTTCGTTTTTATTATATCTTTTAGTAATGTAATTAAAGTAATTTCTTCGTTTTAATCATCTCTCAATAAACCCGCGGTGCATCGCGATTGTACGGCTTGATCTTGGTATAAAGTTAGCGAGTTGAAATTTATGTCATGATTGTATTCACTTAAAATATGCATGTTTATGTACTCATATATCACTCTTCTTCGTGATTGCGTGGTAGTTTCCAACGTAAGGAAATTGTTTATCTCTCCGTAAAATTAGTGTAGTTGGGTTTAATGTGAAATTAGTGAAGCTGGGTTGGGTCTATCGTGAACCATCATGTTAGTTATCCTGACAATATGAACAATTAATCATTTTCGAATTCAGCCCACATACTTTGAGATTGATCGATCTAATTACGTGACTAAAGATAGTACAAGAATGTCATCCATATAAATCTAATATGATATATGAAATATGCATTCCTGTCATACTTATTATATACGTAAATTTAGTAATTCTTGATTTTATAACTTGCGTATAGTTTATACTTCGAAACGAGGAGGTATTGGATTTTATGCTTGAAATCATGCTATTGTTACTTCTGATATATGTTACCGTTGCATTAAATGAATAACATCGTAGGTATTTTCTATCACAGGTATCTGTTAGCGTATACGTCCGCTGTTTTCAAATCAGATCGCGACATCTATCTTTTTTAATTTACTTCAACCCACCTTTTCCTCAGCATCCTACTCGCATCTCTTCTCCTCCCCCATTCTCTCACCCCCGCCGGGCCACCGTCACCGTCAACCGAGATGCTCGCCGCTCCGCCAGCACCCGCGAGCACGAGCCTATGGTTTCTCCTGGACGCACCCCCTCATCAACTTACTTTTGCCACCGCTACCGTAAACAATGGATCAAAGCACACTGGCATAATCCAAACTTTTCCAAGTCCATCGCCTCCCGAATCCAACGGCCGTGGTGGAAAGATACCTCGAGAGGTCTAATCACCCCCCCACCATACACGATCATTACGCCCAAGGACACGAGCCTACGGTCCTCCTACACCCCCCATAATTTCTCTCCTCTTTCCCTTTTTTTTTGGGCTTTCCCTTTTTTCTTTTGGCCACAGTAAAATTATGGACGCTGGATCGAGAAGCGCGCGCTCTGATGTAATCCCACCTTCTTAGCTCCCCATCCACCCTCCCCCGGGGATCCGACGGCTGCGATGGAAGATGCCGACGAGGGTCCAAATCTCCTCCCGCCCGCAGACGATCGCTGCACCCAACCCAAGCTCCTTCTGCTGCTGATGGGGGGTGGGGTGGGGGGGGGGCCTGTGTTCTGTTTTTGAAGACATGGGTCATAGGACTTAAGAACGTCCATCCACACAACATGCCACCGCGTGGGTCCCCACCCCGCCCGCCGCTTCCCTTAGGAAACGGTGACCCGTGGTCATTCACTTGCTTGCTGTCGATTTTTCTTTTGCTGCGTACGTACAGTACAGAAAGTTCCAAACTTTTCTGTTGCCAAAGACCCCCGGGCAAATTACGGCCCCCCCAAAAAAAACGAAATTTATTTTCCTCGAACGTTTAAACTTTCACAAAATACTACAACATTTTGTCTCGTGCTCGAATCATACCTTTCATGAACAAAGCCTTATGTAATCAACGTGAATGGAAAGATTTTTCTTTACATTTACGGCGATGGTCGTTTCGGGTACGTAAACATGAACGCCGAAAAAAGGAAAATGGAGAAATGGGAAAAGCGGCAAAGTGGGGTGTTGGGGTGGGGGCACACCGGCATCTTCGGTTTGAATGCTTGAATCCAAGGGGGGGAGGGGGGGGATTACGTGTAGCTGTTGGCTCTTAACTACCCATTTAACACCAACTAATTATACTCCTAATCCTAATCCTAATCCTAAAGTCTATAATTTCCCTTCAAACTTTACTGCCCCAACCCTAAGACAAATTCACTCTTCCTCGTTCCTTTCCCACGTATATGTCTCTGCCGTGTTTTTCCTATGTATCATTTCGTAAAAAGTAAAATTAAACTTCCTCTTCCTCTCAAGTTCTCTCAACCTTTTACTTTTCCTCCTCTCCCACCACCACCACCACTGTACCCACGAGCTGTGTTTTCTCTGGTTTGTTGATCTGCTCGTTCCGCTTGTTGGGTCTTTGATCTTTTGCGTCCGGGGCGTGTCCACAGCGAGAGTGCGAGCGAAAGGAGCGGTCTTGGGTCGGAAATCTCAATGGGTCTTGGGTCGGGAAGATGGGGAAGCCGAGACTGTGCTGCGTGTCCTTTCGTGCGGTTTGAAGTCCGGCGCTTTTGATGCTATGCGGTTGTCCTAGCTGGGGTCGCGGGTGGGCGATTCGCGGGCGGTGTCGGGTTTCGATTGTTTCGGTGTCGTGCGGTGGTGGGAATCTTTTGATTTGATATGGGTGGGTGTTTGCCTTGTTTTGGATCATCCAAGGGCAAGGACGGGAGTGGAGTGAAGGTAGTGAGCAAGAAGGATTCGGCTAAAGAAGCCTCGGCTGCTCACTCTCATCATGTGAGCAGAGTCAGCAGCTCAGGTAAAGCGAAAGGTCTTCCTTTCTGGGTTTTTCCCCATGAAATTCATGAATCGTTTTTGAGTCTTGTTCTGGATTTGCTTGATCAATGGGTGTTGGTTCTTGCCCTTTCTGTCGTCGGTGTATCTTTCCTCCCTGAGCTAATTGTGGCTTTGATGCTAGTTCTTATTTGATCCGATGCATTTCACGGTTCATCTTTTTTCAGGGAATTGGGGTTTCTTATTTCTTGACTGTTTCGGTTGCTTGGGGCTATTGATTTTTTTTTTTGAGATCTGTCTATGGGTTATCGGAGTTCCTGACATTTGGTTTTAGTGGACAATTTTCTGGGTTTTGCATTTATGAGCTAAGGGAGAGACATAGGCTAGTCAATACTGTGTGAGCGCATTTTTAAACTTTTCAAGTGGAATCATTAAGAAGGCAAACTGATTGCCGTTAAATGAAATGCTTTTCCTCTTTCCTTAGAGGTGTGTCAAAGTAGTGTTTGAGCTTAAAACTGCCAATGCAGTTTCTTGTGATGAGTCTCGAACTATTATAGTCAACAGACTTTCTGTGCAGGGTTAAGGTCCAACTAATTTAGTGTTGGGTATTGGTTTTGTACAGCCGTGTTTTGGTGGCTAAGATCAAATCCACTGTCTTGGGAAAGTGTATTGGCGGGCATCTTTTGATATTGGACTTAAAGAGATTCTTGTGCTGACTATTTATTAAGCTTTAACAGTGGTTACCCTGGTGAGCTGTAGGGCATCCTTAAATTTGTGCGCGATGCTTCGCAATTTTTGGTGTTCAATTGTGTCCAACTATATGCAACCTACATCTGATAAGGAAGCTCACCTTTGTCGTGAGATATGGTCTTTCTTGATTATTTAGTTAATCTGATTTATGCGACATGTTTATTGAGATGCCATATTTATTGAAAGGATTACTTTTCTACTCAACTCCCTCAACTCGCCTGATTTTAATGACTGAAATTCTTTGCAGACAAAACAAAATCTCGAAATGGGTCCGACCCCAAGAAGGAAGTACCAGTGCCAAAAGATGGACCAACAGATCATATTGCTGCACAAACATTTACCTTTCGAGAGCTTGCTGCCGCGACAAAAAATTTTAGACCAGAATGTCTACTGGGTGAAGGAGGATTTGGTCGTGTCTATAAAGGCCGTCTAGAGAGTACAGGCCAGGTTAGTTTTGCCTATTCATGCCTGATTCTTTTGTAGTGTGTCATAACAATTTTTTGGACTTCTGTTCTGTACATAGGCAGGGTAAAAAGATAATTTCACCAGAAGTTATGATGATACCAATACATATTTTATTTAGCAAGTAAATTCATTTCATCGACAGAATTCATATCTATAATCTTATTCGGAGGCTGCTACTGTAAAGAGGTTTTTACGCTGGCATGTTTGTGTTAAGAATCCTAAGTTTTTCTCACTTGGTTCACAGCTATAATTTTTGCTTAATTCTAGAACTTGGCAGTTGTAAATAGTGTAAATAGTTGATAGAATGCATAAATTCTCAGATAGTGTTCTCTGATTGCCTAGTCCTCTCTCTCTCTCTCTCTCTCTCTCTCTCTCTCTCATGGTGATCTTTGTTTCCACTGAAATACATGTTCAGGTAGTAGCTGTTAAGCAGCTTGACCGAAATGGCCTTCAAGGAAATAGAGAATTTTTGGTAGAGGTTCTCATGCTCAGCCTATTACACCACCCGAATCTTGTCAACTTGATCGGTTATTGTGCTGATGGGGACCAACGCCTCCTTGTTTATGAGTTTATGCCACTAGGATCATTGGAGGATCACTTGCACGGTATGGCTATGCTAAATCACTTATTGCATTTCTATGTTACAAAAATGGAAGTTCCTTAAAAAAAAAAAAAAAAAAAAAAAATGGAAGTTCCTTATTGTGCTTCTTGATATGTCTATGGTGCTTATGGAGAGTCAGTAACTGTATCTTAGGTTTTTCTTTTGGAACATCCGGTAAAATTGGAACAATTCGAGGATAGGTAAATTAAACTTCATAGGTAGAGCATCAAGGAGATGCTAACACATTAACTTCCATTGCTGCTAAATTAAACTTCATTGATGTGCTACTAAATATAGTCCACACATCAATGACTTCATAATTGAGTGCTCTATACTTAGTAGCAGCTGTGGACTGCTGCCTTTAGCACGGTAGAAGCGGTGGAAGTTGATATTGCACTAGAACATAACACATAACTGATGAAATCTTTTCGAAAAATAGAGTCTGGTGAATTTGCTCCTTGAGCTGTACGTTTTGCATTGTTTGTATTGGAGCTGATGAATCTCAAATGGCATTCAGTGATTCTAAATGCAATTCTTTGAATATAATAAATCTTCCTTTTCGACTGCTTATTTGAAAGACTTGCTGATTCAGTGTGTGTGTGTGTGTGTGTGTGTGTGTGTGTGTGTGTGTGTGAGAGAGAGAGAGAGAGAGAGAGAGAGAGAGAGAGAGAGAGAGAGAGAGGGAGGGAGGGAGGGCCCAGAATGGCCTCCACGGGCTTCCTGGATCTCTGATGAGCCACCCAAATTCTGGCCGATAATCCAAACTTCAATCTTTCTCGACCATCCTTTTGGTGGCAACCCCAACTTCTGATGACCTCTCTAATGTCAGATGGCTTCACCTCCAACAACCTCCGTCTGACCCTTCCTGTGCCTCTTCTGTTTTGCTCACCTGAACCAAATATTCTCTGACCTATGAAATACCTATGCAACTTTGTTACTTCCCCATTGCCTCTGACGACCTTTCTCTGATTTTTCCTTAAACTGTTTTTTCCCTGAACCTTTTTTCTTGGGTAAGTTAGCTGTATTCTCTAGGAGAGGGTTCGGCCAGGAACTTTTGGACTAGCTTTTCCTTATGGAAAGCAAATGGGAAGTGCCTTAGGTGATTGGGGCAGACTTCAATTAAACAAATAAAGTTTAAAAACCTGAACTCAGTGCCAAAGCTTCTACCTCAGTTGACTTTAGATCACCATCCTATTGTTTTAAACGTGAGAGATATTCTCTAGGAGAAGGTTCTGCTAGGAATTTGTTCTTGGACGAGCTTTTTGTGATGGAAAGCAAATGGGAAGTGCCTTAGGTGATTGGGGGAGACTTCGACTGGACAAAAAATGTTTTAAGAACCCGAACTCGTGCCAAAGCCTCTACCTTGGTCGACTTTAGATCACCATCCTATAGTTTTCATAGTGAGAGGTATTAGGTGGGCACACCTCCTTTTAGATTAAAAAATATGTCTAAAAGTGGAAGACTTCGAAGAGGTAGTTAATAATAGCTGGAAGAATAGTTCTGCCGGGGGATATTACAGTTTCTCTTGAAGCTGAAGGGGATTAAATATATTTGAAAGCAGTGGAGTCATTAGAAGGTGGGAAACGTTGGAAACCAAATTAACCAGACACTTTTAGAGGTTGAAAAGCTTGACAATAAAGATGCTGCAATGGCTTTGATGAAGGTGGAGAGCTGTTGGAGATTAATAAAAGAACCAGAATTACCATTGACTAACATTCTTTTGTTTTGGTTACAAGATTTAGTAACCTTCCACTTATGGTTTTTGAATACAAAGCGGCTTCCTTCTATAGTAAGTGGTTTGAAAGGCTTGCCAAGCCAGTTCAAGTTCCGCTGCAAGCTCACCTGTTTCTTCTGCTGAAATCCTTTATATCCTGGCAGGAGATAGACCAATACAAGGTTCATTCTTGATAAATATTACCATGGTAATTGGAATGGAAGTTACTAAAACCACGGTGATTGGCAAAATGGATTTAATATCACGCATAGGCTTATATGAAGAGTCATGACTGTCCTTATGGAAGTTTATCAAATAAAAAAGCACATGTAATATATCAACTTTCTCAAATCATCATTAGAACTTTTGTAGTTGGCTTCAAGTGTTTTTATCCAGCTACTGATGTCATATTTCTCTGGTTTAAACACTGGATGGTATTTATCTCTACTACTTTGCTGTACTATAAGACATCATGCTGTCATTTGGAAGATTTTTTCAAATGACAAGGCGATCCTCCTAATACTGGAGTATCAGTTTGGTGAAAATGTATGTTCAACTTAATTTTCCACTGCTGATAGTTAATACTAGACGTGTTGTAGACACCAAATGACTCTTTGGAAAACAAAAAAATGCATGCTTAGAGTGCATTGTTTATTGGGAGAATTAATAATTTGGACAATGTTGTCCACTTAATAATCACCCTTGCCGCCCAAAATAAATGAACGAATAATGTTTTCGTCATCAACGAAAATGTTTAGGCATAAATTAGTTCATAATGAAAATAATTTCCATTGACTAATTTTTCTGAATGATATAAATAATTAGCATTAGGAATATTTTTTGAAATTGTTACTTTTCTGTAAAACAAACACCCTTTAGCTTTTGCACAATTTTCTTGTCCATCTTGACTTTGTTGTTTGAGTATAAGATAGGAAATTAGATGCCCGATTTAAATGCTTTGTTTGAATTTTATTACAGAAAAACAGATTAAAGTAGAAAGCTTTCTCAGATGAAACCTAAATTATAGTTTTAGAAATGTTAGCTATTTCCAGATTGTGAAGGTCTATGCATCATACCTCTGATAATTCTTTGTTTACTTTAAAAAGATCTATCTCTACACCTACATGCATCCTGTAGAGATCTATGTCGATGGCTCTCCTTTTGTGCACTTAGGATTGACTTTGTTTTTGTTCTCTCAAAATGGTCCATCGGTATCTCATTGTCGCATTCTTTGACATGGTTTAAAGCTTTGACAACCCTTGTCCTCCATAGGGAGAATCTAGAATCATGACTGAAGCCCTGCAAAATGATACGGTAGAATAGTGATATAAGACTTCACCGTAAATTGGTACTCGTGTTAGAGCATTGGTATAGAGCTTTCATCAAGTAACATGGCTGAAAGGGCTGTCAAGCTGATACTGGCCATTGTTGGCATGGTAATGATTGGAAGGAAAAATATCATATCTTGATTTACCAGTTCGAATATCGATGGCTACTTTATTTGGAAGTCAGAGCCCCTGTTGTTGACAACTTGAATAACTAGTTGATCCAATGGGCTAATGTTGACTCATTCGATATAGATGGATTAGCTAGGTAGGTCACTGGTTTCCATCAACTAGCAAGTCCTCCTGCTCACATGTTTTCCTAGTAACAAATGCCTCAGCTATCCATGAAAAGACTTACTTCAGGAGAATGAAATCCCAACCTTATGAATGAGATTGCTCACGATCTAATAGATTTCTACTCAAATACTTGTTCGAATCATTCCTCTTTTGTCTGGGGATGAGTCATTAAATGAGGTCTTAATATGAATTAATCAGATGGATGTTAGTGAAAAACAATCAAGTACTTCTCTTTTAGCTTTAAGCTGCACAACAAATTGGTTAAGATGACTTGCTGATATTTTTTAGCATTGAATGTTAGCAAAAGTAGGAGACTTGGTGATCAAGATGATATACTTAGCAACAAAATATCTATAAGTGGCCCTTTGAAAGGTTTGACCTGGAAAGACTCGGTATTCTTAGGAGCAATATAAGCACATGCAAGTCGGAAAATGCTGAATGCTTGAAATGAGGCAGTTTGCGTACTGCGAGGAGAGGTGGACACAGTACCACCAGCCTCCAGGGGAGGTGGACACAATACTTACGTATTATTTTTTTATCGATAATGGCATTTCAGTAACTTCCTCCTATTCGAATAATACACAGTAGGCAAATGCTTGAGGCCATTTAATTGCTATTTGAATTGTCTTTCTAGATCTTCCTCCGGATAAGGAGCCTCTGGACTGGAACACAAGGATGAAGATAGCAGCTGGAGCAGCCAAGGGCTTGGAGTATTTGCACGACAAAGCAAATCCTCCAGTTATATACAGAGACCTAAAATCCTCCAACATCCTTCTTGACGAGGGCTTCCACCCTAAATTATCAGATTTCGGGCTTGCAAAGCTGGGGCCTGTTGGGGACAAAACTCATGTCTCTACGCGTGTTATGGGGACATATGGTTATTGTGCTCCTGAATATGCAATGACCGGCCAACTAACTCTAAAATCTGATGTCTACAGCTTTGGAGTTGTCTTTCTTGAACTCATAACTGGGCGCAAGGCAATTGACAACTCAAGGGCCCCTGGGGAACATAATCTTGTGGCATGGGTAAGCTTCTCATATTTTTCTGAATCATTTGTTGTGCACCTTACAAGGAACAGATTTTGTTTGTGGATTTTGTTTTTTCAATGAAACAATACAAGCTAAGAATCCTCTCTTCAAATATGGCGTGGTTTGTAGGCTCGGCCGCTCTTCAAAGACCGTAGAAAGTTCCCCAAGATGGCCGACCCTCTACTACAAGGGCAGTACCCAATGCGTGGACTTTACCAAGCTCTAGCAGTTGCCGCAATGTGCCTACAAGAACAGGCAGCCACGAGGCCTTTAATAGGAGACGTTGTGACAGCTCTTACATATTTGGCCTCCCAAACTTACGACCCAAACTCAGCTTCTGGCCAAAGCAACCGAGTGGGTCCTTCTACTCCGAGGATTAGGGATGACCGGAGGGGCACGGCTGACGGTTTGGATAGCCCCGATGGGTATCGTGGTTCCCCTTCCACTCACAGGAATTCGCCCGATTTCAGAAAGAGAGACCAAGGAAGGCAATTGACTAGCGGAGCTGAGCTGGGTCGCACTGAAACTGGCGGTGGGTCTGGGAGGAAGTGGGGTCTGGATGACCTTGAGCGGGCAGACTCCCACAGAGACAGCCCGGGGAGTGCAGGCAGAGGGAGAGAGACTCCAAGGAACCGTGACCTGGACAGAGAACGCGCGGTGGCGGAAGCGAAAGTATGGGGTGAGAACTGGAGGGAGAGAAAGCGTGCGGGTGCAGTGGGTAGCTTCGATTCTACGAACGAATAAGACGCACACCGAGACTAAGAGCTGCTGCCATGTCGGCTTTTACTTGATCACGAGAAGGCTGCTTCTGGTTGAAACTAAGGGTTATGAATAAGGGGGTTCGTTGTGTCCGTCTTTGATGCTGCTTGTCCTTTTTTTTGTGTCAATTCTTCTAGTTGAAACATCCACATTATCATGTGACGTACAGGAAGAAAAACGGTTCGAAAAAAACGAGAGATGGTTTTGGTATATTGGAAAGTATGGTGCTGTAATGTCCCTTTTAGCCCGTATGCCGCAGGAACTATAAGCTCTTGATATGTAAGTAGGATTTCCAGTTCATGGTGAAAGGAGAGGGGGAGAATGTCTCATTTTTGCCCCCCTTGGATGTGTTCTGTACATGATAACATTTGGTCTGGAATTCCCAATTGCCGCACCCCTTTTCTCTCTCTCTCTCTCTCTCTCTCTCTCTCTCTAATGTGTCTTCAGCTCTAAACCCGCTTGCTTCTCTCTCTTTCTTTCTTCTGCTGTTGCCAGTACGGGAGACACTACAAACTACTATAAAGATAATCATTTTAGGGAAGAACTTCGTAAGTTACGCATGTAAACGACGGAACAACGATAAGAATGAACAACAAACTCTCCTGTCCCCGCTAAGGTATGTTAATTGAATAGAGCTCCACGGACCGGAAGCCATTACGAGGGTCGAAATATGCGGTCATTTTGGAGCTGGTATTCATCATTTGGTGTACAACTTCGAAAAACTACCATACTTAGCAATATCGCTATGTAATTACTACCCTTAACCTTCCACCGCAAATTCAAAAAGTAGGAGTAGACGGTCGCAATGAGGAGGGCAACATTAACTGACTTCTCTTGTAATACTTGTGCTCTGCCAAATTCCTTCATTTCCTCCTCTTTCCCTGCTAAAGACCCCATTGTTAGCTTCTCAGTGTCAGCTGACTCCAATTGCTCCTAAATATAAATGGAAATAGTAATGAAAGGGGAAACAGGGTACTTACCGAGCTGAGATAGTCATCCATGGACGATTGCTTGCGCTTCCTTAGGGAACTTGGGCTCTCGTTGGCCTGCCTAGATACAGCCCGTTTTGATGGCGTCATGCTCTGAGACTAAAATTCAAGAAAATAAATGGTTAGTCACTAATGGATGACACGCTTCTTCCATCTTAAGCAACAGCACATTGAAAACGAAGATATGCCAGAGGGCGTCATTATCAGTTTCATGAGGGAAATCAACCTTGGCAAGCTTCTTCTCTTTACGGGCTTGCCTCTCCCTCTCGTCATATTCTTGATTTTCCTTCTCCACCAACCGAATGAGCGTGTCACATCTCCGGGCAAGCTCTTGAGTTGTGCGAGATTTCACAAACCAATCAAACCGAAATAAAGGTGATGTGCGAAAAGCCGCCTTCAGTTCATCCCAGTTTCCATACCCAAGCTTGTGAACCATGCATATCTGTGACAGTGAACCAGTAAAATCATAAAAAGGTTAAACAGGACTAATACTTATGGGAACAAACTATTTTGTGGTGACTTGTCCCTAAACACATAAATGGGATAACATTCAGACCATGAACCGATCGCATTCTTCATTGTACAATTTTCCTTTGTTCTGACCGTACTGAATCTTCAATTCCAGCCATGGATTCTTGTAGCGATCCAATTTCTTTCCAATAGCTTTCATGATCTCGTCTTTTCGAGATATCCTAGCCTCTCCGCGTTCAATATTTTTTATAATTCTATCATAATCTGCAAAGGATCCAGAAGCAATCAATACAGGCTCAAAAACAAGAAGAGGCCACATGTAAACAATTTCATGATGTTTCTGAAAAGTCACACAAATCTGTTCCCATTAAAGCACATCAGAATCTACTGTCTGAAAGCGAGACTTAGTGCAGTGTACTATTTGTTATAGGATGGGCCACCAATGAGTTTAGGCAAAACCAGGCACTTCACAATAAACCAAATAGTTTCCAGTAACATTTAACATGTTATCATCAATCAACTTGTCCAACAAAGTTTTTGCAGAGATGTAACAGGGTTGTCCTCAGCAAAATGAAGTAATCTCCATTAATCAGGTTGAAGAAAGAGCTTCTGGTGAACAAAGAAGCAAGATGTCTACATCCCAACTCTTGCAATTATGAAGTTTCTTATACAGTTTCTGAAGTCCATTGTTCAACAGACAATATACTACAATATGGCCCTAACGTATGTCAAGACATCATATTATCCCACATTAGCCACTCAAGGCCAAAATGGAAGAAATTGCCGTAAGTAGGATACTCACCGTTCAATTCCTTGTATCTTTCTTTAAAAACCTTTGCATATCTTTCAACTTCCTCCTCTGTTTTACCTTCCATCTCAGAAGCAATACTCTTGATGTCATTCCGGCCATACTTTTCACAAGCTCTGATGAAGGTATTAAAGTCTCTTCTACTCCATGTTGAAAATCCCTAAGAAATACCAATTATATGATATTAAGAAAGGCTCAACAGGAACATTATCCCATTAAACAAATATACACACTCAGGCAAGTACCTCTTCCAATAACCTCTCCTTTTCTTCCAGCTCCTCAGCTGTCAATGGATCTCCTACATCTGAAATTTAAATGCTCAGTTATCATAGAATGACAAGATCCTTCATCAGAGAAACCAATGTGCACTAAAAGTACCTTCAGTCTCATCCACGTCTATTGCATCTTTCATTTGATTCTTCTGATGTGTTTGCTGGAAAATCGAATATAGATAAACATGTCAAGATTCAAGAACAGCTTCAAGCTAGACAGGTAAATGGCAACAGAAAATGTTAAATCATTTATACCCACCATGAGATAGCGTACTTCTTTTTCATATAGCTCACTCAGCCTTTGAGTGTTGAAAAACTGGAAGTCATGCCTGCAACAGAAAATAAAAGCGAAAGATTATTACAGAATGTCAGAACACATTCCTCGGTCAAAGAGAAGGCAGCTCGACAAATTTACAGTTGAGGCATGCGAGGAATCCGAGGCTCTTTGGGTTTTGCAGGTCCACCTTGCCGCATCGTTTGCTTAAAGTACTCAGATTCCGAGTAGCTAATTCAGGAAGAGAAACCAATCATATGATATGGTAAGGTGTGATAAGGTGTGAAGGGAAAAAAAATTAGATGCACAGAAACTTAAAAAAAAAAAAAAAAAAAAAATCAGTACTTGCGCTTCCGCTCTCTTTTTGGAGGTTCAATCCAGTTTTCACTGACGATTTTCTTAAAGTCAAACTTACTATCCTCCTGCAATAAGAAGCACCCAATTAAACCACCTAAACTACATAGATATGCCTGATGCAGATGCCACACAGATTACTTAATATAGACCAAGGACCATTGGATCAAATTTACCTTTTCATCATCGAAATCATAGAGCTCAGCAGCTGCAGTGACACAGGGCAGATGTGAGCAACTTTGCAATTGAACTAATGAAATATTTTAAAACATCAGTATACTCACTGTCGTCCATCTTGAATTTGATTGCATCCTCTGTAAACTTCTTCATCTTGGCATCAAGCTCAGCTGTTGCCTCTTCTCCCTTGGCTATAATTCTGTCAATATCCTCATCTGTAATGGTGCTATCCTTAGAACTGAAAACCATTTCTGCACCAAATCTGACCATTTGAAGCAGCTCATCTTTATTCACAGCTGCATGGAGCAGGATACCAAAAGATATCAGTGGCACAACTTAGAAACCAGCTACACACTGAATGTACTAATTAAGTAACAGCTTACTTTTCTGCTCAGCCAATCGTCCTTGCTGAATCACCAAGGCATCCAGGGCAAGCTTTTTGTAGGCCCTCTCAATCACTTTCTCCTCAATAGTGTACTAAATCACAAATAGTCACCATTTGATTAGTACCAGAACAATAGAAATAACTTCCTTCAGAGTTATAGAGACAAGCAACACAAACCTCTGTGCAAAATCTAAACACTTGAACTTCCTTTTTCTGACCAATTCTGTGTGCACGATCCTGTGCTTGCAAATCGACCTGTGGATTCCTGAAAGAACGAAAAGTCATAATATTAGCCACGACATGAAAAAGAGGACACGATAGCTCAAGTAAAACTCAGAAGTAAGACCAACCAGTCACTGTCATAGAGAATGACAACATCTGCAGTAGCGAGATTAATGCCAAGACCACCAGCTCTTGTGGACAACAAGAATACAAACTTCTCACTTCCTGGCTTATTGAAAGCGTCAATGGAAGCATCACGTTCTTCTCCACCTGTATTACCATCAATCCGACAATACAGGTACCCACGAAACATCAAGTAATCCTCAAGAATGTCCAGCAACCTTGTCATCTGAATTTGGAACCAAGCCATCCACCAGGGAAAAGAATCAATCGCATTGTACGTGATGCTCAAAAGGAAAGAACACCACATATACAAACATATCCCTATTTCACAGCACTCATGAAAGAATAATGTTTCAAAGGTCACTTTACCTGTGAAAAAATAAGGACCCTAGAATCACGTTCTTTTAGTTTTGGGAGCAACTTATCCAAAAGAACCATTTTACCTGCAATTAAAATTAATACACAAGGGCATCAGCCATTATCTGATAGGGAGGCACCACAAACTCCACTTCAAACAGAATCTCACCTGCATTGGTTATCAAATGATCTCCTGTCGTATAAGGAGGGCCCGGTTCAGCACCTTGAAAAAGGTACGGATGATTACAGCATTTACGCAACTGCATTGCTATATTCAAAAGACGCTTTCTTTCTCCACCAGCATTAACAACTTCTAAATCTTTCTGCAGTAAAGCTCTGTAATAATGTTTTTGCATCTGAGACATGCCAACTTTCAAGATTGTTTCCTTCTTAGGGGGCAAACCTTTCTCTACATCTGACTTCAACCTTCGGAGGAGAAAGGGCCGGAGAACCTTAATTTAGAAAAATGAAAAAGTAAGATATCATATAAAGACATCAAATTGTTCCAAAACAATAGTTTGAGGCCTACCTTATGAAGTTGTTGGACAACTTCCTGCTGATCATTTTCACCAGAAATTTGAAACCACTCATCAAAAGTTTCTGCCGAACTGAATATTTCTGGAAGCAGAAAGTTCAGAAGAGACCACAGCTCATGGAGATTGTTCTGTAGCAAAAGAACAACAGCAGCATCCTAAGAAACAGCACTTTATCGAAATTTGAAAAAAGAAAACCCAGTGCAAAATAACCAATCTTTGTAGAAATGTTGAGCAGATTCAAGGGATTAACTCTAGTAAAATCTACTCAACATACTACAGAGGAAGAGCTAAAATTTGATTAAGAATTGAAAGTTTCTATAACATGAATGTCATAAAATTAAAACCTATATTTCCTCATCACAGAAACTTGACTTGGAGACAGAAAGGGAGAAATAACCTATATTTCCACAATGAAAATATCCATCCGATGCAAATTTGTGATGCATTAGATATATACAATGTACCGATTAAGTTTCACTATTCAGAGCAGCTTCTCCTAAAGAGTGAAGCCTATTTCTTAAACACCCTAGAGATTTTTTTTTTTTTGGTCGAAAATAACCTAGAGATAACCAGGAGGTCAATGATCAAAAGCAATTTCTCAAAGCTTCCAAATCCAAGGTAAAGAATGTACCTGAAGCGGTGTACCAGTGATGAGAAGACGATAGTTGGTATTATACAGCCTCATCGTTTTTGAAAGTAGAGAATTTTCGTTCTTGATCCTGTGGGCTTCATCAATTATTATATATCGCCAGCTAAATCGGCGCAAGGCAGACTTCTCTTTAATTGCCATCTCAAAACTGGTAACACATACATCAAACTTCCCAGCAACCAAAAGATCTTCACGTATATACCTCTGCAGCAGTAAAAAATTGTTACATTAATTACTCTTCTAGGCATTTGTATGTACCATAAAAGTGAGTAACAGTGCACGAAAGCTATACCCTTTCTTCTGGATTGCCAAGGAACTTTACAGCACGGAGAACTGGGCAAAAGCGGCGAATTTCATTCATCCAGTTACCCAGAGTTGACTTTGGAGCAACAACCATGTGAGGACCAGTAATTCCTCTGAACTCATGCAGATAGCCCATTAACGAGATAGTCTGCAGCGTCTTTCCGAGACCCTGAGACCAACCAATATCAGGTACAATAATAAATAAAGGCCATTGCATGATTACTCGTGAGCTGAATGTGCAATATAAATCAAGCTCAAAGTTGAATTAAAAAGTTATTACATCTAAATGCTACAGCCCATGACCTACCATTTCATCTGCAAGTATTCCGTTAATGCCATTCTCATACAATCTTATGAGCCAATTCAATCCAGCGAGCTGGTAATCCCTCATCTTCCCTTGTATACCTGCAAAACAAGCATACAAATAGAACTTAAGAAAGCAGTGAACCTATATATGCTGGAGATATCCTGTTGGCAAGATGATTGGATAAATCAGACCAAAAGAGAATCTCTTTAGAGCTAGATGACAATACAATAAAGGGTGTCCCCAGTGTATGAGGTTCCTGCCTAGACAAGGGTCGGGAAAGGGATGTCAAAAACCTCTACTTTGTCAAAACCAAAGTAAGAACTTGGAGTGTTCTAATTCTTAGTGATAAGAAATCATGTCAACACCAAGAACATTTACAATCCCTCATCACCTAGCATTCTGAAATTGCAGCAAACAATACCACTTCTACAAGTTAAAGCAGGGTTACAGGAGAGATATAAGCAGCAAAGACTATCCTTCTTTCAACCAATCGAGAGAGAGAGAGAGAGAGAGAGAGAGAGAGATTACAAGAGGGTTGGGTCACCAGCCGCGTGTTTCCTGTACCAGATAAGCCATCTTCTTCCTCCTTAAGACATTCTTCATCCTCTTCCTCTTCAGTAATTTTAGATTCATGACGGCCCCTACACATTAAGAAAAGAAAAACGTTAATGAACAATCATGAATGCTAAACACAGAAATGGTCTGGGAAATTATGACTTGAACTTCCCAAACATGTTTTCTCCACTTTTAAGCATGAGCAGATGTTTATTTGTCCACTGGGAGAGAACAATCAATATAAGGTTACAAACTAACAGTTCATTTGCACAAATGTCAGCAAATCTCAATTCCCTTTGAATATTGAACCTTAACACCAAATGTAACTGGAAATCTAGCTAGGGTTAGACCACTGGACTGTAGGCACCTTTCCTCTAAAGAATTCCGGCATTAGGCAATTAATAATATAAAGCTAAAGGTCCATCAAGGATCAAACAAAGCTTTCAGTCCCAATTAAGCAACTATGAAGTCTGAAGAAAGTTAGGACCAATTCAGAAATTGTTCAGCAGGCAGTCAAAAGTAACATATGTACTAGAAATTATGTCTCCAATGCACAAAATACAGAGAGAATTGTCATTGTTAATAGGACCTTCCTTTGATCTTCTGTGAAGTGGACTGGTTGCCTTTGGCAAAATGAGCAAAAATCTCAGTTTGCTGCAGGAGATATTTCAGCCGCCCTTTTCCCTTATTATTCTTGAAAAATAATTTCAAAAACAAGAAAATTTTAGTCACAATCAATACACGAGCTCGAAATGATGCAAGAAAGAGTCATTCTTAAAATGTAAAGGCACCATATCAGCGTCAATAGCGGCATTTTGCTGATCCAATATGTCTTGAATCTTCTGCTTCTTCAACCTTTGCATTTCACGAAGCCTGGCCTTCTCACGCTTGCTAACTTCTGTCCCAACATTGTCTTCCTGCAGAATGAATGGGGAAAAAGAATACAGAAATAAATAAATAGCAGCAACGCTTCTGATCCTCACTGGGTCATACTTACAAGTATCTAACAACATTTCAGACGTATGGAAGCACTAGCCAACTTAAGTTGTGTATGTAAAGACAGAAACAAAGCAAGATAGACGAGCTATGGTTGCCATTGTTTCCCACTTTGTAAATGGTGAGGTGATTGATGAAGCTTTAATCACAAGGAAATGTTAAAATAAAAGGGGAAAAGCCCAGTCATCGGTTTCAAAGAAACATGAACAGTTGCAGCCCTGCTAGAGTCCTCTAGCCATGGAAATGTGAAACCAACCGACCAGGAAAAAAAGAAGAAAATAAACAGAAATTCCTCTCAAAGAAGGCGTAATTTTTGGCATGCACAAAATTAAAATTGAACACCCTGCCTACACTACGAGCAAGAGAAACTCCTAACGTCCACTCTTCTTCATCCAACTGAGAGTACACCAGAAAATAGTACAACCCAAAAGAAGAGCAAGAAATAAGTCCACCTCGGAGATGCTTCTGCTCTTGTGCTATGTTAACCTTACAGAACATGTATTTATACGTATATACTTGTGCATTGTTAGACTCCATTCTGCGCAATACGCTAGTAAAGCGGAGGATCAATACAGCAAGCGCCAATCTGCAGAAACGAATGCAGTAAAAGAATCACGAGAGACCAGTAGAACAGCAACTCGTCTCTCAGAGTGTCCTAACTCAACATCCTCGATCGAAATCCAACGCTCATTCTAAACCTTCTTCAAAAACTCGCATTCAAACACGAAGCAGACATCCACTTCCCAGCGCAAAACACCAGAGAGACCAACAACCGCACCGACCCCCGCAAAACCCTAGCAAGCAAACGAAAAGATCCGGCACCAAAATTCCATCAAAAACCACGCAGGCAAACAACCGAACCTCGTCGTCATCCTCCTCCTCCTCGGCCTCGCCATTCTCGTCGGCCGCGCCGGCGACAGGAGCGGCGTCGTCGTCCTCGTCGGCGGAGCTGGCGGAGCGGGCGACGGCCTCGAGCTCCTCCTCGTCCTCCTCGTCGACGGGCTCGTTGAGCTGCTGCGGCTCCTCCTCCTCGGAGCCGTCGGACAGGGCCTCGTCGGACGACGCCGGCTGCTTCGATAGCCTCGCCATGGCGGCTGTCGTCGGCGCTGGAGGCCTGCTCCCCGGCGGAGATCGGCGGATCGGTCAGTCGGTCGATCGATCGAGTTCGTCGCCGCTCGTTCTAGAGAGAGAGAGAGAGTGCGCGAGAGGCCGAATCGGAATCGGAATCGGAAGTGGCGATCCGAAATTAAAAAAAAAGGGGGGAGGAAGGAGGAGGAGAGGAGTCGGAGACGGTGTCCGAAAATGGAGGAAGCGAGGAGGGGGGGGGAGGAGGGTTTGATATTTTTCGTATTTTTGTTTTAACCAGTTTTTCCGCTTTTTGTTATTATTCTTTTCGGTCGTCGTGGTTTTCTTTTTTTATTATTATTATTTCGGTCGTCGTGTTGTTTTTCTTCTTCCTTTTTTCATTTTCGTTTAATGCGAATGGGTGCGAAAATTTCCCGCCAGTCAGAGCGGGGGAAATGCGGCGTTTTCGTTTCCCGCCGCGGGAAGTGAAGCCAGCGCCGGCTCCCGCGCGGCTCGAGGCTTGGGGGGTGGTGCGACTTGGCCTCACCACCTGAGTCACGATAAGTCACATTTCCTTTTCTTTTTTAATAAACGAAAGAATAGAAAGGGATGATGATTATTGCTACTCATTATGGTACGTATAATTTGAATCATAATTAATCGATATATTCATAGGTGTATGAATCTGCTGTATTTTTAGATGAGGTAATAAATACCCAAAATAATAACTAGTTAGAAGTTTGTTTGTATGATATGACTCGAATTTGTGAACTTGGTAAAGATTATGCGACCCTTTTATCGTTTGGTTATCGTGCTTGGAGGTGGGTTCGGTTTTTTCATGTTCTATTTTTTTTCTTCATAATTTGAATGGGTAGCGTATGAGGCTGATTAAAAAAAAAGAGAGAAGTGTATCAATTAGTTTCGTGCTTATAAAATTTGAGGTAAGTCAATTGAGCAATTGATTTATCTATACTACATATGAAGGAAAAGTTTTGAAGATTAGTTTCTACAAATTGATTATTTTAGGCTCCATTCGTTTTTCAAAAAATAACTTCCGGAAAAACATTTTCCGGAATTTCCAATATTCGTTTCGCGGAAAATAAACTAGCCATGAAAAGCATTTTCTCTCAATGGACAAAACACCTTCAAAATTGAGGAAAATATTTTCCACTTTTTCAAAAGAGGAAAATGTTTTCCTCCCTCTTTCTTTCATCATTTATTATAATTATTTTTGTTTTCTTTTTTTAAAATTCTATTTTTTATTATTTTTTCTTTGTTCTTTTTCTTTCTCTTTTCTATCTTCTTCTCCCGGTTGTCGACCACAGCGGCAGCTAGTGACCGGCAGAGAAAGAAGGAAAAAAAAGAAAAAGAAAATTAAAAAATTATTAAAAGTAGTGCAATGACGAAAATCTTTTCCATGCCAAACAATGGAAAATATTTTCTGAGACTTTTTCAGATTTCAGTTGAATATTGGAAAATTGTATCATTTTCTAGGAAAATGGCTTCCTATAAAACATTTTCTAGAAACGAAATATTTTCCGTGAAACGAACAAAGCCTTACTCTTTGCAATAATTTTTCTCGAATCTCACTTTTCTCTTAAATCTTCGTTTGATTTGCGATGAATTATTTAGAACATATTTTCCTAAACATTATCGCTTGTATCGCTTATAAAAATAAATGAACAGAAAATATTCTCATTATCCACAAAAATATTTAAACATTAATTTTCGTCAATAAAAAAATATTTTCAATTAAATAATTATTTCAAGTAAATAAATAATATTTTAGGAAATTATTTTTTAAATCATTTTTTCCAAAAAACAAATGGAGGCTTGTAACATCCACTTATTTTGTGAATTAATTTCACTGTAGTTTTATAAATATTCCACTACCAATATAAACTTACAAGAGCCACCGAATATGGCATGTACCACGCATTACTTTCTTATTTATATTATTAGTGAGCTAAATGTGAAATAAAAAATAATAATTTTATTCACACTCTTTGCCTTCTCAAAATGTACATTCCTAACATTTTGTCCAAGGTTTTTTTGTTTTAGTCAAAGGAAAATATTGCTCAAAAGGATATGTGAGAAGTACGTAAACTTTCAAGAAACCCATAATATTGTCACACAAAGCCAAAACAAGAAAATAAAGAGGATCAATGGAGCACCGGCAGGATTAAATATACACTCGTTTCGCAATAATGGATCTATCAAGCAAAATAATCAGCAGCCGATCTCTAAATGTCATATCTTCGCCAGTAATGAGCACAAGCCAAAAATTTCTTCTCCAATGATTACGACATTATTAGTTGATAATGCGAACCTAAGTTCAATTTTCTTTATATTATCACTGTACGAAGATAACAAGTTCAATAAATACATATCTAATGCTTAGTAGAGCAAATTTTCGTGGTTGATTGAGACGCCAAACTCCTGTGATCTCCATTGAAGTTGGAGATAAAGAACCTGTACACAGATAAAGTAAAGGTGTATCAAATCTCCAAAAGCATATTTATTAAACTCCCAGACCTAGATCGAGAGATAATAGCTCATAAATCTAGAACTAAATTGGGAAAATTCAAACTCTCGCATTTGAAACTAAATTGGAAGAAGATAGCTCTCGAATTTAAATTGGGAAAGAAGAAAAATAAGAAAAGAAACATAAAACACAATTTAAATTAACAGTAGATAGGGGGAGGGTGAGACTAAGCTTAAACCCTCCCCCGATGACTGAAGGTCAAAGGAGACGATGAAAGAAGAGAGCGAGAGAAAAAAATTTTTAAGCTCCTATGAATTTGCTTTCGATGATCATATATTTTGTCCGAGGTTACAAACTCATTTTATTTCATTTTCTTTTTACATGGAAAGTATTCAATCCCAATGTATGCACAAGTCATATATTCAGTCGAGCAATTATAAGATGACAAAGTCATGATTTTTAAGACAGCAATTAATTCCAAATGTATTCGCATTATAAACAATTTGTATATTTTAGACAAAAACTTCTCGACTCAAGATTCTATAAGTAGGTTTGTTCTTGAAAATAGAAACTATTGTATCTAGTTCAACATAAGCGCACCGAGAGTATTCAAGTATTGATACACAATATAACAAGCCGCATCCTCGAACTTTGTTTCATGATTTATGATCAAGATCCACCTGCTAGTCACTCGAGTTTAGTTATATTCTTCTCAATTTTGATTAAGTCGAGTCATTAGATCGATCGGATCTTGAATTCGAAAACATTTGACAGAAGTAGCACTTGCATTTCAATAAACGACCACGATTACTGACACTAATTTTACGTGTATCTTTTGCAATTCTACTTTGAACCAAGCCGAGTCAAAGTGCTGATGTGGAGACATCATGGGAAGCTCCAAAACGGAGAAGATAGAAACCCCAAATTTGTCCGAAAGGCACGTCTCATCCTCTCGGGGCTTTAAAATACGACGGTGAAGAAAATCGCCGCGCAGTCTTTCCCAACGTCCCGATTTCAGCCGAACTTCCTTCACTGCCCTCGCGCGAGCGACGAAATCACCGAATCTGACACCGAATATGCCTCGCCGGCAGAGGCAGACCCCGAGGGCAAATCAAGAAATATCTTCAAATCCGTCGTCCCCCTCTACCTCTTGCCCGTAGCTTTCAATCGCCATAAAAAGCGTCCACGGACCCGCGAGACCAGAATCGAGATTGAATTCGATCTCTCTCTCTCTCTCTCTCCGGGCGATCGCGCCGTTCTATTGCGCGCAAAGCGTTTTGCGTACATGAAAGGTAACAGGGATTTGAGCGAGTTTTTGGCTGGTGTGGTTTCGTGTTTCGTCTCGAGGACGATGTTCGATTCCGGTTTTCTCTTTGCAGGAAATGGAGCGGAACGGGTCGTGGTTGAGGGCGGTGGTGGTTCTGACGTGCTTGGTTGCCGCGAGCGGGGCGAGAGGTAATCGCAATTCCCCTTCGTGGCATCGGTTAACTGCTGCTCTGGTCCTCTGACTCGATTCGGATTTGGGAGTTTTGATTGTGATGAGGCGGGATTGGACGAGGCTCTGGGATTGAGTAGGTCGGTTTCGAGCTTGGACAGTGAGACTTGTATTGTGAATTTGGGCGGATTAGGTGTTTCAGGGTTGGGGGGAAATTGTAGACTCTGTCGTGGAGCTGTGGTGCCTGACTGAATGGGGCAAACTATAGCTGTATGATGCCCTCTGGTGTACAATTGGATGTTTTCGGAGCATATAACTGATGGGCGTTGTGTTGTATTTGGTTGGTTTTGTTGAGTAATGAACTGTTTGCCTGTAGGTTTTGATGGAGTAGCTTTTGTTCACTTATTCCCCTTTCGTCACATTGCACCGTGTACATAGTTCTTTCAGTTCATGAAGAAGGACGGCAGAAATATACTGAAATGTTGTTTTGAGTTGATGTTTCCTTAGAGTGTTCCTCTCACTTTGATTTGTCGAAATAGCTTGCAAGAGACATAAGAAACTTGCTTCATTGCTTGTAATTGAACGAGATTGTGACCGCATTAGCAATCTGAAATTTCTCTACTGGTAAATGCAGAACTTAGAGTGAGGTCCAAGTCTCATAAAGCTGTTTACAATCACACTCTTGCCACGATATTGGTGGAGTATGCATCTGCCGTAAGTGTTCTTTAAAAAAAAATTTCATATTTACCTAGAGCTTCTTGTTGTTACTCATCAGATTTCACCATTTCAAAACAATAAAGTTGTAATTTAGTGCAAAGCTTTTTATTGCAGGTTTACATATCGGATTTGACAGAACTTTTTAGTTGGACATGTCCTAGATGTGATGGAAAGACCAAGGTAATTTGACTACTTATTAATATGACATTGTTGATAAGGTCGTGTGAAGAATGGATCCTTAGTTCTAGATAGCCAATACTTGAGATGACATTTTGTGGGCATATGCTGCACTGTTATATGAGCTTCTGAACTGGTTAATAATGTGTTTTGATCTGAAAGCAGGGGTTTGAAGTTATCGAACTGATAGTTGACGTTCAGCACTGCTTACAGGTATATAATTTGTTTTACAGTGCCCTACCAATTTGCGAAGCTTGTGATTCGTCTATGTTTGAATTGCATCTAATTGTTTGTCTCTATTTCTAAACCACCTGTAGGCATATGTTGGGGTCGCCAAGGACCTTAATGCTGTGGTTATAGCTTTCAGAGGTACTCAAGAACATAGGTATGCATGCATGTTAACTTTAGCAATTCTTCCCCTTAAATTGACATGCAAAGGACTTGATGAAAATTTAAGCTAAGAAGAGCAGCCTCGGTGAATGTGTACATGAGGCAAATGGGTCTGCTGTCCATATGAAGGGAAAAAGGGTGAATCATGTAACTTTCGTGTAATTTACGGTGGAGTCACGAGGAGATTACATACTTCACTAATTTTCTTCAGTGAAAATTTCTCTCATGTCTCTTTATCATTTGAGCTTTTCGGTTAGTGATTTCTTCTATTTGTGTCTACAGCATACAGAATTGGGTTGAAGATCTCTACTGGAAACAGCATGACATAAACTACCCTGGCATGCCTGGTGCCATGGTGAGTTCTAGAGATGATAAGCCTATTGCAACCTGTGGATACTTCTGATTTGGATTAAGTTACAGTCTTACTCTATTAATTGCTGCTTAGGTTCATCGTGGATTTTATTATGCTTATCACAATACGACAATTCGACCTGGTATTTTGGATGCTGTTATAAGAGCCAAGAATCTATATGGAGACATCAACGTCATGGTGACAGGGCATTCTATGGGAGGGGCTATGGCATCCTTTTGCGGACTTGACCTTGTGGTAAGATAAATTGAAAAATTGTTATGGCTGGGACTTGTGAATTTCATTGGTTTCTTTTCTATCGTGTTCTTCAAACTATTCAGTTTTCGTTTGTTAAGAGTTATATGGATTTCTCTGCCAACTCTACCTTGAAGAGTCTAGGCTCCTTATGTGGATCTTGAACTTTCTATGGCTCTCATATGCATATTTACAATTCTTCATACATAGCATCTTGTTTTCTTACGATTTTGGTAAATCAACTCATAAACAAAACATAAGCAGAATGGGGTGCAAACGGCACATTACGTGAACCACCAATTATTGAAGTATCTAGTTGTGTGAATTGAGTCGTACATGTTAAGCTTTGGAGCTTCGAGTTGGTTGAATACTTAAATGTAGTGGGTAAAGACATCAACTATCCATTACAAAGTTTACTTGCTGGAAACTTTATGGGATTGTTGATATGTTTATGGTCCAGACATATAACTTTTTTAGGCACCTGAAGCTCAAATTTTATGTCATGTAATCTTAAAGTGCCTATACAGTTTAAGATAGATTATATATTGATCCTAAATTTGTTTTATGCGCTGTTTCTGTCTGTCTCTCTCTAATCAAATGAAGCAGCTCCTCTTCAATTGGACTACTGGACCAGATATTTTGTAGGCTGGAGCCAATTCTAAGGTGTCTAAATTATTCTTTTTGTCTCAGCTTTATTAAACAGAGTGGTCCAGTGTACTTTTCTAGGCACCTGTTGTGGAACTGGTACCAGAAATGGTACCTACCCCAAATTTCGTTTTCCATTGATTCTCTCTCCATGACAAGTGGTCATTTTTTGAGAGTCAAACTTTCATGTGGACTCTGATAGGATCATAGGTTGCATAAACTTTAGAGTATACCATTTCTCAAAGTATTAGTAGCAAGTATAACATCTTGTCCTAACACAAATGATTTAAAAGTTTACTTTTTCTGATTTCTTGCTAAAAATTGTTCTTGGCCAATTGTGACCACATGCCCATGTGTTGTGGCCCTTTTTTGATTTAGGGGGTGTTTGGTTCAGCTTTGGGAAGGGGCTTTCGAGGCCGAAAGCCCCTTGGGGAAATGTTGAACCGTTTGGCAAGCATTCCCAATGGGCTTTCGGCCAAAAGCCAGCATTTGCCAAAATGCTAAACCCAATTTTTTTTGCCCCAAACTACCCTCATTTATTTTGGCTTATTCTGGTTTTGCCCCTATTATTATTGTTCATCTTTTGCGTGAGGGTGGCTGGCGAGGGAGGGTGGCCGACACTAGATCGGGCTGGCGAGAGGCTAGTGAGGTCGCACGACCCAGGCCGGCGGCGCCTGGGCGGTCGCATGACCCTCGCCAAGGGTTGCCCGGTGGCGGCAAATCTGGCTTGCCGGGGGTCGCCCGACCTTGGGCAATAGCCGTCGGCGCCAGATCTAGCTTGCCGGCGACCATAGCCCTTCGCTGGCTCCGGCAAAGGGTAGGGTAAGTGTTTTTTTTTTTAATAAAAAGAAAATTCCCAAAGCCTTTTGCAAAAAAAATTTGCCAAACACTACTTGGGCCAAAGTAGCTTCACAAAGGATTTTTTACCAAATGTCATTTTAGTTTCTTATTTGCTATTTATGTCAATAAGTTTTGGAGTTCAAGGGGCATTTTCATCATGAACCTGGAATTTTTTTGTTTATGTCATTAGCAGGATGTGACTCATGCCACCAACATCCAATTGCTTCTTGTGGTAGCATTTTAGTGTGCCTCATTTGTAAATTCACTGCCAATCCCACTATTCCATATTATTAACACCTTTTCTTGGGGGTGGGGGTGGGGTTGGTTTTATTGTGGGTGTGGGGTTTGGTGTTGGGAAAATTATGGATGGGATCTTGAAAGAGTAACGCTAGACCTTCAGCCTTCATGGAGAGAAAGGGCTGTTCTATTGTTCACCATTGTATGTGAAATGCGATATATGATTATTGGTGCATAGTGTTTCTTTTTCGGTCCTGAAAGGGCCATTGATGTATTAACATTCAAGTTATTTGGCTGTCTAGCATGTGTGCTGAAGCTGTTTTTTCTAGACCAGCACATTCACTTGATTTACTTTTATAAATGGGGAACACTTTATTTTCAGGTCAATCATGAAGCACGGAATGTTCAGGTTTTAACATTTGGACAACCTCGTATTGGCAATGCAGTGTTTGCGTCTTACTACAGTGACCGCGTGCCAAATACGATACGTATTACTAATGGACATGATATTGTGCCTCATTTGCCTCCGTACTATTCTCGGTTCCCACAGAAGACTTACCATCACTTCCCTAGAGAGGTAAGGCTTTGATCATATAAATTATGGGGAATTGTGGCTGACTGAATATGACGTTTTCTTTGCATTTCTTTCAACCTATCTTCCTGGTGAAGTCTCATTTATTCCAACAATGTATTTACTCTCTTTTTCGAACGTATAAAATATAACTGTCTTGTTTTTATCTTCTTAGCAAAGCAGGATAGTTTGTAGTACTCATGACTTTTCAGAAATGTTTGAGTAACTCTCATTCCTGCACGAGTCATCATTAATTTTTTCATACCAATTCCTAGTTTAAGACGCATCATAGTGTCTGCTATATACTCTCTTTCTCTCTCTTTGATGGCTGATAAGCTAGTCTTAACCTCTCTCTCTCTTTCTCTCTCTCTCTCTCTCTCTCTCTCTGAAGGCTGTCTTAACCTAGTCTTAGGCATCTTAGGATCTGTGCAATTATACGCATTTTAATTATTGTATGTCAACATCCACTAATGCTTATAATTATTGGCGACTAGCTCAATGACAGCTACGGATAAACATATTGATGTGAGATAATGTGAAAATGATCTGATTCCACCTACTTCTCTGGCGACTAATCATAATCTTTTCTATGTCAGTGTTCACATGTAATTGGACTGTTCCCTTTGTTGTAGGTATGGCTATATAATATAGGATTTGGTAGTCTGGTTTATCAGGTTGAGAAAGTTTGTGATAGCTCTGGAGAAGATCCATCATGCAGCAGGTAATGATGTTGTTTCAGTCGTAGCTAGTTGTTCTAGCAATTAGTTTGTGGATTTGTCATACTGGACGCAACAAGTCGTGTGACAGACCAGCTTGTTCTAGAGAATGTTGGTCCTTTGTTACCAGGAATATATGTGGACAACTGATGAGAGTGCATCTCTGCAGATCAGTAACTGGTAACAGCCTTACGGACCATTTAGTTTACTATGGTGTGGGATTAATGGCTGAGACATGGGGATCGTGCAAAATCGTCATGGACGCACGATTGAAGGAATATGGAGGTGAAGATGTCAAGGGAAATCTTATTGTTTCCAGGAATCTTTCTGCTTCTGCATTGAGGCTGCCTTCAGACTCTGATGCCAAGAACAACTTCAATTAAAATGCTCCTGGGTCAGCACCTTTTTTCTCGAACATCATCAGTGACCTCTATGATGACAGTCACGAAATGCATTCCATCAATCTGTTGTCCATATCCATCACAAGCATAAGAGCCCTACTCAAATTCACTCTGAATGTAAATAGCACGATGTTGAACGTGTCATCCTTGTAAATACAACTCTGTGACTTCCATTGAATAAATACATTCGCAAGTTTACCTGTCAATCTAATGTTGGGCCCGTGGCTTTGTTTACCAGACTTGATAAAACCTATTAAGGATGTATGGATGCTGAGCTGAGCTGAGCTATTTATAGTTGAATCATGCAGCAAAACTGGCAAATGCGTGAACTTTGGAACTGTGAGACTTGCACGTTTGGGCAATTAATTGGTTTTACAAGGTGAAACAAAGAGTGCCAAGGGAGACCAGTTCTCAATCTGTGACCTTACCTTCTGCTATAGGCACATTGTCACAATAGACTTCTTGGCATGAGTACTTCAACTCTTTCCTGGCAGGGGGTTATGATCAAGCCACTTGGAAATCGATGATGACCTTGTCTTGCATCAGTTCCACTGGCAACCTTTGCTAAATCTTAACTTTTAGGAGGTAAACGACTTATATCATCTTGGCTTGGGCTTGTAACACTGATCAACCTTTGGAACGAGAGTCGTAAGCTTTTACCTTCTTTTTTCCGGTATACAAGAATTAACATTAGTGGAAACCCCTTACCAAAAAAAAAAAAAACATTAGTGGAAACCTGAAAAACTAAATTTCCTTGATCATTTCAAAGGATATATTGCTCATCATGACAATTCAAAGCACATTGTGCAAGAGACCAACTAATTCCTTGACAACATATGATAAGTTAAAGAGTTTGTACATTATGATAAAAGCCAAAGTACAACATCAAAGCATTGGAAAAGATATATTAACTGAGTTAGCCACAAGCACAACTAACCTGCACAGGACCTAGTAAATTTTTCTACAGAAAGACCCTGTAAATTTTTCTTACTTGTTACCGATAGAAAAAGCTTAGGCAGTTATATAGGACTTTTGTCGAGAGCAGTTCTCCTTATCAATGTTGAAACCTAAAGCTCCATCGCTAGGATAACCAAAAGGCGAATGGCAGAGCTTCTATAACCGATTAAAGCCTATACATTTGAATATATCCTTCATTGTTTAAGGTGTAACAAAGTTAATATTTACAAGGCATGGAAATCATCTTCAAATTTAAAGTACAACCCAATAAGTTCCAATGATCTCACATAGAAGATCAACATGTAAATTGACAAAATTAATGCACTTGAATATAGTAAACTAGCATCAATTTGACTTTGTCTTTTACTGAAAACTTAATTCGCCAACCAAAACCGTCAACAGGGAATATATCTAAAGTAAATCGAACTCATAAAATAGATCGAAAGAAACCATGGTCTCATTTCATGAGCAGTTTATAGCCATCCATCTTAAAGGTAGAAAGTGGTCGCAAAAACAACCAGCAATTAACTATACAAGTGTACAAGTTTCAAGTCAATTTGGCAAATTATGATTCTAATTTAGTATATAGAATACGATTCCAGGAAAGACAATAACTAATATATGCTAGAATGACATAGGGCGATAGACAATTTGTTCAAGTTTCCAATCTTCCTTGACAACAAATCTGGTTGTAAATGCAGGACCTTTCAAGAACCGCATGCACTTCTTATTGGAAAATGCACTCCTCTGCAGAGGATGTCTTCTCAATTTTTCGAGAAATGGCCGAATCTCCCAAGTAATGCCAGGCCTCGCATCATTTCAACTTCTTCAAATTGAAACAGTCAGGTCTCACGCATGTTATCCCCTCTCTGCAAAGTATTTCTACCCGATCAACTTACATCAAGGATGGCTGGGCCTTCAATCAACAATTCTTCTAGAGATTCTGGTAGTTTGCGACAAGCAAAATCCACATTACTACAATAATCTTGTGTAACTAACTTCTACTTCTGCCAATGAGTTGGATTAGGGAAGCTCTCTCCCTTTTTCAAGATTGAAGAGCTCCGAAATTGGTAGATACTCCAAACAGTCAAGGCCTTGAATCTCTGATGTTGCAGAGTTCTCCATTCTGAGTTCTGACAATCTCTTCAAATTTGAGAGATGCATCGCTATTCTCATCCACAGGCAAGATTCAACACATAAATAAGATAAACTCCAGGTGAAGCCTTGGGAGGCACAACAAATTAGCACACCGGAGTTCTAGTCTTTTGAGTTGAAAAAGCTTACCAATATCCGTTGAAAAGGTGGTTACAACAGTAAACATATAAGGTGGTTACAATAGCATATGACAACATTAAAGACTCCAATTTATTTAATCTCACAATGTACCGTGGCATAGTATCTTCCACAAGTTGACAATTGTCTACGGGGTAAGCATATGGTCGAATGGCCAGATACAAATTATTTAAACTTGTAAGGTTTGAGAAACCTGGAAATATCGTCGTCGATGTATTAATGTGCAAACTAACGAGACTTCCTGGAAGCTTTGGTACTCGGCATGTTTCAGTCAGTGTCAATTTCAAGATCCTCAAAGACAAATTTCTGCAAATGTCATTTGGAATTTCCAGTTACAAGCTTTCACCATGTGCTGCGTCTGTTTCTTCTAGCTTTTACAACAACCATAAGGCACTAGGTATCTTTCCAATAAAACAATTGTTCATCCTCACTACTTTCAAACTTTTCATGTTTCCCATTGAGTCAGGTAGCTCTTTAATGCACGCTTAGGAAATATCGAACTAAGGTAGTGATCGCAGATTGCCAGTTGAGTCTAGAAGCCTCTCTATACATTCACATTCTTTTGAAGACAAGTATTCAAGGATTGTAAGAGCTCCAATCAACAGGGGAAGTTGTGTAATTATGGTGTTTCTGAAAAATAGCCTCGATAGGAGACGTCAAGTGATCAATGGAAGAGATTATCTTCAATAATGAACAATGTGAAGCACTAGGAATTTCGAGATCCTTCAGCACTTGATATTCAGTGTTGAAGAATTCAGTAATGTTTGAATATCATAGATATTTCCCCGAGCGCATGCAATTGTTTCTTCTGGTCAACATCATCAAAAAGGAAGAGAACTCTTTTACTAGATAGCCTACCTTTAATTGTCTTGATCCCTTCATCAACATTACTTATTTCGGTCAATTTCCATTTATTGACACAGGAGATGAGTTGATTCTACGAGTACTGAATGCCCTTGAGCTCTAAAGTATCACGATTGTTAGAAACAAAGCAACAGTGCTCAAAACCATGTGAAAACTGATTGTAGGTAATTTTGGCGAGAGTCGACTTTATGACACCGCCCATTCAATTGAATTCCAACAATTCGTGTTTCCTGCTTCGTGAGTGCCTGTCAGACTCATGAGGAAGACTACCTTGAACACCATTTTCACATCAAAAGGTCCATGAATTGGTTTAGGCAGGCGCAACTAAGACTGCTGTGAACACCTCTTTAAGCGCACACAATTTTTCTCCCCGTGCCCTTCTAGTGTTTCCTCGTAAAGGAATATTTGGGTACCGATAAGCAAGTTCCACTGCCGGTCAATGAAGAGAACACACGTACAAATGAAGAGCAATATTCATTCTTATGGCCCCACAAAACGGATTAATAAACAATTAGGTTTGCTTAAATAGCCCTTTTAACCCCAAAAACATTACGTGCGATGCCCCAAATTGCACAATGAATCCCTCTGCCCTGCTCTAATGATTTATCTAGAAAAAAAGGGCCAAACATTCAACTAAAACTTCAAACAGAGTTTAACAGATTTAACAATTTCATCAATAGGCAACAACCTCCGTCACTAATATTCAAGTTTCTGTCACTCAACAAGTGAATACCACCCCAAGATTGCGAAAGGGAATTTAGTTGACATTATATGTCATCCTCATTTTCCTTTATTTGGTCTTCATTTGTACAGCTGCCCCATTAGCCGCAGCTCCCTGCATAGAAAGCTCTCTGTAAGTTTCTCAAACTCTAATTTCTTTCAACAACATTAGAAACCGGCAAAAAAGCAGGTTGCTGAGATGTCTCCCTTAGCACTTCCTGTCAATCTTAAACCTTAAAAGAGTGCTCTAGTACAGCTTGAGGTGAATGGAAGGGCTTCTATTACAGAGAATCACCTAGGCACAACCATTTCCAGAAGATGTAGGTGATAATGGAGTTCACACAAGAATCCATTTACATGATTTTTAACTCCAATGAGACTTATCATATGTCCTACGCACCAGTAATACTGAAATATTAGCCTTTGACTATAAGATGATTTATGATACCTCGGAGAAGCTAAGTAGCTCCTCTATCCTACCACAAATGGAAGTTTTTCTGGGCGAACTATTGATGCCGCTAACCAAGTGAAATTCGTCTTTCATCATTTTACAACTTCTCCCTAACATTTGCAAATCTCAGTAAGAAGGACACCTATTCTGGACAATAAACTGAACATAAACATATCAACAGAGTGTCTGTCTTCTTCACAGTTGCGACAATGAGTTGATTATGCCGTAAAGTTCCAGGATGAGAACCATAGTTATATGACCTTCCGGCACACATTCCATCTAATTGTTTACAGCATAACAAAGTTGTCTCCAAAGCAAAGCGAGGTTATCAACTTCGAAATATATGAAGCAGCAAATCGACAAGGATCTCTAATAATTTGTTAGATGTCGAATAAAAACTATGCAATCAAGATGCATACCTCCAGTTGGGAAACATAAAAGCAAGGACAAACCATCCAAATAATATATAGCCAAAAAAGCCAAACCAAACAAGGAAAAGAGAGCGAATATTCGAACATAATTAAGAACCTTCTGGTTGTACAGATGTATCACAATTTCAATACCTTCATCAGATTTTCAGTCATCAACTCGTGAAAAGGTAATTAAAAATGTGCATGTGAAATTTTTCTGTTCATATCTGTGAAAGAATTTGATCGCAGAAAAGGGATAACAATTGTTTGTCGGATGAAATAGGTTACCTCAAGTTGTTTAAAGTTTGAACATGAGGTAACAATTTGTGGTTGTGGATCAAGAAGCTTTCAAGAGCAACGTGCGCTTATTCCTCATCTTCTCCCTTAGATTCAGATTCGTCGTCTTCTCCCTCATCTTAAGATTCAGATTCAGCATCATCTCCCTCAGATTCAGATTCGTCGTCTTGTCCATCATGTTTAGATTCAGATTCTACGTCTTCTCCGTCCCATTCACTGTCTTCTTCCAGAAATTTGACTCCCTTCTCCGAGCAAAGCGAAGAAATTGCCTCCACATCTAATTTCTTGCACCGACTTATTTCAACCTCTCGCAACCCCTTCAAGCTCGATAGATTAGGCAACTCCTGTAAAGATTTACAAGTATCAATCTTCAATTTTTCCAAAGATTGTGGTAGTTCGCCTTGAATCTCAGCCAGACTACCACAGCTACTTATGCAAACCACTCGCAACCCCTTCAAGCTCGACAGATTAGGCAACTTCCGTAAAGATGCACACCCATCAATCTCCAATTTTTCCAAAGATTGTGGTAGTTCGCCTTGAATCTCAGCCAAACTACCACAGCTACGTATGCAAACCTCTGACAACTCCTTCGAGCTCGACAGATCAGGCAACTTTCGTAAAGATTCACAGTCATCAATCTCCAATTCTTCCAAAGATTGTGGTAGTTCCTCTTGAATCTCAGTTAGACTACCGCATTTACGTATGCAAACCTCTCGCAATCCCTTCAAGCTCGATAGATCAGGCAACTTCCATAAAGATGCAGACCCATTAATCTCCAATTTTTCCAAAGATTGTGGTAGTTTGCCTTGAATCTCAGCCAAACTATCACAGCACCTTATGCAAACCACTCGCAACCCCTTCGAGCTCGACAGATCAGGCAACTTCCGTAAAGATTCACAGTCATCAATCTCCAATTCTTCCAAAGATTGTGGTAGTTCGCCTTGAATCTCAGCCAGACTACCACAGCTCCTTATGCAAACCACTCGCAACCCCTTCAAGCTCGACAGATCAGGCAACTTCCGTAAAGATGCACACCCATCAATCTCCAATTTTTCCAAAGATTGTGGTAGTTCGCCTTGAATCTCAGCCAGACTACCACAGCTACGTATGCAAACCTCTCGCAACCCCTTCAAGCTCGACAGATCAGGCAACTTCCGTAAAGATTCACAGTCATCAATCTCCAATTCTTCCAAAGATTGTGGTAGTTCGCCTTGAATCTCAGTCAGACTACCACATCTACGTATGCAAACCTCTCGCAATCCCTTCAAGCTCGATAGATCAGGCAACTTCCGTAAAGATGCAGACCCATTAATCTCCAATTTTTCCAAAGATTGTGGTAGTTCGCCTTGAATCTCAGCCAGACTACCACAGCTCCTTATGCAAACCACTCGCAACCCCTTCGAGCTCGACAGATCAGGCAACTTCCGTAAAGATTCACAGTCATCAATCTCTAATTCTTCCAAAGATTGTGGTAGTTCGCCTTGAATCTCAACCAGACTACCGTAGCTCCTTATGCAAACCACTCGCAACCCCTTCAAGCTCGACAGATCAGGCAACTTCCGTAAAGATGCACACCCATCAATCTCCAATTTTTCCAAAGATTGCGGTAGTTCGCCTTGAATCTCAGCCAGACTACCACAGCTACTTATGCAAACCTCTCGCAACCCCTTCAAGCTCGACAGATCAGGCAACTTCCGTAAAGATTCACAGTCATGAATATCCAAATTTTCCAAAGATTGTGGTAGTTCACCCTTGAATCTCAGATCAGACTACCGCATCTACGTATGCAAACCTCTGACAACTCCTTCGAGCTCGACAGATCAGGCAACTTCCGTAAAGATTCACAGTCATCAATCTCCAATTCTTCCAAAGATTGTCGTAGTTCCCCTTGAATCTCAACCAGACTACCACAGCTCCTTATGCAAACCACTCGCAACCCCTTCGAGCTCGACAGATCAGGCAACTTCCGTAAAGATTCACAGTCATCAATCTCCAATTCTTCCAAAGATTGTGGTAGTTCGCCTTGAATCTCAGCCAGACTACCACAGCTCCTTATGCAAACCACTCGCAACCCCTTCGAGCTCGACAGATCAGGCAACTTCCGTAAAGATTCACAGTCATCAATCTCCAATTCTTCCAAAGATTGTGGTAGTTCGCCTTGAATCTCAGCCAGACTACCACAGCTCCTTATGCAAACCTGTCGCAACCCCTTCAAGCTCGACAGATCATGCAACTTCCGTAAAGATTCACAATCATGAACATCCAAATTTTCCAAAGATTGTGGTAGTTCACCCTGAATCTCAGTCAGACTACCGCATCTACGTATGCAAACCTCTCGCAATCCCTTCAAGCTTGACAGATCAGGCAACTTCCATAAAGATGCAGACCCATTAATCTCCAATTTTTCCAAAGATTGTGGTAGTTCGCCTTGAATCTCAGCCAGACTACCACAGCTACGTATGCAAACCTCTCGCAACCCCTTCAAGCTCGACAGATCAGGCAACTCCTGTAAAGATTTACAAGTATCAATCTTCAATTTTTCCAAAGATTGTGGTAGTTCGCCTTGAATCTCAGCCAGACTACCACAGCTACTTATGCAAACCACTCGCAACCCCTTCAAGCTCGACAGATCAGGCAACTTCCGTAAAGATGCACACCCATCAATCTCCAATTTTTCCAAAGATTGTGGTAGTTCGCCTTGAATCTCAGCCAGACTACCACAGCTACGTATGCAAACCTCTCGCAACCCCTTCAAGCTCGACAGATCAGGCAACTTCCGTAAAGATTCACAGTCATCAATCTCCAATTCTTCCAAAAATTGTGGTAGTTCGCCTTGAATCTCAGTCAGACTACCACATCTACGTATGCAAACCTCTCGCAATCCCTTCAAGCTCGATAGATCAGGCATCTTCCGTAAAGATGCAGACCCATTAATCTCCAATTTTTCCAAAGATTGTGGTAGTTCGCCTTGAATCTCAGTCAGACTACCGCATCTACGTATGCAAACCTCTCGCAATCCCTTCAAGCTCGATAGATCAGGCAACTTCCGTAAAGAAGCAGACCCATTAATCTCCAATTTTTCCAAAGATTGTGGTAGTTCGCCTTGAATCTCAGTCAGACTACCACAGCTATTTATGCAAACCTGTCGCAACCCCTTCGAGCTCGATAGATCAGGCAACTTCCGTAAAGATTCACACCCATCAATCTCCAATTTTTGCAAAGATTGTGGTAGTTCGCCTTGAATCTCAGCCAGACTACCACAGCTACGTATGCAAACCTCTCGCAACCCCTTCAAGCTCGACAGATCAGGCAACTTCCGTAAAGATTCACAGTCATCAATCTCCAATTCTTCCAAAGATTGTGGTAGTTCGCCTTGAATCTCAGTCAGACTACCACAGCTACGTATGCAAACCTCTCGCAACCCCGTCAAGCTTGACAGATCGGGCAAATTCAGCAAAGGACAATAAGAAATATCCAACCTATACAAAAACCGTGGTAGTTCCCCTTGAATCTCGACCAGATTAAAACAATCCGATACAACAAGACTCCTCAGTTTGTTTAAATTGCTTAGATCAGGTAGTATCTTCACCTGTCCAAGGCTCTCAAGCTCCATATATCGTAGGTCCTCCAGACAACCAAGGCCTCGAATCTCTGCAATTGCTGCGCCCAAAATGCTGAGAGATGATAGATTCTTCAAATCCGATAGATCCTCCATCGAGCAAAGTGAGTCGCAACCTTCCAAATATAAGGAGGATAAACTTGGGGGAAGACTCGGGAGGTGACGCAGTTTAGGGGTCGAGAGGTCAAGTGACTGGAGTTGAGGAGGGAGGCCTGCTGATAAGGTGGTAATCCCGCACTCGAGGCAAAGTGACCTGAGTTGACGAGGGAGGCTTAGGTCTGTTGGTGAGGCGGTCTCACAATCAAAGCGCAGGGCCAGAGACTCCAGGTTGCTCAAGTTCCCTATCCACTGTGGTATTGGATCTTCCACTAGCCCATATGATTTCCCATAATCACGTTCGCGAAATCTCAGATCCAGTTTCTTTAAATTAGTGAGGTTCGAGAGATCTGGAAACGTGTCCATGCACAACTCCTCCAGCCATAAATCGATGAGACTTTCAGGAAGCCTCGGTGGTAGCGTGTATATATCCGCACCTTGGAGTCTCAAGATCCTCAGGGATTGATTTCTGGAGATACAATTGCCACTATTCACATGGTAACCCTTGCGAGCAGGCCTTTTGGGGGCACGCATTTTTAGGAGCTTCTCAATCGCCCAAAAGGCCTTGCGACCACGCGTTTTGGAGGCACGTATCGTTTTGGAGGCATGTATTTCTTTGAGCTTCTCAATTGCCCAAAAGGCATCGGGTATTTTGCTTATGCCACTATCCTCCATCTTCGCCACTTTCAAATTTTTCAATTTTCCAATGGAATCGGGTATTTCTTTGATCCCCGTTTCGGATATGTCCAACTCAATCAGCGATTCTAAATTCCCGATTGGATTCGGAAGCCTCTCCAACGATTTGCAACTTCTCAGAGATAGGTATTCAAGGCTTGCAAGATCTCCACCTAGCTCTTCTGGCAACCTCCGAAGTTTCTTACAATTACTTACGTCTAAGGAAACTAGGCTTTTCAAATGACAAATTGACTTATCAATTTCGGTTAATGATTCACAGTCCGATAGGATCAATCGTTCTAAATTTGAATGGGCAGAGAAGTCGGGGGTTCTCTTCAAGAGTTGGCATTCGGACAGATCCAGAACTTTCAAATTCTTCATCACCTGTAAAAGAAAAATCATGCAAAGATTACTTTTGAATCTCATAAGACGGAATAATAAGTGTTGTCTAGCATATAAGATACCTCCATGTGCCTCCACCCCTTCCAATCATCCGTGATTTTACTGGAAGATAGATCAAGAATAACCACATCCTCCATGGAGAAATTTGTAATGTTAAATGTTGGGGGAATATCGTGCCACGAAAGCCATCGTAATCGTGGAAGGAGATCTGAATTCTCATTAGCTGGAGGAACGTTTGATGTCAATTCGAGCCAAAAAAGCCTCGCTTTTGCACGGAAATTTTCCATCGAACCACCCACTTCAAGGAACCTTAGATCTGATAGGCTCTCAAAGTCCTCATAGGTAAAGAGATGTCGCCACTGATTGTCCAAATTGAGACATAAAGCTTCAACTTCTGTTTTCCCCTGCCCAAAGGTGAAATTTTAAAACAAAAAAGTTGAAGGGAAACACATTAATTCAAGTCCACTATATATAGCAGTTGAAGTCCAGTACTATCATTCCTGTAATCTTAAAAGAGCAAAAATATAGGTTGAGGAAGTCGTAATGGTGCTAGACAACACAAAAAGTAACTGGCTTTTTATTCTTTGAAAAAAAATGCACAAATACTAGGAATTTATATGGGGGGTATTTTACCTTACGTCTCCTCAGCAAATCCAATGCTTCCTTAGGATCCCACACCCTCCTTTGCTTCTCTATTTTCATGTTACTTTCTTGACGAACCAATTCTCTTCCGAAATCTCTGAGTTGGTCATGCATCCGCACTTCATTATGCTCTCCAATCTTTATCAAAGACATGTTATGCAAAACTTCCAAGGCTACTTCCGGAAATTTTGATTCATCCCAGAAATGAACCACAATGTCTTTGTCATATCCAATGAAAATGCAAGCTATATCGAGGAATATATGCTTCTGCCGATCATTTAATGCATCATAACTTATTTTCAGTGTACTTTGAACTGTATCATCAGGAACACTTTCTAGCATCTTCAATGTGGCCTCCCACTCTTTCTTATTTTTGCCGAATAAAAGTGAGCCCATGACTTCTAGAGCTAGCGGAAGACCTCTAGCAATGCGTATTGCCCTATGGGATTGGTCGATGTACTCATCCAAAGGAGAATCTCTTCTGAAGGCGTGTTTGCTAAATAGTCGAAGAGATTGATAGTCATCCATACAGTTAAGCTCATATTTGCAGTTCACTTCAGGAATCTCAAGAATACCTTCGTTTCTTGTAGTAATAATAACTTTGCTCCCTCTGCCTAACCAATCACACTTACCTACAAATGCTTTAATATGATTCCATTCTTCCACATCATCGAGAAGAAGGAGGACTTTTTTATTCAACAACCTGTCTTTAATTGTCTGAATTCCTCCATCAATGTCTTTTATATCCGTGCATTCGATTTTGAGGATTTCAGAGATGAGCTGATTCTGCAAGTGTTGAATGCCATATTTTTTTGACGTTTCTCGAATATCCCTAAGAAAGCAACAATTCTCAAAATCGTGTGAAAACTTATTGAAGACGATTTTGGCAATAGTCGTCTTTCCGATACCACCCATCCCGTGGATTCCTACAATCTTCGTTTCACTTGTCCCAGCACCTATCATTTTCATGATTTCATCCACTTGGTTATCGTCACTGACCAAGTAGTCTGATACTGGCAGAGAAGCCTTTTTCAACTCATTGAAAACCTTCTTCGTGAATGTTTGCACGAACTTACCTTCTTGCCTGGTGTTTTTTGGAGGTCAAAAGGCAATGAGTTAGAAAACTGAGTTGAAACAAACTAAGTTTTGACAAGACCAAATTGAAAACCACCGACCTATTCTAAATCTGTTCTTCAACGATTTATTCCATTTAGATGAATTAGCAGTGGCACTTAGGGTTAATGAATGACCTAAACTAACAAAAAATGTTGCTGGGAATGAAATGGGACAAAAAATGAGATTGTGCCATTATTTAGTGTGATTTTACGGTATAACTTCAATTGCACACAATTTAATACACAAATTTAGAAAAGAAACCAATTAAAATGCACCGAGTTTAACGATACAAGGCACATGAGATGGAATGCTTAAAGCAATCACCTGTTCTCCTTGCTATGCAGGTCACATCCGTTTATTGCTCCCACTGCACTGAGAGCAGCCTTCCACTCTCCAATAGTCTTTTGGTCATAGCGCTTCTTGCTTTCATGTGAATGAAGGGCCTCTCCATAAACCCCAGTTTGGTGCCGAACCTCTGTAGGCGCCACATCATAAAAAATAGGGATGATCTTTTGTCTTCCAGTTTTCTGGCACTCGACCATCTGGACTAGCTCCTTGAGACACCATACGCTAGAGGCATAACCTTTCGAAAATATAGGTGTTAAGATCTTCGACTGCTCAATTGCTTGGAGAAGTTCAGGGGCAAACTCTTCCCCTTTGCGAAGATCTTCGTCATCCTTAAATGCACGGATTCTTGCAGCTATTAGACTAGTGTAAAGGAAGTCGGTAAAACCTTCTCGAGTATCTGGTCCTCTGAAGCTCAAGAATACTTCATAGCCATATCCTGATGAAGAAGGCATTTCAGGTACTTTTGTTGGAGTGTGAGTACCAGAATTGCCTCCAGCTGTCCCATCGTTTGCAGCTGCATCCTTATTTGCTCCTGATGAAGGAGGCATTTCAGGTACTGCTGTTGAAGTGTGAGTACCAGAATCGCCTCCAGCTGTCCCATCGTTTGCAGCTGCATCCTTATTTGCTCCTGCTGTCCCAGCGTTTGCAGCTGCATCCTTATTTGCTCCTGATGAAGTAGGCATTTCAGGTACTTCTGTTGAAGTGTGAGTACCAGCATCGCCTCCTGCTGTTCCATCGTTTGCAGTTGCATCCTTATTTGCTCCTGATGAAGTAGCCACTTCAGGTACTTCTGTTGAAGTGTGAGTGCCAGAATCGCCTCCTGTTGTTCCATCGTTTGCAGCTGCATCCTTATTTGCTCCTGATGAAGTAGCCATTTCAGGTACTTCTGTTGAAGTGTGAGTGCCAGAATCGCCTCCTGCTGTTCCATCGTTTGCAGCTGCATCCTTATTTGCCCCCCCCCCGTTGATCTCCCTCGATCTTCTCTTCAAGAAAAAAATGAACAGCATAGCAGCAAAAACAGGGGCAGCAAGAGATGGAAAAAGTTTGGAAGCCACCATGATCACAAGTGTAAGCGTGAGTACGAGAATTACAAATGGAGATCACTGTGGGTCATTAAACGTAGAGGACAGGATAGGCTAAATATGCAGAGAGTCGAGGGCCAGTTTGCTAGAATTGGTCAAACAAGAATGATTCATTACAGCCTGTGAAAGTTGACAGATGCAGGTATTTCAACACCAAAGTGGCCCCTCCCAACTCAATTCTTGTCTTTTATCTCCACCGTCATAACGCAATTGAAAAAAACAGGGAGATACAATAGCGGAGTAAATAAACTAGTGGAATTCTAAAAAAATGGGAGCAATCGAGTGCTTTCGCTTATTGTGCTCTTGAATTTTAATAATTTTTGTCTTTTTGGAGTTTCTGACAACACCGTGTTGCGTTGAATGCCTCACCCATTTGCCCGCGGCGCGTTTTCACTGGTACATAATTATGGGGTCACTTTCGGAGTTTGGGTGTCGAGTCCGGGCTATTTTGGGGAAAACAACCCCCGTCTGATCATATGAGTTGTTCCCGTGCCTGATCGCAGAGATTTTCTTTGACGTTTTTGTTCTCCCCTGCACGCAGATAAATGAATTATTGATGTGATTCCTTTTTGTTCTCCGGGCCCCAATGCTGTTCTTTTATTTTGTTTTTTCTTTGGAGAGCGGTAGCTATTGCAATTTTTAATCTGATGATTGTATTTCAATGCAAGGAAAAACTATATATATATATATATGGTAATTTCGTAATTGCCATTTAGTTAAATTAGACAGTATCAACTTTTCTGATGATTGATGACACGATTGATTAATTTATTTAAAGATCAAAGTTTCTCTGAACAGGTAGTGTTTATTTTGTAAGTATTTTTTAAGTTTATGCATCAATTTATTGTGTTTTATCTTTATATTTTGGGTTCAATAATTTTGCAATAATTTTGAATTTTCTTGTATTTTACTATATTTTATAGGATGAATAGGAATAGCAAGGGTTTTCGTACGAGGAGAAGTCTCGTCTCTTCAACGAAAAAGATGTGCTCGGAGCAATTTTGGCTGGGAAAATAGCCAATACCACTAGTATTAAGCAAAGTGGGTCTTGTTCCTATGGGCCACAAAAACCATCTTGAACGAGGGGAACCAATGATCCTAGAAACGAGGGGAATTGGCTATTTCCCCAGTAAGCCCGCGCCTATAGTCGTTGCAGGAGCAACGAAAAGAAATAAAACCAAGAAATAAATGACAAGTGCTGTGATGGCATTTGTTAGACAATGGGCCAAGGTAGAAACTCCGAAATTATCGACTGAACTTATTCGTCAAATCTACGGTATAAACATCTTGTTGCAATATCTAAATTAACTTGATACAACTGAAAGTTCAGGACTTAAGATTTCATGTCAACTTAATACAAAACTAAAAATTTATATTCTCCATGATAAAGTCAAAAGTTCAAGACATTTTTAATAGTAATTTGGAAAGTTCGAGATTCTCTAGATTTGGAAAATTTAGTTTTTCCAATTAAACCTTCTTTAAAAGAAAATGAGAACCATTTGTATTTTCGCACTTGTATAGTATCTATTTTCATAAATCCATTCATTCGCTTGCTAAAATGATTTGATCAATATCACTTAATATATCAGTTTTAGTATACTTATTAACATTACTTGTAAATAACCCGGATTTATTTTGTTAACCTTCAAATGGCGAAGAGCTCGTGCTTATTGAGTAAAAGTGCACATCTTTTTTAACAAAAATGATGAAAAAAAAAACCACATATAAAAGATATAAAGCCAAAAAGCAAAGAAAAGGAAGATAGGTCATGCAAGTGTGGAAAAGAAAACCCACCAATGCGTTAGCGTGCCTTTGCCTTGTTGGCGGGACTTCAGTCAATAAAGGCTTTTTTTATTGTCAAAAAACAAGAACTTGAAGTATTATCATTTTCTAAAATAAGGGTTTAAAGTGGCCAAATCGCCTCAATAAGGACTTTTGGCCGGCTTATGACTATTCCGGTTGTCGGAGAAAGGGTATTTTAATCAAAAAAATTCTATGTATTTTTTTATAATTTTTAAATTTTTTTACTTTCCTTTCCTTTTCTTTTTTCTTTTACCTCTTGCCTCCCTCGGCCATCGCTGTGCCTGGCCGACGATCTCCACTAGCCTCAGGCGACGGCTGCCCTCACTGGCGGCGGGCGAAAGCTATCCTCACCTGAGTCCGGCAACCTCCGTCAGCCATCGATGCGGCTCGGCAATGGCCGCTAGAGGGAAGAGGGAAAAAGAAAAAAGAAAAGAAAAAAATAGAAAAAGGAAAAAAAAGAAAGGATAAAGGGAAAACAATTCAAAAAAGTAAAAGACGAAAATGCCCTTTAACCAGAGAGGTCAAGCCCTTCTTTGAGATTAATATAGCTACTTCATACATTTATTTGAGACAAAGTCTACTTTAGGATATTTTTTAAGAAATTGAGAGCACTTCGAGTTTTTATTTAAAACAGTGTCAACTTCATGCTTTTATTTGATAAAACAATGGCATTTTATTCTTTTATTTGGAATTTCGAAAAAAAAAAAAGACAACACCATGATGCACTTCGATGGCAAGAAATTGTTCACTATTACTCCTTCCTATTTTGCCCTTTCTTTTTCCCAACGAATTTCTTTTCATAGTTGTATTGTCATTGACATCTTGTTTTACCATCTTCCCTTTTGTTCCGATTACAGTCACAGGGCTTGGATATCAGGAAGAAAGCAACAATTCTGAAAATTGTGGGAAAACTGATAGTAGATGATTTTGGCAATAGTCATCTTTCCGATGCCACCCATTCCATAAATTTCAATATTTCGTGTTTCACTTGTTTGAGCATCTATCATTCCCATAATTTTATCTGCCTAATGATCAACACTAACCAAGCAGGCCAATACTTCCAGATAAGCATTTTTCAACTCATTTTAAGAAAAGTGGAATGGATTATATTCATGCATTGCTTTTTTCCTTTTTCTCTAAGCGCTTGAGACCTTACACTCGTCCACCTTCTTTTTAGCATTTCGCTTCTGTTCTTCTTCTTTTCTGGCAAGATAGAATATGAAGGGATATGATTGTTCACTTTGGATTTCTTCATTGGCACGAATTATATGGGCTACTGTCGTACAAATCTGACTTTTATCAACGACTTTATTTTGGTCTGGATTTATCAAAGACATTAGCTTGCAAACACTTGTACAATTTTGCTCCGAAGGGTAATATTTTCCCGAAAAAAGGAAAAAAAAAGATGGAATTGTCCCTCACGTTCTTCCTTCTTTATTTAACTGAGGGTCAGTTTATTGATGAAAAATCATTTTTTTGGAAATTATTTTCCATACTTTGTAGTGTTTGAATTACGTAAACCTATTCGATGATGGAAAACAATTACCATGGACTAAAAGTAATAAGCTTAGAGAAAATGACTTAGCAAGAAGAAATCGTTTTCCCTGATTTCTATCCTAATTTATTTGTAATCGTTGTTATTTTGATGGATTACAGATTAAGCAAAGACGATATCGATTCCGGTTTATTAGTCATTATATGTTACTTTTAACGATACAAGCTGCCTTTAATGGATTCCACTTATTACCAATTATGATAAAATCAATTTTTTCAACTTGTTTTCACCACAATCAATTTTTTTTTTTAATTTACTTTCTCTGAAATTGAATTTCCTAAAAGCATTTTCCCATGACGAGAAATTCCTCATCGAGATAAGTACACCCTAAGAGTTTGTTTTTATATAATTTTCAATTTTCATATGATGGTATTTGATCAGAGGAAATCGCAAAATGAAATTATCGATGAACATGAGAAATGGAGATTGACTTATTGTCGTATGATTTTTGCGGGTGAATGAGGAACAAATGAATCATTATTGGATTTTACAGAGTGATCTAGCGATAATTTTTGTTTTTATCTTTTTGATGAAATCCCTACGTTTATGGAAGCTTGACTGTGAGGCACCAGCTGCCAAATAAAATGAATCGTTGGTGTGATTCTTCTTCTTCTTCTTTTTGTTTTTGGTTGATGTGTGATTCCTTCTTGAGCAAAGCTGGTTCATCATGGACTGTTCGTAGTCCAAGTCTTCGTAGACTTTGACGTTGCATCACTGCACACGATAACATCACTCCCCCCCCATGTGACCTGACCACCGACAGCCGACAGGGCCTCCGTCCGTGGCTCCAAAAAAATCCAGCGAATTCACTGAGTCGCCCCCCCCCCCCCAGGTCGAGGAGTTAACTCACAGATAGATTGACACGCGAAGGTAAGGGCTCGTGATGGCGATGGGCGGGTGGCAATTCAACGACGGCGAGTGACGGTTCTCTCGAACATCCCAACCTATATATTCACCGTGATGCTAATTGTCCAAATTATTTTTACATCGTCAGAATCCAAAACTTGTACAAGGACCGAAAAAATATGCTCCGTCAAAGTTTGGTATAAGATGGACATTGAAAATCCGATGCCATGGCTTGCGTGGACAACTGACAAGCTTTAAAATCTAACATGGATTTAACTTTGCCTGAAAAAATTCCATAAATAATCCTACACTTTGTTTAGCGTGACATCGATTCTCCAACTATTTTTTTTATATTACTAATACCCCAATTTGTGCTAGTTACCAAAAAGCACATTCCATCACAATTTCGTCTAAGATGACCGATAAAAATCCGATGCGGTAGCATGCATGAACAACGGCAAGTAAATAGAGCTATTGTGGATTTGATGTGACTTTAGTATAGTCGAAAGTGATTTTGGATAACTTGTCAAAGTCTTAAGTTTTATTAAAAACAAACTGGACTTAGCAATTTTTAGAGTTCTAGAAGTGCGATAATCCACGAAGCGAGCTTATTTGAAACTCAATATGCAAAAGAAAGAGTCTGCAATTTTAACTCTTGAGAAAAGTGGAATTGGAATATGATCTTGCTTCGCTTTAGCCCTTTTTCCACTACGCGCTCGAGACGTTTGCATTCGTCCACCTTCTTTTTAGCATTACACTTTCGGTCTGCTCACACGACAACTTCCTTCCAGATCCTTCCTTGACGTTTGCACATTTCTTCCTTTGCTCTGCTCACACCCATCCAAAACCCTAAAGACCCCATGTCCATGCCCATGGTCATTCCCGGTGGTTGATGAGCTGGCCTCCTCAAGTGCATGAGTGGAGTCAATGCGCCAACACCAGCAAGACCTTCAGATTTCGATCGGGTACAGATGTTGATTAAATGGACCTATTTGATATTTGATAAGGACAACATGGAGGAAGCACATGGTGGGGGCAGCCAAGGAGGAGAGAGTAAAATCTTGCCAGATCCGGGGGTGTAAAAGTATTCCATTCTGGAACTCGTAAGTTATTAAGTCTTTTTAAACAAATATCCGAGCGTCATAAAAAAATTTTAAGATTGAAATTATTAAATCACGATAACTCGGCAAGTCAAAAAAGACTCTTGGAAAGTATCAGATTCCTTGAATTGAGACAAATGGAAGATCAAATTTGTTTTCCAATAGCTTTAGCTTCGATTATACTCCACTAAACTTTGGTTTTATAAACGAAAGTCCCAAAGTCTCGTTACAGATTTTTGAGATCAGACTCCTTCCATTTGAATAGAAACTAAGCTTCCTCCATTAGCTACAAAGCTTGGGGAAGAAGAGAAAATTAAGTGGGATCTCCTGTCTAACTCCCACATTATCAAAAGAAAAAAAAGGCTTTCTGTATAGATGCATGCGGGCCTCAACTATCAAAGACCTTTGTTCCTTCTTCACCACAGAACATTAAGGAACTAAAAAGGAAGATTTTTCTAATGACTTTACGGTTGGTCATTGAACTTAGAAGCCACAGGATTGGGTGAATATGCAGAGAGCCGTGGGGCCAGTTTTGCTGCAAAATTGGTCAGTGAGGATGCTTCCTTGCAGCATCGCTCTAGCCTGTCAAAGTTGACAATTATTACGTTCCTTAACGTGGCAAAATCACTGGACATGTGGTGTAGAAATTTTGTGGATTATAATCAACCTTTGCCCCCAAACAAATAAGTGTGCGGATACATTCAAAGTTGAAGTCAACAAAAGCAGACATCAAACTTCCAACCAAGTTCGTTTCCCCCGTCCTAATTGAGGTGAGCTCCGGTCGGTCTAGTTTGATGGGCTGATCGGGCTGAGGCCTGAATTAACTCCGAAACATAAAGCCATGTGGAATTATCGGGCTCGATCTCCGACAAAGCACTCCCCTAGCGATCAATCAAATTAAGAAAAGATTACGTTTATTTCGGGGCAAACCATTCTTCGCATTTAACCCCTCATTAGTGTCAATGAATTGCTTGTCACTAAGCACTGTAGTTGGACATAAATCCATACTTTGTGCTGATTTTTATACAAAACACTATTAAAATAGAGTACACAAAATCAATGTGTAAGCACAGTCTTTTGTCGACGTAGATGGAAAAAAATTATTCATGAGTATCCTATTAAAACTTTGAGCCACTAATGAGTACAGTAAATAAAGTCATGAAGCTGATATGACCTAGTAGATCCCATTTGGAATCCAACTCAATTATCATTTCCAAATTCCCAACTGAACTCGGAAGCCTCTCCAACGACTGTAATGATTAAAAAAAGTATTGACTTCCCCCTATCTCAATTATGAAAGTTCTCTATTTCAGATAATATTTTGGGAGGTGTGGCTCTTCATTCTCTTGATTAATACTAGTGGATTATCTATTACAAAAGAAGAGAAAAAGGCGGAAACATAAGAACTTGCACGAGACTATTCCATGTTAAACTTTTAGAATTGGAAAATTTTTTTTGCCACCCTTCTATTCATTTGAAATTAAATGATTTGGGTCATTATTTCAAATTTACCTCGACATTCGATAATGTGAGACCAAGTCCATTTGTAACTGAAAACCTTTTTTTAATTTAGTGAAGAATTATTACACCTTCTCTTCAACTCCTGTGAACCCGATTAAGAACCATGCTTAACCCGAAAATCAAACTGGACATGCGTTTATCAATGTAGAGTATTAATCTACTTCACGTTGTAATTTTGAGTGGGCTATTACTGTAGAGGTGATACCATAAGTGCTCAGATATTTCACACGCTTTGTCCTATATGGTATGATAAAGTTAGTTCTCCTGCGTGAAGCATAGGTATCGAACAACTTCAGATTCAGTAATATGAAGCAGCAATTATAAGGATACCTCGCATAAATCGCCGTATAGTAAATTGACAAAATAACTTGGAAGTTATATAAATTGACTTGACCTCACCAGGTAAGTTAATTAGCAATTCAAAGCCACTCAAACATCTACACCAAACCAAACTAAAACAAAGATCTGAACAAGGGTATATAGAATTACGAAACCATATAAGAAGTCAAAATGCCAAGTGCACATGAATAGATTTGCATAAACCTCTTGGTAATTCATATTTATAACAGAATAGGAGGCACTTCTTATCCGAAAAAAAGTACTCAACAGAACAGGTATCTATTATTTTCTCTTTTCCAGAAACTTGCCAAGTTTGATCAAGCAACTCCATAATGTGCTGAATTCCCAAATCACCCACGGTGAAGTATGCCTATCCCTTTTAATTTCTTTAACGTTGATACGTTAGGAAGCTTCAAGACTGAGTTATCGGAGGAGATCCACATATTTTCCAACAAATCCGATCGACCAGATTACCACAATGATGTAAGTGAAAAGCCATTAGTTTCTTCAAGCCACTCAGATCATCCAATCTGCCCAATTAGTTGAGTTCATTCAGCTCCAATGCTCTAAGACTTTCTAGACTCTCAAGGCCTAGAATGTCTGTAACTGTGCAATACTCAATGACAAGTTCTAATACTTTCTTCAAGTTTGATAGGTCTATCAATGTATGCGTTGACTGGCAATGTCTGATTCATAAGAGCGATAAACTTGAGGGAAGCATTGGGAGGCACCCCAGACATTCATTCGAGAGTGCAAGTCTCTTGAAGCAAAGCAAGGTTATCAACTTCAAAATATATGAAGCAGCAAATCGACAAGGATCTCTAATAATTTGTTAGATGTCGAATAAAAACTATGCAATCAAGATGCATACCTCCAGTTGGGAAACATAAAAGCGAGGACAAACCATCCAAATAATATATAGCCAAAAAAGCCAAACCAAACAAGGAAAAGAGAACGAATATTCGAACATAATTAAGAACCTTCTGGTTGTACAGATGTATCACAATTTCAATACCTTCATCAGATTTTCAGTCATCAACTCGTGAAAAGGTAATTAAAAAAGTGCATGTGAAATTTTTCTGTTCATATCTGTGAAAGAATTTGATCGCAGAAAAGGGAAAACAATTGTTTATCGGATGAAATAGGTTACCTCAAGTTGTTTAAAGTTTGAACATGAGGGAACAATTTGTGGTTGTGGATCAAGAAGCTTTCAAGAGCAACATGCGCTTATTTCTCATCTTCTCCCTTAGATTCAGATTCGTCGTCTTCTCCCTCATCGTAAGATTCGGATTCAGCATCATCTCCCTCAGATTCAGATTCGTCGTCTTGTCCATCATGTTTAGATTCAGATTCGTCGTCTCCTTTGTCCCGTGCATTGTGTTCTTTCAGAAATTTGACTTCCTTCTCCAAGCAAAGCGAAGAAATTGCCTCCACATCTAATTTCTTGCACCGATTTATTTCAACCTTTCGCAACCCCTTCAAGCTCGATAGATCAGGCAACTTCCATAAAGATTCACAGTCATCAATTTCCAATTCATCCAAAGATTGTGGTAGTTCGCCTTGAATCTCAGCCAGACTACCACAGCTACTTATGCGAATCACTTGCAATCCCTTCGAGCTCGACAGATCAGGCAACTTCCATAAAGATTCATAGTCACCAATCTCCAATTTTTCCAAAGATTGTGGTAGTTTGCCTTGAATCTCAGCCAGACTACCACACATACTTATGCAAATCACTTGCAACCCCTTCGAGCTCGACAGATCAGGCAACTTCCATAAAGATTCACAGTCAATAATCTCCAATTCTTCCAAAGATTGTGGTAGTTCGCCTTGAATCTCAGCTAGACTACCACAGCTACTTATGCAAACCACTTGCAACCCCTTCGAGCTCGACAGATCAGGCAACTTCTGTACAGATTCACAGTCATCAATCTTCAATTTTTCCAAAGATTGTGGTAGTTCACCTTGAATCTCAGTCAGACTACCGCATACTTCTATGCAAACCTCTCGCAACCCTTTCGAGCTCGATAGATCGGGCAACCTCTGTAAAGATTTACAAGTATTAATCTCCAAATTTTCTAAATATTGTGGTAGTTCACCTTGAATCTCAGCCAGACTACCACATCTGCTTATCCAAACCACTCGCAACCCCTTCGAGCTCGACAGATCAGGCAACTTCCATAAAGATTCACAGTTATCAATCTCCAATTTTTCCAAAGATTGTGGTAGTTCGCCTTGAATCTCAGCCAGACTACCACACCTACTTATGTGAATCACTCGCAATCCCTTCAAGCTCGACAGATCAGGCAACTTCTGTAAAGATTCACAATTATCAATCTTCAATTGTTCCAAAGATTGTGGTAGTTCACCTTGAATCTTAGCCAGACTACCGCATCCACGTATGCAAACCTCTCGCAACCCCTTCAAGCTCGATAGATTAGGCAACTCCTGTAAAGATTTACAAGTATCAATCTTCAATTTTTCCGAAGATTGTGGTCGTTTGCCTTGAATCTCAGCCAGACTACCGCAGTTACTTATGCAAACCTCTCGCAGCCCCATCAAGCTTGACAGATCAAGCAACTTTTGTAAAGATTCACAATTATCAATCTTCAATTGTTCCAAAGATTGTGGTAGTTCGCCTTGAATCTCAGCCAGACTACCACAGCTACTTATGCAAACCTCTCGCAGCCCCATCAAGCTTGACAACAGATCAGGCAATTTTTGTAAAGATTTACATTTATCAATCTTCAATTGTTCCAAAGATTGTAGTAGTTCGCCTTGAATCTCAGCCAGACTACCATAGCTACTTATGCAAACCTCTCGCAGCCCCATCAAGCTTGACAGATCAGGCAACTTTTGTAAAGATTCACAATTATCAATCTTCAATTGTTCCAAAGATTGTGGTAGTTCGCCTTGAATCTCAGCCAGACATTTGCAGCTACGTATGCAAACCTCTCGCAACCCCTTCAAGCTCGACAGACCAGGCAACTTCTGTAAAGATTCACAGGAATTAATCTCTAATTTTCGCAAAGACTCTGGTAGTTTGCCTAGAATCTCAGCCAGATTATGATAGCTGGCTACATGAAGACATCTTAGTTTGTTTGAATAGCTTCGATCAGTTAGCATATGCAGCTGGTCAAGGCCTAAAAGCCACAAATCTCGTGGTTTCATCCCAGCATATGCAAGAATTGCCCCCTCATTTAATTTAGCGCAACGATTTATTGCAACCAATCCCCTAACTATCAAGCTTGACAAATCGGGCAACTTCAGCAGAGAAGGACACGAAGAAATTTCCAAATAATTCAAAAACTGTGGTAGTTCCCCTTGAATCTCGACCAGATTAAAACAATCCGATACATGAAGACTCGTCAGTTTGTTTAAATTGCGTAGATCAGGTAGTATCTTCACCTGTCCAAGGCTCCGAAGCTGCATATCTTCTAGGTCCTCCAGACAACCAAGGCCTCGAATCTCTGCAATTGCTGCGCCCGAAATGTGGAGAGATGATAGATTCTTCAAATCCGATAGATCCTCCATCGAGCAAAGTGAGTCACAACCTTCCAAACGTAGAGATGATAGATTCTTCAAGTTCGACAGATCCTCCATCGAGCAAAGTGAGCCGCAACGTTCCAAACGTAAGGAGGATAAACTTGGGGGAAGACTCGGGAGGTGACGCAGTTTAGGGGTCCAGAGGCCAAGTGACTTGAGTTGAGGAGGGAGGCTTGCTGGTAAGGTGGTAATCCCGCACCTGAGGTCAAGTGACCTGAGCTGAGGAGGGAGGCTTAGGTCTGTTGGTGAGGCGGTCTCACAATAAAACCACAGGGCCAGAGACTCCAGATTGCTCAAGTTCCCCATCCACCGTGGTATTGGATCTTCCACGGGCCCATATGATTTCCCATCATAATCACCTTTGCGAAATGTCAGATTCAGTTTCTTTAAATTAGTGAGGTTCGAGAGATCTGGAAACGTGTCCGTGCACAACTGCCATAGCCGTAAATCGATGAGACTTTCGGGAAGCCTCGGTGGTAGCGCGTATATATCCGCCGAAGTCAAATCCAAGATCCTCAGGGATTGATTTCTGGAGATGCAATTGCCACTATTCACATGGCAACCCGAGGCACATATTTCTTCGAGCTTCTCAATCGCCCAAAAGGCATCGGGCATTTTGCTTATGCCACTATCATACATCTTCACTACTTTCAAATTTTTCAATTTTCCGATGGAATCGGGTAGTTTTTTGATCCTCATTTGGGATATGTCCAACTCAATCAGCGATTCCAAATTCCCAATTGTATTCGGAAGCCTCTCCAGTGATTCGCAACTTCTCAGATATAGGTATTCAAGGCTTGCGAGATCTCCACCTAGCTTGTCTGGCAGCCTCTGAAGATTCCCACAATACCTTACATCTAAGGAAACTAAGCGTTTCAACCGATAAATCGATTTATCAATTTCGGTTAATGATTTACAGCTCGATAGGATCAAACGTTCTAAATTTGAATGAGCAGAGAAGTTGGGGGTTCTCTTCAAGTGTTTGCAATAGGACAAATCCAGAACTTTCAAATTCTTCATCACCTGTCAAAGAAAAATTATGCAAAGATTACTTTTGAATCTCATAAGATGGAATAGTAAGTGTTGTCTAGCATATAAGATACCTCCATGTGCCTCCACCCCTTCCAATCATCCGTGATTTCACTGAAAGATAGATCAAGAATAACCACATCCTCCATGGAGAAATTTGTAATGTTAAATGTTGGGGGAATACAATGCCACGAAAGCCAATGTAATCGTGGAAGGAGATCTGAATTCTCATTAGCTGGAGGAACGTTTGATGTCGATTTGTGCCAAAGAAGCCTCGCTTCTGCACGGAAATTTTCCTTCGAACCGCCCACTTCAAGGAACCTTAAATATGATAGGCTCTCAAAGCCCTCATAGGTAAAACAACACTGCCGCTGATGGTCCAACTTGAGACGAAGAGCTTCAACTTCTTTATTTCCCTGCCCAAAAGGAAAAATTTAAGATACAAAATAGTTGAAGTGAAACGCATTTATTCAAGTCCGCTATATTTTGCGGTTGAGTCCAGTACTACAATTCCTGTAAATTTTAAGAGAGCAAAAATATAGGTTGAGGAAGTTGTCATGGTTCTAGACAACACAAAAAGTAACTGGCTTTTTTTTTCTTTTGAAAAGAAAATGTTCATAAGTAACTTGAAGATATATTGCACGAGGGATTTTACCTTAGGTCTCCGCAGCAAATCCAATGCTTCTTTGGGATCCCATACCCTACTTTGCTGTTCTAATTTCTTCTTACTTTTTTGGCAAACTACTTGTCTTCCGAGGTCCCTGAGCTGGTCATGCATCCATACTTTATTATGCTCGTTAATCTTTATCAAAGACAAGTTCTGCAAATTGTTCATGGCTACTATCGGGAAGAGTTTAGATGCATTCCAGAAATGAACCAAAATGTCTTTGTTATATTCGTTGAAAAGACAAGCTATATCAAGGAATATACACTTTTCTTCTTCACCTAATGCATCGTAACTTATTTTCAGCTTACTCTGAACCTCCTCATTAGGAATACTTGCCAACTTCTCCAATGTGGCATCCCACTCTGTCTTATTTTGGCCATATAAAAGCGAACCAATGACCTCAAGAGCCAACGCAAGACCTCCAGCAAGTTTTATCGCCTTCTTGGATCGGTCGATATACTCATCTGGAGGATCATCTCTTCTAAAGGCTTTTTTGCTAAACAATTGAAGAGATCGATGGCCATCCATGACGTTAACCTCGTAACGATCGTCCACTTGAGGAACCTTGAGAACCTTTTTGTCTCTAGTAGTAATAATAAGTTTGCTTCCTTTACCAAACCAATCATGGTTTCCCACAAGTGCATCCATATGTTGCTTGTGATCCACGTCATCGAGAAGAATGAGGACTTTTTTATTAGACAACCTGTCTCTAATTGTCCCAGTCCCTTGAGCAGAGTCTCTTATGTTTGTCCCTTCCATTTTGAGGATGTCAGAGATGAGCTGATTCTGCAAGTATGGAATGCCCTTGGTTTCTGACGTTTCACGGATATTGGAAAGAAAGCAACAATTGTCAAAACCGTTTGAAAGCTGATTGTAGATGATTTTTGCAATAGTTGTCTTTCCGATGCCACCCATCCCGTGGATTCCTATAATCCGTGTTTCACTTGTCCCAGCACCTATCATTTCCATGATTGCATTCACGTCGTTGTCGACGCTAACTAAGCAGTCTGATATATACAGAGAAGCCTTTTTCAACTCATTGAAAACCATTTGCGTGAATGTTTTCACGAACTTGCCATCTTGCCTAGTGTTTGTTGGAGTTCAAAAGGCAATGAGTTAGAAAACTGAGTTGAAACAAACTAAGTTCTGACAAGACTAAATTGAAAACTACCGACCCATTCTAAACCTGTTCTTCAACGATTTATTCCATTTGGCACTTAGGGTTAACGAACGACCTGAACTAACAAAAAATGTTGCTGGGAATGAAATGGGACAAAAATGGGATTGTGCCATTAGTTAGTGTGATTTGACGGTATAACTTCAAGTGCACACAATTTAATTTCAACAAAACTAACACAAATCTAGAAAAGAGACCAATTGAAATGCATCGAGTTTAACGATTCAAGGCACATGAGATGTAATGCTAAAAGCAGTCACCTGTTGGGCATGCTTCGCAGGTCGTCTCCGTTTATTTCCCCAATTGCACGGAGAGCCGCCTTCCACTCTCCGATAGTCTTTTGGTCATATCGCTTGTTGCTTTCATGTGAAAGAAACGCCTTTTGAAAATCCCCAGTTTGGTACCGAACCTCTGCAGGCGCAACATCATAAAAAATAGGGAGGATCTTTTGTCCCCCATTATTCTTGCACTCGACCATTTGGACTACCTCCTTGAGACACCATACACTAGAGGCATAATCTTTCGAAAAGATGGGTATTAAGATCTTCGACTGCTTAATTGCTTGAAGAAGTTCAGGGGCAAACTCTTTCCCTTTGCGGAGATCTTCATCATCCTTAAATGTGCGGATTCCTGCAGCTTTCAGACTAGTGTAAAGGTGGTCAGTAAAACCTGCTCGAGTATCTGGTCCTCTGAAGCTCAAGAATACTTCATAGTCATATCCTGATGAAGTAGGCATTCCAGGTACTTCTGTTGAAGTGTGAATACCAGAATCGCCTCCTGCTGTTCCATCGTTTGCAGCTGCATCCTTATTTGCTCCTGATGAAGGAGGCATTTCAGGTACTTCTGTTGAAGTGCGAGAAGAAGAAGCGCCTCTTGCTGTTCCATCGTTTGCAGCTATATCCTTATTTGCTCCTGATGAAGTAGCCACTTCAGGTACTTCTGTTGAAGTGTGAGTGCCAGAATCGCCTCCTGCTGTTCCATCGTTTGCAGCTGCATTGTTATTTGCCCCCCCTCCATTGATCTCCCTCGATCTTCTCTTCAAGAAAAAAATGAACAGCATAGCAGCAAAAACAGGGGCAGCAAGAGAAGAAAAAAGTTCGTAAGCCACCATGATCACAAGTGTAAGCGTGAGTACGAGAATTACAAATGGAGATCACTGTGGGTCATTAAACGTAGAGGACAGGATAGGCTAAATATGCAGAGAGTCGAGGGCCAGTTTGCTAGAATTGGTCAAACAAGAATGATTCATTACAGCCTGTCAAAGTTGACAGATGCAGGTATTTCAACACCAAAGTGGCCCCTCCCAGCTCAATTCTTCTCTTTTATCTCCACCGTCACAATGCAATTGAAAAAAAGAAAAATACAATTGCGTGGTAAATAATTGCACAAAACTGTAGTGTCGCTTTCGGGGTGAGGTGTCGAGTCGGGGCTATTTTGGGGAAAACAGCCCCCCATCTGGTCATATGAGTTGTTGTTCCTGTGCCGGATCGCGGAGATTTTCGTCGACGTTTTTGGCTCCCCACACAAGCACACACCCACCAATTTAACATTACTTGTAAATAACCCAGATTTATTTTGTTAAACTTCAAATGACGAAGAGCCCGTACTTATAGAGTAAAAGAGCACATCTTTTGTAACAACATCGATGAAAAAAAAAAAGACCAGATATTGCTAGTAATTGCAATTAATATGCCATTAAGTAAAGCCCATTAAGCGAAACGGTGAACGCATGTCATTTTACAGATTATCATTGAAAATCCCCAGAAATCATTGAATTTGTGTGATGAAATCATTCATAAGATCTTGCCAACCAAAAGAAAAAAATCATCTATCAGTGGCCGCCGATCAATCAACTATGGAAGTAATTAACCCGACGGGGACTCCGATGGTCATTCACGGCGAAACGGTCTCACGACAATATGAGGAAAATCTTGTGCCTTTGCGTTGTCAGCAGGACTTAAGTCAAAAAAAGCCCGCAAGGCAAAAAAAAAACAAAACATGAGGATGCATTTCGGTTGTAAGAAATCATTCACTATTGCTCCTTCCTATTTTGCCCCTTCTTTTCCTGAGGAATCCCTTTTCATAGTGTCTTCTTAACCCAGGGTACTCGACCGACAAAGACAATGTGCGAAGCACAGGTTTACCTAGAAGGAGCGTTATGCAATGCTTCACCTTGTCACCTCAAGTGCGGCCAACCGAATCCGACATGGTGTCTCCCTTAGCCACTCAAGGCCCCCATAAGTTTCCTCCGAATATTTGTCTTTCCCAGAGAAAGGGAATACGGGGAAAACTTACATGGACATCCCTCCACCATTGAGATCTTTTTTACCAACGTCGCTTTTGTTCAAACAATTCTATAAATCTTGCAAAAGCTGATTGTAGATGATTTTGGTAATAGTCGTCTTTCCGATACCACCCATCTCATAAATTCCGATAATCAGTGTTTTACTTGTTTGAGCACTCATCATTTCCATGATTTTATCTACCTAGTGATCAACACTAATCAAGCAGTCCAACACTTCCTGATAAGCCTTTTGTAACTGATTTTAAGAAAAGTGGTATGGAAGATATTCTTGCTTTGCTTTTGTCCTTTTTCGCTACACACTTGGGACCTTAACATTCATCCGTCCAACTTCATTTTAGCCCTTCATTTTTGTTCCTCTCCTTTTCGGGACAAGATAGAAAATGAAGGGATATGATTGTTCACTTAGGATCTCTTCATTGGAATCAATTATATGGTCTACTGACATTTAAATCTAACTTCTATCAACGACGTTACCTTGCAAACACTTGTACAATTTTGTTCCGAAGGGTAATACTTTCCCAAAAAAAGAAAAAAAAAAGATGAAATTGTCCCTCACGTTCTTCCTCCTTTATTTAACTTGGGGTTAGTTTGTTTGATGAAAGATCATTTTTTGGAAATCATTTTCCGTACTTTCTAGTGTTTGAATTACATAAAACTATTCAATCGATGGGAAACGTTTACTATGGGCTAAAAAAAATAAGCTTAGAGAAAATGACTTGACAAGAAAGAATCGTTTTCTCGGATTTCTATCATAATTTCCTTGTAATCGTTGTTATTTTGATGGACTACAAATTAAACAAAGACGATATCGATTCGAGTTGATTAGTCATCACATATTACTTTTAACGATGTAAACTGCCCTTAGTGGATTTTTCGACTTGTTTTTACCACAACCAAATTCTTTTGGTTTACTATCTCTAAAATTGAATTTCCTAAAAGCATTTTCCCGCAACAAAAAAAATTCTCAGGGAGATAAATGCATCTTAAGAGTTTGTTTTTATATAATCTTCGATTTTCATATGATAGAATTTAATTGAAGGAAATCGCAAGATAAAATTATCGATGAACATGAGAATTGGAGTTTGTTTTTATATAATCTTCGTTTTTATATAATCTTCGATTTTGAATTTTCTTGTATTTTACTGTTTTTTATAGTATGAGTAGGAATAGCAAGGGTTTTCGTACGAGGGGAAGTTTCGTCTCTTCAACGAAAAAGATGTGCTCGGAGCAATTTTGGCTGGGAAAATAGCCAATAGCACTAGTATTAAGCAAAGTGGGTCTTGTTCCTATGGGCCACAAAAACCATCTTGAACGTGGGGCACCGATGATCCTAGAAACTAGGGGAATAGGCTATTTCCCCAGTAAGCCCCCGCCGATAGTCGTTGCAGGCGCAACGAAAAGAAATAAAACCAAGAAATAAAAGACAAGGGGCCAAGGTAGAAACTCTGAAATTATCTACTGAACTTATTTGTCAAATCTACGGTATAAACATCTTGCTGCAATATCTAAATTAACTTGATACTATTGAAAGATCGGGAGTTAAGATTTCATGTCAACTTAATACAAAACTGAAAATTTATATTCTCCGTGATTAAGTGAAAAGTTCAAGACATTTTTAATAGCAATTTGGAAAGTTCGAGATTCTCTAGATCTGGAAAATTCAGTTTTTCCAATTAAACCATCTTTAAAAGAAAATGAGAACTGTTTGTATTTTCGCACTTGTATAGTATCTATTTTCATAAATCCATTCATTCACTTGCTTGCTAAAATGATTTGATCAATACCAGTTAATATATCAATTTCAGTATACTTATTAACATTACTTGTAAATAAACCGGATTTATTTTGTTAACCTTCAAATGATGAAGAGCACGTGCTTATTGAGTAAAGTGCACATCTTTTTTAACAGCATTGATGAAAAAAAAAAAAACCACATATTGCTAGCAATTGTAATTAAATTTCCATTAAGTAAAAACCGTCATGCGAAATGGCGAATGTGTGTTATTTTACAAATTATCATTGAAAATCCCTAGAATTATTGAATTTGTGTTATGAAATCATTCATCAAATGTTGTTGGCCAAAAAAAGGAAGTCATCTAATCAAATGGGGGCCGCCTATCAGTCAACTATTGAAGTAATTAACCCGCTGGGGACCTCAACCGTCATTCACGGCGAAACGGCCCGAGAGAATCCGAGGAAAATCTTGTTAAAAGAGAAAAGTGATGATAATGAGAAGATATAAAGCAAAGAAAAGGAAGATGGGTCATGCTAGTGTGGAAAAGAAATCCCACCAAAGCTTTTTTAGCGTGCGCCTCTTGTGTCATCGGCAGGACTTTAGTCAAAAGTAGCCCACAAGGCAAAAGAAGAAGAAAAACAACAACGACATGAGGATGCATTTCGGTGGCAAGAAATCATTCACTATTGCTCCTTCCTGTTTTGCCCCTTCTTGTCCCGAGGAATTCCTTTTCATAGTTATATTCACGGGAAATCGTCCTTGAGATCTTGTTTTACCATCTTCACTTTTGCTCTTACTTTAGTCGCGCAGGCTTGGATATTCGGAAGAAAGTAACAATTTTTGTAATCGCGCGAAAGTTGATAGTAAATATTTTGGCAATAGTCGTCTTTCGATGCCACCTGTCCCATAACTTCCGATGATTTGTGTTTCACTTGATTGAACACCTATCATTTCCTTGATTTTATCTCCTGATGATCATCGACACTGACCAAGTAATCCAGTACTTCTCAATAAGCCCTTTTCAACTTAACTTTTAAGAAAAGTGGAATGGAATATATTCTTACTTTGCTTTTGTACTTTTTCGCTAAACGCTCGAGACCTTAACATTTGTCCACCTTCGTTTTAGCATTTCACTTTTGCTCTTCTGCTTTTCGAGACAAGATAGAATATGAAGGGGTATGATTATTCACTTTGAATCTCTTTATTGGCATCAATTATGTGGTCTATGGTCATACAAATCTGACATTTATCAACGACTTCTTTTTTTTTTTTGGGTTTAAATTTATCAACCACATTAGCTTACAAACACTTGCGCAATTTTGTTCCGAAGGGTAATACTTTCCGAAAAAAAGAAAAAAAAGATGGAATTGTCCCTCACATTCTTCCTCGTTTATTTAACTTAGGGTCAGATTATTTGATGAAAAATCATTGTTCGGAAATTTTTTTCCGTACTTTTCAGTGTTTGAATTACGTAAAACTATTCGATCGATGGAAAATATTAATCATGGGCTAAAAATAATTACCTTAGAGAAAATGACTTGGCAAGAAGGAATCATTTTCCCCGATTTATATCCTAATTTCTTTGTAATTGTTGTTATTTTGATGGATTACAGAATAAAGGAAGACGATATCGGTTTCTTAGTCATTACATGTTAATTTTAACGATACAAGCTGCATTTAGTGGATTCACATATTACCAATTACGATAAAATCAATTTTTTTCAACTTGTTTCCACCATAATCAAAATTTTTCTGATTTACATTCTTTGAAATTGAATTTCCTAAAAACCTTTTCCAGCGACAATAAAATTCTCGGCGAGATAATCGCATTCTAAAAGTTTGTTGTTATATGATTTTCGATTTATATAATGGTATTTGATCGGAGGAAATTGTAAGACGAAATTATCGATGAACATGAGAATTGGAGATCGATTTGTTGTCGTGTGATGTTTGTGGGTGAATGAGAGAACAAATGAATTAGTGTTGGATTTTACAGAGCGATCTAGTGACTCCTTTTTTTTTTATCTTTTGATGAAATCTCTACGTTTATGGAAGTCTGACTGTGAGCCACAAAGTACCAAATAAAATGAATCGTTGGTGTGATTCCATCTTGAGCAAGTTGGTTCGTGGACTGTTAGCAGTCCAAGTCTTCGTAGACTTCGACTTTGCCGCTCTAGTCCCGTGATGTTTCAGTCTTCTTGCACTAACTGTACGCTGTTCTTTTATTTTATTTTATATTTCTTTGGAAAGTGGTAGCTAATATTAATACACATTAAAATGAGGAATGGTTTACTTAGGTATAGATTGTCGGTGTCCTCCACATTGAAATCATATGGGTTAATACCACAAAAAAACTCCAAATTGATATGTCTGTAATAAATTTATCCTAAATTAATTTTTTGATCATGAAAACCCCCAAACTGGTATACCTGTAATAAATTTACCCCAAACTAATTTTTTGACCACAAAAAACCCAAAACTAGTACATTTGTGATAAATTTACTCTCCGTTAAATTAGATTAATACCACAAAAAATCATAAACTGGTACATATGTGATAGTAAAATCTTAAACTGGTACACCCATTAGTTGTCATGTGTCATCCAACTTAGAAATTTGACAGTAAAATTTAACAAAGGGTAAAATTATTATAAATATATCAGTTTGGGGTTTTTTGGGATAAAAAATTAATTTGGGGTAAATTTTTTATAAGTGTATCAGCTTATGATTTTTCGTGGTATTAACCAAAATCATATCGACCAATCTCATGCAATTTTTAATCTAATGATTCTATTTTGATGCCAGGCAAAACTATGTTCATACGACACTTTCGAACTTTCCATTTAGTCAAATTAGACGATATCAACTTTTCTATTGATTGGCGGCATGATTGGCTAAACTATCTAAAGATCAAAGCTTTTATGAATAGATGGTGTTTGTTTGGAAGTATTTTTCTAAGTTTCTAAATCAATTTTATGATAACTAATTCCACGTTTCACAATAGAAAATAGCTACTTCGCAACTAAAGTTTCACAATACTAACTTGACGACAACCAACATAAGTTGCATCTACCAAAATCAGCTTCTATCAACCATTCTTTAGCCAACCAAAGTCGCTTGTAAAGTGCTGGCACGTACACTATCATAAGCTTTTCACGGTCCAGATTATGATCAACCCAATGATGAATAAACCAAGCATTGCCTCCCCTCCATTAATCTCACTTGATCTTTCCTTCGAGAAACAATTCAGACATGAAAAAAGTTCAGATGCCCCACTTATCAAACGATGCTCGCAAAAAAAAAATTATTTATTAAATGGTTGCTGCCTATCAATCAACTATCGAAGTAATTAAATTTATTTTTAGATGAAAATGCCCTTAATCGGTTGGAATATTTAATCGGTTGATGAGGTCAAGCTCTTATTTGTAGTTGCCTTGGTCATTTCAGGCTCTTATTTAAAATAATGTCAACTTTCAACTTTTATTTAAAAAAATAAGGACATTTCAAGCCCTTATTAGGAATTTTTCCTAAAACCAAAAATAAAAGACAAGTGCTGTTATGGTGTACATCAGACAGGGGGCCAAGATGGAAACTCTGAAATTATCTATTAAGCTTATTTTCAAATCTATGGAATAGGGATCCTGTTGCAATATCTAAATTAACTTGATAAAATTGAAAATTCAGGACATTTTCAAAGAAAATTGATTTTCCATGACATCTTAATGCAAAACTAGAAATTCTCCTTGATAAAGTTGACAGTTTAGGATATTTTTAAAAGCAAAAGTTCAAGATCCTCTAGAATATTAGGATATTTTTAAAAGCGAAAGTTTAAGACTTAGACTTTATGTTATGTGAACAATCGTTTGAAAGATGCTCCGATTTGAATCGCATAGCATAAAATCTAGTGGAATCGGCACACATAATGGTCAGAAACTTTCGAAGATGGAATCGACACAGGGCTCTAGGTTCATAGACTCAATGCTAGCGGTCAAAGTCTACGATTGTTCACATAGCATAAAGTCTAAGTCTTAAAAAAAGCATTAGGACAGGGCTCTAAGTTCATAGACTTTGATTAAAAAAAGACTTGATTCCAGTCGAATATCAAGCATGAAAGCGTATTTGTTAACTGGGCGGGTTTTGGGGGTTTCTCTTGAGTCTTTTCCATGTATTTAACTAGTACGGTGGTAGATTCACTAATTACAATTACATAAAACCAATTTTTTCAACTTGTTTTTCAATGCAAAAAACAAAAAAAAAAAAACACTAGAAAATGGTTCATTTTCTTTAAAATTGAATGGGATAAGTGTATTGAAAGTCTTAAAACTTGTCATGAAAATACAATTTAGTCCTAAAACTTTTAAAAAATGCAAATAAATCTTAAAATTTGTCATGAAAGTGCAATTGAGTCTTAAAACTTTCAAAAAGTGTAATCAAGTTATAAAACTTGTTAAATTGGTCCAATCAAATCCTTCCCTTGACTGCACTATTTGAAAGTTTTTGTATTCGATTGTACTTTGGTGACAAGTTTTAGGACTTAATCACACTTTTGGAACGTTTTAGGACTCAATTGCACTTTTATGACAAGTTTTAGAACTTAATTGCACTTTTTGAAAGTTTTAGAACTCAATTGCACTTTCGTCACAATAAGTTTTAGGACTTCCAATACACTTATCCCAAATTGAATTCTCTCTCTCTCTCTCTCTCTCTCACAAACACACTAGCCGATTGTGTTGAGCCCCATGATTTGTCTTATGCTCTTATCCATTTTTGGCCAAGGATAAGATATATGGATTTTTTTATTAATTTATTTGATCTCTACTGTTGGTTCTACGGCTATGTTAATTTACTAATTCATTAGAATCTTGGTAAATTCTTGATAGTATTGGTAATTTATTTATGATACTGATATTAAGAGTTGGTAATTAACCACTTAATTGGTATATTGGTGAATTCTTGATAGTGCTGGTAATTTACTTAACGCAATGGTAAAATTTAAGAGAGTTGGTAATTTCATACTTCCATATAATGTTTATAAATTCTTGATTTTGTTGGTAATTTACTCACCACCCTTGTGAAATTTTGTAGGAGTCAGTAATTTACTGCTTTATTGGTATGTTGGTTAATTTCCAATGATGCTGGTATTTTATTTACAGCACTGATAAAAATTCAAATGAGTTAATTTACTACTTCATTTGGAATGTTGGTAAAATTTTCATAATCTTAGTAATTTATTTATCACACTGATAAAATTTAATAAGAAATGGTAATTTACAAATGTTTTGTAAGTTAGGAACAAGAAGGTTTCAAGCTTGAAACACATAGGCGAATGGTGGAATAGCAGAGATGAGAGCTAGCGCTCAAGATCAGGATGGAGTAAGTACAAGAAGAAGCCAAGGTAGTCTCAAGTCCCAAGGGGCGAACGTGCAAGTGTTCGGGGTTCACGCTTCACATGCTCGATGCCCACTTTTTTTTGTCCCCCTGACAATATTCAATTGCAATTTCATAAAAGCTTCCGAAAGAATATTCTCTCAAAATCGGAAAAGGCCACCGTCCTTCATCTGGCATTTCCTAAACAATGTCCACATTGCACTAGCTTTGAGGAAGTAAAAAAAAAAGATTAATATAATAAAAAATCCAAAATTGATACATTTGTGATAAATTTATCTAAAAAATTGATTATAAAAAACCCCAAATTAGTATACCTGTGACAATTTTACCATCCGTTAGTTTCCGTTAAATTTTGCCGTCAAATTTTTAAATTGGATGACACGTAGCAACTAGCTGGTGTATCGGTTTGGGGTTTTACATATATGTACTGGTTTGTGATTTTTTATGGTATTAATTCAATTTAACATAAGGTAAATTTGTCATAAATGTACAAGTTTGGAGTTTTTTGTGGTCAAAAAATTAGTTTGGGGTAAATTTATCACAAGTACACTAGTTTGAGGTTTTTCGTAATCAAAAAATTAGTTTTTGATAAATTTATTATAAGTGTACAAATTTAGGATTTTAGTGGTATTAACAAAAAAAAAAAGAATTAGCAAAATTTCACGTGCAAGGATGGTCTCCAAGACCAGCCAAGCTCATCTGCTTCGATAAGGTTGTCTCTTCTCAGATCTCAAGAAGCCCCTTTCTAAGGTTGGTTCGGGAGATTTGGCCCACCACTCCTCTTTTTGAGTTCATATTTAATTTCAGATGCACACCCTTTTACTTGATGGGCAAAATTAAGAATCCTGCATTTAGGTGGCTGTTTGGATTCTTGCCCAAGGTTTTCATATTACCAGAAAAACAATGTACTTAACAGGTCTTCAGCCGTGCTTGCCAGCATGCGTGAGTATTGTTGGAAGGTTAAGTCAGTGGATGGACCAAGGCTAGCAAAATACCCTTCCAATAACCCGGACCGTATTGATTTTTCTCAAGGGGAGAACGATAATGTTTTCGCAATTGGCATAGCACGGTACAGAGTTCTCTTGTTAAAAGGGCAAATTTAACTCTTCTCAGATCTTGAGAACATAAATAATTCTTAGAGTTTTAAATCTCAAGGGGGAGAACGTCAATGTATTCACATTTGTCATAAGACAATGTAGAGTTTTCTATTTGAAAAGAAAGGTTTGAATCTTCTCAGATCTCGAGAACATAAACGATTTCTTCCCGATGTCGCTTCTGGAGACGTGGACTTTCACTTTCGAGATTGGATCAAAATATTAACCAGGCTTGTTCATTTGATTGGATAGTTGTAGTTTGAAATCTTGCACGTGTCTAATTTCCATTCGCCAAAAACAGAGTTTTCTTCCATGAATTGTCCATTAAATATCATCGGTAAGTAAAATCAACCCATAACTTTTTAGTCTAATCAACTGTTTGCAAGTTATTAATAAAATAACAGTTTTTTCATCCTCAACCCAAGTCGCATATTACCATTTTTCTTAGATTTTATTAGTGGGTGGGTACTTCCGCAAGTAAATTGCGAATGCTTACGTACTTTACTAGGAGTTTCAATTAACAGTTGTAACTTATGAACAGAATAAATATTTTACAACTATAAATTCCAAGTAGCAATGTTTATTTGTCAGTAATATACTGACGAAGTAAATCGGTTTACCAACTTGAAATGCTCTTGTAGATTAGGAGCAATCGTTTGCTTTTATAAGTGGATAAATATTTTCGCTAGTAGTTTACAAATTGCTTACATGTTAGCAGTCTCAATTAATCAATTTGGTTACTATAAATTCTTAATAGAATTATCAACATTGTTTCAATTTTACGAGTAGCAATATATGTTTGTCGGTAACATATTACCGATATAATCAATTTACCAGGCTGAACATTCCAGTAGATTATGAATAGTTGTTTGCTTCTATAAGTGGGTGTGTTTTACCACCTATAGATTACGAGTTGCTTAAATATTTCATTAGTAATATCGGTTAACGGCTATTACTTCCAAAAGAGATAACTATTTTACCATTATTATTTCTTAATAGATTATTAACGTCGTTTCAATTTTATGGGTATCAACGTTTATTTGTCAATAAACGTAGGGACATTATTCATGGAATTGTCAAGTATCGATTGTATGTATTTCTTTCCTGGGGATATTGATGGTTATTTGTGGTGATGGAGCTTTCTACATGTTATGGTCGGTTGAGAGTCACCTTCTCAGTGCATGTAATAAAGAGCCCATACTTTTTCTTATTACAGGTTTTTCCATATCAATAAAGTTTTGGGCATTGTCTCTGCTTGTCCTTTGTGAGGACCTTTTGTTCAAGAAAATACATACTAAAGAACCACGAGAGCCACGAGGGGACTTTGCTAATTTGCTAGATATGGTGATATTGTTTTAATAAGATATTGCAACGTAATTAGACTGTGACAAAATCAACAATGCACAGTACACACTCTCCATTGTTTCCCAATGTACAGCCAAACAGTAACGTGGTTTTGAGTGTTTCAGCATCTAATGCATTATATAAGGTTCATTAGCAATTCAAACGGATGCTTCCGATATAATTTTTTTTTCAATAATTTAATCGCGGTGGGTGGACACATGCCAACCTTGTCGGCCATCTTCACATGGAATGATTCTTAAAAATGCAATCAATCTATCTGGGGAAGAATAGACCCGAAAAGTCACCTTCCTGTATTATTAATCTATCAAGGCACATGCCGACAATGCAAGGCATCTCAGAAATAAAGATGTCCACATGAAATGATTCTTAAAATAGTAGTAGCACTAAGCTCCAAACTCATGCGGACTACGGTAAGGAAAAAAAAAGATAGTATGAATATCAGCAACATTTCACGTGCTGTGTGTTGCATTAGTTGGTCTCCAAGACCGACCAAGTTCATCCGCTTCGATAAAAGGTTGTCTCTTCTCAGATCTCAAGAACGAAAATTGCCCCTTTCTAAGGTTGGTTATGGAGATTTGGCCCTCCACTCTTCTTGTTGAGTTCATATTTAATTACTGACATAGCCTTTTACTTGATGGACAAAATCAGAATGAGAAGCATGCAATTCGGTGGCTGTTTGAATTCTTGCCCAAGGCTTTCATATGACCAGAAAGAATGTACTTAATAGATACTTCAGCTGCGCTTGCTAGCAACATATTCATGGAACCGTCAAGTGTATGCCAGTCTGTTGTATGTAGTCGTATACCATTGATATTGATGGTTATTTGTATTGATGGAAACTTCTACATGTTAATGTGGTTGACTGTGAGTCACTTTTTTAGTGCATATAATATGAAGTCCATACTTTCTTCCTTTTTTTTCATTTACAGGGTTTTCCCATATCAACAAAGTCTTGGGAACATCGTGCCTGTCCTTTTTAAGAACCTTTTGTTTAAGAAAATATATATATGTAAGAACCATGAGAGCTACGAGGGGACTAAGCTAGTTTGCTAGACATGGTGATACTATCTCGATTTGATATCGCAACGTAATTTGAATGTGACAAAGTCAAGAATGTACAGCACACACTCTCCATTGTTTTCCAATGTACAGCTAAACAGTAGGGTGGTTTTGTGTTTTTCGGCATCTACTCCATTATATGAGGTTCATAAGCAATTTCACGGATGCTTCCTACATAATTTTTTTTAGATAATTTATTTGTGGTGGTAGGCACATGGAAACATTGTCGGCATCTCAAAAATAAAAATGCTCAGTGAAATGATTTTTAGGGTGTTGATTGACCAAAAATCATTTTCAGGAAACTATTTTCAGACTTTCTAGCATACAGAGCAAAAATCATTTTCACCCGACGCTGGTGAGGGCCGCCCTCACTGGAAAGGAAAAAAAAAGGAAAAAAAAAGAAAAAGAAAAAAAAACGAAAATGTCCATGGATTAAAGTACAATGAGATAAATATGTCACAAATAGCATAATTTGAGGTTTTTGGTGTCATAAAAAAAGTTCAAGGTAAATGTGTCACAGGTAGTATAGTTTGGGGTTTTTGGTGGACTTTTCCTTTTTTATAATCCTTAGTTTGGTACCGAACCTCTACAGGCGCAACATCATAAAAAATAGGGATGATCTTTTGTCCCCCATTATTCTTGCACTCGACCATTTGGACTACCTCCTCGAGACACCATACACTAGAGGCATAATCTTTCGAAAAGATAGGTATTAAGATCTTCGACTGCTTAATTACTTGGAGAAGTTCTGGGGCAAACTCTTCCCCTTTGTGGAGACTTTCGTCGTCCTTAAATGTGCGGATTCCTGCATCTTCAAGTCTAGTGTAAAGGTGGTCGGTAAAAGTTGCTAGAGTATCTGATCCTCTTAAGCTCAAGAATACTTCATAGTCACATCTTGATGAAGTAGCCATCTCATGTACTTCTGTTGAAGTGTGAGTAACAGAATCGCCTCTTGCTGTTCCATCGTTTGCAGCCGCATCCTTATTTGATCCCGATGAAGTTGGCATTTCAGGTACTTCTGTTGAAGTGTAAGTACCAGAATCGCCTCCTGCTGTTCCATCGTTTGCAGCTGCATTGTTCTTTGCCTCCCCTCCATTGATCTCCCTTGATCTTCTCTTCAAGAAAATATGGGACAGCATAGCAGCAAAGGCAGTGGCAGCAGGAGATGGAAAAAGTTTGGAAGCCATGATCACTAGTGTAAGTGCGAGTACAAGAAATACAAATGGAGATCTCTGTGGTTCATTAAAAAAAAAAACACTAGAAAATGGCTCACTTTCTTTAAAATTGAATTTCCTTAAAACATTTTCAGCGACAAGAATTTTTCAATGAAATAAATTAATTTCAGTGTGCATCTCTCACTCTCTCTCTCTCACTAGCCGATTGTGTTGAGCCCCATGATTTTTTTTATGCTCCCATCCATTTTTGGCCATGGACAAGATATATGGATTTATTTTATTGGTTTATTTAATCTCTATTGTTGGTTCTACGGATATGTTAATTTAGTAATTCATTAAAATCTTGGTAAATTCTTGATAATGCTGGTAAAATTTGAGAGAGTTGGTAATTTAATACTTCCATGTAATCTTTGTAAATTCTTGATCGTGTTGGTGATTTACTCACCACCCTTGTGGAATTTTGTAGGAGTTGATAATTTACTACTTTATTGGTGTATTGGTTAATTTCTAATGATTCTGGTAATTTATTTACAGCACCGATAAAATATCAATTGTGTCATGCCCCGAACCCTTGTCGAGCTCACGTCATCCCACTGATGGTCGAAATAGTGCGACATCCCAGGTTATCGCAGACCTCTTATTAATCATCAGACATATTTAAATCCACAGCGGAAACCACAAACTCACCCTGACATTTGGAAACTGGGGAGAATAGGGAGAATATACATTTTCATTTCTCATTCAAACTTATACCACAATATTACAAACCTTAATATACAAGTGCACACCGTACTATAAACCATCGATAACAAAAAGAATCGATGACCTGGCATTCTATCCTCAAAAATGGTATTCTTCCAAAAGCTCACTATCCAACCTACAACTAACCCCGACGCCCCTTACTCGGCGTCCATTTTGAATATGATTCCTCGTCTTCTGATTCCAAACTCTCTTGAACAGTCTGCTCCTCCGAGGACTCCGTCTCTGCCTCAATCTCAATCGGGTGATTGATGTCACTCGACTCCGCTGGAATTTCGTCCTGACCTTCCTCAGCTAGTACATCAAGGAAATGGTACTTAGGTACAAAATCGAGATCCATATGCTGCTCGAATGAGAGTATATATTCCGGTTCTCCCTCAGGCTCCTCAAACTCATCAGGTTCATGCTCGGGTTCTACTTCGGGCCCCATATCCTCTTCTGGTTCCTCCTCGAGGATTGGTTCTAGATCGATATCCATTGGATCAACTTTAGCTTGCGATGCTTCAGGCTTGAGTTCGTGCTCAGCCTTTGACGATCCTTGTGTTGCGTTTCGGGTGCAATTCGGACTGAGTTAAATTAACTTCTGCACTAGTCAACTCCCCATTTATCGGGGGTATAACAGAAGAATCCCAATTCCTAACCAAATCAAACGGAACATCGAAACCCCTAACGTGCCCGAACTCATCCCCGGCTACATCCCGAAAATACCATGCGGTATAAACATGGGTCTCCCACAAAGGTAGTCCTACCTCTACAAAAATGGTCGTAGTATGCTTAATCCAGGTCATACCATCACCCATAGGAAACTCTGCAGTGTTATACTCGGTTTGCACTGGTACTCCAAAACGCTCTAGTGGCGGTGGCGGAGGATTCATGGCTCAGGTCGGGGTTCTGAAAATATTGGTTGAAACAACCATGAGACTACATCTCAGTAAGTACACCCCTAAACCCCTTATAGGCTATCACGTACCTCCAGACAATCACAAAACACAATCAGACGCGCCAGATAATCACATAGCAGGCATTTCACACACAATCACAAGCATATGCAAATCTCATGTCATGCACTCATTCCGTTCTCAATATCTCTTTCTCACATTCCTCGCCAGTGACCCGCGTTGAAGTACACGCCTCAGGCACACTACGACCACTTATCACAACACTTCAGGGCCCGCGTTGACGTACACGTCTCATGCCATGTTTCTTACCCGCGTTGAAGTACACGCCTTAGGCTCAACACCTACCGCCTACTGTGCAACCCGCGTTGAAGTACACGCCTCAGGCTGGCAGTTTTCCGATAATATCGAGCATCGTCCCGTGTTATAGTACATGCCTTAGGACGGCACAATTCCCTACGATCACATATGCCATACCACATTTCTTTCTTACTCATGCACATGCTCACTAAGCATTTACCACACACAACTGGCCCATCACACGTGGCCCGTGCACGCATCAATTCGCAGGTAAAACACGCTCACTCATGAGTTGACATGGCCAATTTCAATAATTAATTAGTCTGGCCCACGCGTGCACCCAACAAGCATATCTCCACCATATAAATACACAATCAGGCACTCAATTCAATCACCACAATTCAGTAATAATTCAAACACGCATCAAACATGCAAATTGCCATTTTTCCCTAACCAATTGGCGTCGAATCAATTCTGACCCTTCACGGCACTTTCTCGCAATTAATTGCCGGTTTTAAAAATCCAACTCGCGTCCTGATCGGCCCACCACAGCCCTATGAACAGTCACTCACAGCCCTATGTCGGCCTCAAATATTCCACCAAAACTTCCAAAATTTATTCCTAAGGCCCGCCACATAATTCCAATCTTAATTTGTACCATTTCGCACCCGCATAAACCCGATTTCACCCAATAAAATTCATCTGTCGATACTCGAAGTCCTAAATTGGGTTTAGAGCGCGACTTACCGAGTTCTAGACTAAAATGGCTAGAACAGAAAGCGGCGGCTACCAATTGGGAATGGCGGGGACGGCGGCGAGCGGTGGCGCGGCTTCCTTGCCGTGACTCATAGCCACACGGGGAGTGAAAGAGAGAGAGAGACGGCGGCGGCGTGGGCTGGCGGCGGCGGCATGAGGACGGTGGCGTGGACGGCGGCACGGCGGGCGGCAGCGCTGTGGACGGCAAGGGGAGGAGGAGGCGGTCGGGAGAGGGAGAGGGAGATGAGACCGAGAGAGATGAGGGAGAGTGAGGAGAGAGAGAGAGATGGTCATGGGTTTAAATGGGTCAAACCAATAATTGAGGTCAAAATGACCATCCTACCCTTGTCTCACAAACCAAATCAACGGTCCAGATTCGATCTTATCTTGAAATCGACAGCCGATCGAATCTTGCCCAAAAATATCTAAGGGTATTCTTGTAATTTCTCAAAAATCCAAGAGTAAAAATGTCTAATCAAAAAGTTATGGCAAAATTACCAAAATGCCCCTCCCTCTTAAAACATACCCTTTATTAATTCCCAAGGGTATTTTGGTCACTTTCTCAATTTCTTGCCCAATTTGAATTTTTCTAAAGAATTCGGGCACACCCAAAAATCGCACGTGTCCTCAGCAACGTCGTCCTAACGTTCCGTCATGACTTCCTAATTTTCTGATATCCAATTTGAGCTAAATTCAATAATTAAATTTTATTAAATGCAACTCAAGCGTTTCTCAAACTAACGGGCGGCTTGTTGGGGAAATTCGCAGAATCGACTCGTGACTGATACTGAATCAAGTCATGCGCAAGTTCGTTCGATACGTGACGACCTTGATTGTCATAAAAATCGCGAAGATCAATCACTAGATTCGAGGGGTACGATCGTTTGGTATAGGTTCAGGATTATTCGTCAAGTCATTTCGTGGTCCAGCGGAATCACCCGCGATCCACTATTATGACAGTGACGAACTGATCCATGACTATCCTTTGATCGGCCAACAGTGGCTCCAAATATCACTTCAGCAATTTCATGGTCGAAAATCAATTCACGATCGAATTTTCTTTAGTCGTGCGAATTTAATTCCCTTATTAGCCTTTCTCTAATGGTTAGTATCCCAGAAATGATTAGTTCCAGGCGAGAATTTACTACGAGTACATTTAATAAAACTCAGCATTTTATAAATCCCAAATGGACTAATTTTTAGGATGTCACAAAATGAGTTAATTTACTACTTGACCGGAATGTTGGTAAAATTTTGATAATCTTGGTAATTTACTTATCACACTGATAAAATTTCATAAGAATTGGTAATTTAAGAATATTTTGTGATTTAGCAACCAGAAGGTTTCAAGCTCGAAATACACAGGAGCTAGCGCTCAAGATCAGGTTGAAGTACAAGAAGCCAAGGTAGTCTCAAATCTCAAGGAGCGAACGTGCTAAGGAGCTCATAGACTTTGATTAAAAAAACATTGACTCCTTACATATCTCAATTATGAAAGTGCTCCATTTCAGATGATGTCTTTGGAGGTGTAGCTATTTACTCTCTCGGCGAATGCTTGCAGATAAGCCATCACAAAAAATTAAAAAGGCAAAAAAGAAGAATTTGCGAATAGCACGAGACTTGTCTTTTGTAAACTTTCAGGATAAAAACACCAGAGTGCCATAACTATTGTATGGTACTCATTTGAGTGTTATAACCTTTTTTTTTCGCGAGTACTTTCGATAATTTTTTTTTTGATAATCTAAACATGATGGTTGAGAATCTGCTCTTTCTTGGGAACAATGGATACAACATCAGTTTCCTATAGAATAATCTATCAAAATTAGGACAGGCACATGTCAACATTGTCAGATCATGACATCTCCGGATAAAAATGTCTCCATTTAATGATTCTTAAAATTGTAATAGCACTAGGCTCCGAGCTCATAAAATTTGATTAAGGAAAAAAAGATGACTCCCTCATATCTAAGCACAAAAGTTGGCTCTTTTCTATGTTGGTCTTGGAGATGTGGCCCTCCACTTCCAATGGATTGACAGTCTCAAAGTTTTTGCCAAGGACTTGCAGTCATTGTGAGACCTAGTCTATAGATATTCCGAGCTCAGAATAAAACTTCAATATACTTCTATTCATTTGATGTGTTAAAATAAAAATAAAGTGCCAATATTCTAGTCATTATTTCAAGTTTAGCTCGACATTCAAGTTGCATTTGAATAAGTGTTTTTGCTGAAGTACTTTGAATTTAGCCTCCATGACTCTGTCATTGTGATTTGAACACCTTACGTGATTCGGTGATCCCTTTGTTAGAATTGGTCATTTAGAATGATTCATTGCACATTGCTCCAGCCTGTCATCGTTGACATTGCTCGTTTTTTAAACAAAAACTGAGAAAAGATTCAAACGAAACGCATCGAATTTTAATGAAGCAAGGCACACCGCATATAATGCTTAGTCAACCTGTTCATGCTTTGAAGATCCTGGAGATTAATAAGTTTAGAAGTCAGAATTACAAGTCGAGATCTCTGTAAGTAATAATACTTTAAAGCCAGAATTGGCTAAATATGCAGAGAGCCATATGCCAGTTTGCGAGAATCGGTCAATATGAATGATTCATTGCAGCGTCATTGCACCGTTTCAAAGTTGACAATGCACGTGAGTTAACATCTAATGCATCAAATAAGGTCCACCAACGGTTTCCTAGATGCTTTCATTTATAATTTCTTTTGCCAGCTTAATCGCGGTGGTTGAGAACCCCTTTTGACCTGTCAAAATATTAGGACAAGCCCACAGCAACATCATCAGGCATTTCTTAAAATGATATCCACATCGCACAAAGTCAACTCTTTAAAAATAGAATGAGCATAAGGTTCTGAGCTCATGGACTTTGATGATTAAAAAAATATTGATTCCTCCCGGATCTTAAGTGCGAAAATTCTCTGTTTCAGATGATGTTTTCGAAGCAGTGGCTCTTCACCCTCTCAGCTTATGCTTGCAGATTATTTATTATAATAGAAAGAAAAACAGGCAAAAAGAAAATAACTTGTAAACAATGCGGGACTAGTCTATGGTAAATCTTCAGACTTGGATAAAATTTTGCCATGCTTGCATTCATCTCAAATTAAATGGATTGAACCATTATTTCAGATTTAGCCTGACATTAGATAACATTAGACCAAGTCCATTTGCAGCTGGAAACATCCTGAACTCAATTAAGAATTGGTATAGCTTCTCTTCAACTCCCATGAATCCAATTAACAACCGTGGTTTTCCGCAAAAACAATCTGGACATACGTTTAGATAAAATTTAAACAACAATTACCAAAATCCTACAAAAGCTGATTGTAGATGACTTTTGCGAGAGTTATTTTTCCAACACAACCATACTCATGATTTCGTTCATGTGATTGTCAACTCTGAACAAGCATTTTGATACTATCAAACGAACGTTTTCAACTCACTGAAAGCCAGCTTGGCCACCTTTCTCCAAAACTCTCCTTCATTACTGATATTTATTGGAGGTAGCAGTTGACGGAATTAGAAGATCACATCGAACCAAAGTATGCTCCGGAAAAAACCCATTCAAAATACTGCAATAAACTATTGTGAATTGATTCTTTGAAAAATTCTAATTAATTTATAGATGGATTAATTGCATCAAACGTTAGTGAAAACGCCTTGAATTGAATGACGTTGTTTATAGATGGATTCTTTCAAGATTTATAATTTATAGATGGATTTATTGTGTCAAATGTTATTGAAAACGACTTGAATTGAATGACGTTGTTTATAGATGGATTCTTATGGAGTACAAGACCCTATTAATTCAAACAATTGCTCTGATTTGTTCACATTTTGGGGATGAAAGGATCTATTTGCTTTTTCCTACGACCTTATCCCGCAGGCCGCACCACAGAAACATCTCTGTAAATTGCCTCAAGTTCTAATAGGACATGAAGCATAGATCTAGAATATAAATCACCAGTCAGCTAATTAACAGGACATTGCCTAACGTTCTGTTTTTCAAAAAGGAACAATATTCCGTTCATATTAAACTTGCAACACAATTCGTATATTTTAATTACGATAATAAAAACGTGCATTCTGTTATGCTACAGATCATATATATTGATGTAATTTGCCGCAATAATAGCAATTTACGACCATCAATGAAGTAGTACCTTACCAACTAGGTTTTATGCTTACTACTCAAAGCTAAATCTAGTAGTCATATGATAAAATCATTATTTCAATGGTAATGTATTAGCAGCCTACCGGATTAATAGTTGATGCTCCTTGTAAAACCGAAAGAATTTTAAAATGTAGTAGGAACTTAATGTGCTAGTGAAATAATAAGGCTGGATTCTTCCATGAGGCCAATCCCCGATTCCAAGATGCTTCCCTTGATTTCCTTTGCTAATCTAAATCGCGGTGGTTGAGAGCCCCCATATAATCCATCAAAATATCAGGACAGTCCTAGATCAACATCGTTAGCCATCTCTTCCAAACGATTGTTTGAAAGAAAAGCATTAGGACAAGGCTCTAAGGTTGGAGAAAGAGAGGTTAGATTTGGACAAAGATGGTCTGAGAAAATTGGCACTTGCTGCAAGGTGCAGTTTTTCGACGTCTCGTCCCCGTATTCTCTCCTCTTGCGTTTAAGACGGGCCTGTCGTGTTGGGGTATCTAAAAAGCCCTTATGAGTCTGCAACGTGCGAGAATTGCTGGACATCGCTCGAACAAAATCCAACAGGCCTATGGAAATCCAAGGAATGTGGAGAGACGATTTATATTTGAAATAGCATCCTCGGTGCTGTGCTTTACTACGTTTCGAAGGGGTAAAATTGCACGACAAGAGCGTGTGTTCTGTATATCATCTCATTTGCCCTTCTCGCTCACCGTCCCTTAAGTCTATGGAAATCCAAGTACTTTCAGAGGGTTCTTTTCAGCATCTCTCGTAAGCAAATCATACACTTTCAGTAACGAAGAAACTCATTTCCAATAGACACATTTTGAAATGTGCTAATCTCATGAACCAATGTGTTGTTGAATTCAAGGTGAGAAATGCTAATCCATGCTTTGAACTTATGAAGTTCGACTTATTTTGCCCCAAAAGGAAGAGAATCAAAGAGGGACAGTGTGAGTTGGCCCTTGGTTAGCCAGTGCGAGAGGGACTGAATGGAAGGCCATCCAATCGCTTTCTCGTTTGACTTGAATTGATCCAACAAAACTTAGGAGATCAAGTATATTTCTAGATTCTTCTACTTACAAATCTTGCGGTTATCGCAACTTAAAAGTACATATAATATTGAGAGAAATATCAATAGAAAATATAGAGCATGAGTAATATTTTTATTTTATTTTCTAATTGTAAAGGGAAAGTCAGAAGTAAAAGTAATAGAGAATGTTTTTGTGTTTTCGAGCAAGCCCTTTTTTAAGGCAAACTCTAATTTTGCCCTCGCAATTTGACTAAGCTTTGCAAATTAACTTAGCGTCGTTAAAGGAACGTAGGGTTTTGATTCAAGTTTGATGCGCCATTTCTGGTCCTGCTAGAAGAAGTAATTTTCTCATGAAAGTCCCGTGCGAAATACTATGATGCTCTAGGAGCACCACATTAGCATAAAGTCAAAGCAGTCGGAGACTGGTAAAATTCATTGAAATATATTTCTTGAAAAAAAGGTAAAAGTTCAAGAATTCATGACTTTTGGTGCTTAATGATAGGTTGGCACTAATTTCTTATTAGATTTTGAACTATCTCCCATGCAATCTTCTTATCCCAATTCAATTATACACCATTTATGATTGCAACTCGATCTTCGGTAAGGTTTCAATTCCTTTCCGATCTCAAGTATGCAACTTCTCTCTTTCAAATGACGTTTTCAAAGATAAATTCAAGTAGATAGATCACACACTTTACTAGACCAAGTTGATATAGCAAACCCACACACGAATGCAATAGTTACGTGGCATGCATCGGTGCAACCATTTTCACCACTTTAACTACAATAATTCAGATAAATAGATCCAATTATGCCAATTTAATTGCCTGTGTAGTTACTAGATTAACCTATATTGAATATCCTCCTTTTATCTTATTTAATGTTTGACTATTTCTTCCCCTGCTTATTGAAAACATTCAATCGAACCCAATTATCCAATAAAATGTTTCGAAGAAAAGCACAAAAGCCTGCATGTGATTTCATCGTTTTGCATTTGGTCAATGTAAGTCACTGAAGACATATGGACCTTTGCTTTCTCTTATTAACATGAACTTGTTTCTTTAGCAAGCCTGAAAAATGGACTTAAGGAAGATGTCCGTACGCAAGCGAGGGTCTTTTGGGGACAATTCTCATTAAACGTTCTTCCAACCAATGTTTTCTAGGCGTGTCAATTATCCTTCCACAGTTGCGCCGGCTCTCTCTGAATAATTTCCCTCGACTGCTTATACATAGCGAATTTTCCCTGGGTGAATCTAATTATTCTCAATCTATCTCAGAGTGGAATTACACATGATTGGAAGGGATAAGTAGGTTACTATGCGACGTGACATTATTTGCATTCGGTTTTATTAGATCAAACACTCAAATAATTTACATAATTTTAAATCTGACCGGTTGCCGTTGCTCGAGGGAACCCCTAATTTCTCTGCAACATACAAATTTAGAAGATTTGATCCTACAAAAACGTAGAAATGTGGTGACAATTGGAAAATCTTCGTCAGCTAAAGTGCATAGTAAAAATACCAAATGGCATCTACAGGAGTTCATCTCTGACGATTTTGAAATTCACACCTGCTCAAATACATGCAGCAATAAGGCACTTGCAGATCTCTCAAACCTTGATTAGCTTAAGAGGGCTGAGTGTGGGCCTTTGCGGAGGTGCTCGACCTCTTGAGCTTGGGGAAGATCCGATGGCCATGGTGGATTGGGGAGGTTTGATCATACTGGCAGTCTTTGGAGTCGTTTCTCTAAATCTTATCAACAGATAAACGGGTTTTCCTTTCTCGACTCTAGACACTCGAACTCCGTTGCTCGCATCTACATTACCAAAATGGCAGTAAAAACAATCCCAGAAAACCCAGTAGAATAGCAACTTGACTCATAGTGTCCTAACTCGACATCCTCGATCCGAAATCTCACGCTCATTCCAAAACTTCTTAAAATCTCGTATTCAAACACGAAGCACACGTCCACTTCCTAGCACAAAATGCCTGGAGAGACCTATAACCGCAACCGACCCCGCGAACCCTAGCAAGCAAACAAGAGATCCGCTGAATCTGATCCGGCACCAAAATTCCAACTAATCCAGTAAAATACGGCGAAGGCAAACATCAAACCTCATCGCCCTCCAACTCGGCCTCGCCATTCTCGTCAACGTGGGCGTATTATTTAATTTAAACGGCGTCGTTCCAGAAACCGAGTTCGAACCAGCTAATCGAACTAAGCTCGAGTCAAAGTGCCAACGTGGAGACACCAAAGGGAAGCTCCATAAAGAGAGAGAACTGAGAAGATACAACCCCAAATTTGAATTTTCTTAGCTGAACTTCCTTCGGTGCCCTTACGCGAACGACGAAATCACCGGATGTGCCCGCCAACAGAAGAAGATCCCGAGGGCAAATCAGGAAAAAAAATCAGTAAAATTCACCGTCCTCTCCTTCCTTTGCACCCGAGTCGCCGTTGCTTTCAATCGCCATAAAAATCCACACGAACCCGCGAGACTGGAATCGAGGTTCGAATTCGATCACTATGGTGCAGAATTAATGGCGGAGACATGGGGATCGTGCAAAATCGTCATGGACCGACGATTGAAGGAATATGGAAGCGAAGACTTAGGAAACCTTATGCTTTCCAGGAATCCTTCTTCTTCTGCATTGAGGCTGCGTTAAGACTCCGATGCCAAGAGTAACTTAACGTAAAATGCTCCCAAGTCAGCACCTAATTTCGTGAAGATCATTAGGTAGCTCTGGATGAAGTTTGTTCACGTAATGCATTCCATCAATATGTTTCCATGTCCATCACAAGATGCATAGGATCTCCACTGAAATTCACTTGGAATGTAAATAGCATGAAGTTGAATGTATCATCCTTGTAAATACAACTTTGTGGTACATATTGAATGAATGCGCTTGCAAGTTTACCTATCAATCTAATCTTGGGCCTGTGGCATTTTTTACCAGACTCAATAAAACCTAATTAGGATGTGTGGATACTGAGCTGAGCTATCCATAGCCGAATCAAACCGCTTTTTTCTTTCCTTTTTTTTTTTCTTTTTTTGGGGGTTGAACTTGTGTTGAACTTCACAAAATTGGCAGAACTTTGTGAATTTTGGGACTGTTAGACTTGCATGGTTCAGAGATTAACCGGTTTTATAAGGTGAAACAAAGACTGTCTAGGGAGAACACTTTCCAATCTGTGACCTTACCTTCTACTACTGGCTTAATGGCACATAAAAGATTTCGCGGCGCAACCAAGTACTTCAACTGTTCCACGGCAGGATAGATAAATCAAGCCATCTTGGAAAAAAAATGATCTTATCTGAAGTTTGCGTCATTTCAATTGGCAACCTCTGCTGGATTTCAACCTTTAGGAGGTAAGCAATTTATATCATCTTGGTTTAGACATGTAAGAATGATCTGATTGGCCTTTGGAATGAAAGCTACAAGCTTTTACCTTCTATTTTTGATATGCCAGAATTAACATTAGCGGAAACCAGAAAACTGAAATTCCTTCATCATTTCAAAGCATAAATTGTCAATTGTGACCATTCAAAGCACGTTGTGCAAGAGACCAGTTAAGCCCTTGACATTATATGATAAGCTATAGTTTGTACATAACAGTAAAAGCCAAAGTACAACACCAAAACGTTGAGAAAGATACGCTATCGTCAAATCTACGAGTTACCTATGCTAACCCCAGCTTACCTTTACAATAAGAACCCGGAAGTTTTTCTTACTTATTACCAAGAGAAAGAGCTCAGGCCGACATATAGGACTCTTTTGTCGTTTAGCGATTCTCCTTACCAATGTTGAAACCTAAAGCTCCATACCTAGGTAACCGAAAAGTGAACGAAAGAGCTTTTATAACGGATCAAAACCTACACATTTGACTATATCCTTCATTGTTTAAGGTATAGCAAAGTTAAGTTTTACAAGGCATGGTTATTAAGTTCAAATTTAAAGTACAAACTAGCAAGTTCCAAGGATCTCACGTAAATGACCCATGTGTAAATTGACAAAAGTAATGCACTTGGATGCCGTAACACTAGCATCAATTTGACTTGTCTTTTATTGGTAACTCAATTAGCAACCCAAAATCGTCAAAAAGTAATATATCTAAACCAAATCAAACTCATGAAATAGATCAAAAGAAACCACGGTCCTATTTCATGAGCAGTTTACGGCGTCCATCTTAAAAGAAGAAAATGGCTGCAAAAACAGCCAGTAATAACTATGCCTACAACAATAGATTTCATGTCAACTTGCCAAAGTGTGATTGTGATTTATGTATAACAGATAACGATCCCAGGAAAGACTACAATGAATATCTCTTGAGATGACATAGGACAATAAGAAATTTGTTTAAGTTTCAAATCTTCCTTGACAACAGACTTGGCTTTGGATGCAGGACCTTTCAAGTACCACATGGACTTCTTATTGGAACATGAACTCCTCTGCTGAGCATGTCTTCTAAATTTTTCAAGAAATGGTTGAATCTTCTAAGCAAGCCGGACATTGCATCAGTTGAACCTCTTCAAGTTGAAACGATCAGAGGCCTCACGCATGTTATCCCTTTCTGCGAAGTATTTCAACCCGATCAACTCACATTAAGGATGGCAGTGCCTTTGATCAACAAAAAGCACTAATATTCAAAGACAAACAAAAAGTGCTGAGAATTTTGAGATCCTTCAACGCTTGATAATCAGCATTGAAGAATTCAGTAATGCCCGAATATCACAGATGTTACCCATGAGTGCATTCAAACGATTCTTATGGTCAACATCAGCAAAAAGGATGAGAATTCCTTCACTAAAAAGCCTATCTTTAATTATCTTGATCCCTTCATCAACATTACTTATTTCTGTCAATTTCCTTTTGAGGATATTGGGGATGAGTTATTCTGCACGAACTGAATGCCCTCGAGCTCTTAAGTTTCACGGATGTTAGAGAAAAAGCAATAGTGCTCCAAACCATGTGAACGCTGATTGTAGATAAGTTTGGCGAGAGTCGTCTCTCTAACAAGGCCCATTCCATGAATTTCAAAAATTCATGTTTCTTGTGTTGTGAGTGTCTATCATACTCACGACAGAGACTACCTTGAACACCATTTCACATGGAGAGGTCCATGAACTGGTTTTGGCAGGAGCAACTAAGACTACCTCGAGCACCACTCTAAGCACACAATTTTCTCCCGGTCCAGACAATCCCTTCAAGTTTTTTCTCGTAAAAGAACATCTAGATACTGATAAGCAAGTTCTATTGCATAACAATGAAGAGAACACACATTTAGATGAAATGTAATAATCATTTTTTCAGCCCACAATAAAGGAAAAAAAAATCAGGTTTGCCTAAATAGCTTTTTTACCCCCCAATAAACAAATGAATACAAGGTTTACCACCCCAAGATTGTGAGAGGGAGCACGGTCAACTTCAAATTTCATCCATCATCTGCCTTTCTTCGGTCTCCATCTATACAGCTAGGCATCTATTACAGATAACCACCTAGGCATAACCATTTCAAGAAAATGGAGGCAATAATGGAGATCACACAAGGGTCGATTTACATGATTTCAAACCCCAAGTGAGACTTCTCACATGTCCGATACACCAATAATACTGAAATTTAGCCTCAATTATAATATCATTTATGATACCTTGGCTAAGCTAAATAGTTCTCTCTCTCCTATCACAAATGGAAGCTTTGCTACACCAACTACTGATGCCGCTACCCAAGTGAAATTCCTCTTTCCTCATTTTATAACTTCTCCATAACATTTGCAAATCCCACTAAGAAGCACACCTTTCCTGGAAAATAAACTGAACATAAGCATATCAATACAATGTCTTCTTCACAATAGCAACAACGAGTTAATTATGCTGTAATATTCCAGGATGAGAACCACAATGCTATGACCTTCCAACACACATTTCATCTAATTGTTTACAGTATAGCAAAGTTATCTCCAATGTGAAGCAGAGGGTATCACCTTTGAAATATGTGAAGCAGCAAATCGACAAGGATATCTAATGAATTGTCATAAATCAAATAATAACGATGCAATCGATATACATACCTCCAGCTAGGAAACATGAAAGCAAGGAGAAACCATCCACAGAGAATATAGCTAAAAAAGCCAAACCAAACTAGGAAAAGAAAACATATATTTGTACGTAATTAAGAGCCCTCTGGTTATACAGAGGTACCATAATTTCAATACCTCCTTCAGATTTCCAGGCATCAACTCATAAAGTAATTAAAAAGTGGACGTAAAACTTCACTTTGGATGTCATTTTCATTTTCCTTTATTCAGTCTTCATTTGTACAGCTGCCCAATTAGCCACAGCTCCCTGCGCAATAAGATTTCTGTAAGTGTTTCAAACTTTAATTCCTGTTAACAACATTAGAAATCGGCAAAAAGGCAGTTTGAGATCTCTCCCTTAGCACTTCTTGTCAATCTTAAAACCTAAAAGAATCCTCTAGTATAACCGAGGTGAATGGAAGGGCTTCTATTATAGATAATCACTGAGGTATAACCATTTCTAGAAAATGTAGGCAACAATTGAGATCACACAAGAGTTTCATTTACATGATTTCTAACCCCAAGTGAGACTTATCATATGTCCTGGGCAATAGGTAACAATAATACTGAAATTTAGCCTTAACTAGTAAGACGATTTATGATACCTTGGAGGTGGAAGTTTTGTTGCACCAACTATTGATCCGCTACCCAAGTAAAATTCCTCTTTCTTCATTTTATGACTTCCCCATAATATTTGCAAATCCCACTAAGAAGCACATCTTTCCTGGATCATAAACTAAACATAAGCATATCAATACAGAGTGTCTGTCCTCTTCACAGTATGCTGTAAAGTTCCAGGATGAAAACCATAGTTATTATATGACCTTCCGACACACAGTCCATCTAATTGTTTACAGTACAAGGAAGTCATCTCTAAAGGGAAGCGTGGTTATCAACTTCGAAATATGTGAAGCAACAAATAGACAAGGATATCTAATAATTTGTTACAGACCAAACCAAACAATATCGACATGCATACCTCCAATTGGGAAACATAAAACCAAGGAGAAACCATCCAAAGAGAATATAGCGAAAAAAGCCAAACCAAACTAGGAGAAAAGAACGAATGTGCATACATAATTAAGAACCCTCTGGTTGTCCAGATGTATCAAAATTCCAATACCTTCATCAAATTTTTAGTCATCAACTTGTGAAAAGGTAATTAAAAAGTGCATGTGAAACTTCTCTGTTCATATCCGTGAAAGAGTTTGATTGCAGAAAAGGGAAAACATTGGTTGTTAGATGAAATAACTTACCTCAATTCGTTTGAAGTTTGCACGTGAGGGAACAATTTGTGGTCGGCGATCAAGAAGCTTTCAAGAGCAACGTGCATTTATCCGTCAGTCTTCTCCCTCAGATCCATATTCAAATTCGTATCCAAATTCGTCATCTTCTCCTTCTGATTCATCTCGTCTCCCCAAAATCTGACTCCCTTCTCCGAGCAAAGCAAAGAAATTGCCTCCACATTTAATTTCCCGCAATGTGTTATACGAACAGATCGCAGTCCCTTTTTTTTTTTTTTAATACCTTACCAAAAAAAAAAAAAACAGATCGCAGTCCCTTCAAGCTTGATAGATCAGGCAACTTCTGTAAAGATCCACAATCAAGAATACTCAATTCTTCCAAACATTGTGATAGTTCGCCTCGAATCTCATCTAGATTACTGCAGTGGTACACAAAAAGACACCGTAGTTGGTTGAGATTACTTAGATCAGGTAATATCCCCAACTGTTGAAGTTCCGAAAGCTACAAATCTAGGTTCTCCGAACCATCAAGGTCTCGAATCTCTGAGATTACAGAGTTATGAATCTCAAGATTTGATAGGTTCTTTAGATACGATAGATCCCCCAGGGAACGAATTGACCTGCAATTGTTCAAACGTAAGAATGATAAACTGGAGGGAAGGCTCGGGAGGCAACGCAGATTAGGGCATCGGAGCTCAAGTTGTCGGAGTCGAGGAAGGAGACTACTAATATCTGTGGGTAAGGCGGTCATGTGTTCAGAGTGCAAATCCAAGGATAATAAACTGGAGGGAAGGCTCGAGAGGCAACGCAGATTAGGGCATCGGAGCTCAAGTCGTCGGAGTCGAGGAAGGAGACTACTAATATCTGTGGGTAAGGCGGTCATGTGTTCAGAGTGCAAATCCAAGGATAATAAACTGGAGGGAAGGCTCGGGAGGCAACGCAGATTAGGGCATCGGAGCTCAAGTCGTCGGAGTCGAGGAAGGAGACTACTAATATCCGTGGGTAAGTGGGTCACATAACAAGAGGCTAGGTCCAGAGTCTCCAGTTTGCTTAAATTCCCAATCCACTGTGGCATAAGATATTCTTCCACAAGCCCATCAAATTCCCCACCATCAACATGTCGGCGAAACCACAGCCTCAATTCCTCTAAATTAGTTAGGTTTGAGAGATCTGGAAACGTATCCATATACAATTTAGACAACTCTAGAATGATAAGACTTTCAGGAAGCCTCGGTACCACGTATATTGCAGCATCCCCCAATTTCAAGATCCTTAGGGATCGATTTCTATAGATGCAATTGCTAATTTTCACTTTCACATCAAAAAAACAAGTATACGAAAAATCTATTTCTTCGAACTTCTCAATCGTCCATAAGGCAGCGGGTATTTTACTCATGGCATTCCGACTCATCTTCGCTACTTTCAAATTTTTCAACTTTCCGATGGAATCGGGTAGTTCTTTGATCCCCGTTTCAGATATATCCAGCTCAATCAGCGATTTCAAATTCCCTATCGTATCCGGAAGCCTCTCCAACGATTTGCAACGTTTCAGAGATAGGTATTCAAGGCTTGCAAGATCTCCACCCAGCTCATTTGGTAGCCTCCGAAGATTGTGACAAAAGCTTACATCTAAGGAAACTAGGCTTTTCAAATGACAAATCGACCCATCAATTTCAATTAATGATTCACAGCCCTCTAGGATCAATCGTTCTAAATTTACCTCAGTAGAGAAGATGGGAGTTCTCTCCAAGCAATCGCATCCAGTTAGATTCAAAATTTTCAAATTCTTCATCACCTGTGAAAGAAAAATCATGCAAAGATTACTTTTGAATCTCATAAGACGGAATAAGAAGTGTTGTCTAGCATATAACATACCTCCATATGGCTCCACCCCTGCCAATCATGCGTAATCTTACTTCGAGATAGATCAAGAATAACCACCTCCTCCATGGAGAAATTTGCAATCTTAAATGTTGGGGGAATACCGTGCCAAGAAAGCCATCGTAAATGCGGAAGGAGATCTGAATTCTCCTGAAAAACATTAGTCGGAGGAACATTTGATGGCGATTCGTGCCAAAGAAGCCTCTCTTCGGCACGAAAATATTCCTCCGAACTGTTAACTCGAAGAAATTGCACATTTGATATTCTCTTAAAATCTTTATAGGTAAAACAGTACTGCCGCTCATGGTCAAAGTGTAGATGAAGAGCTTCAACTTTTGTTTTTCCCTGCCCAATGGTAAAATTTAGAAACAAAAGAGTTGAAGCGAAACACATTTATTCAAGTTCACTATTTTAAGGGGTTGAGTTGGAGTACTATCGTTACTTTAATCTTGACAAAGCAAAAATATTGGTTTGAATAGGTCACAGTAGTGCTAGAGAACACAAAAAAGTAACTGGATTTTTTTTAAAAAGAAAATGTCCACAAGTAACATGGAGATTTATCGCACGGGGGGATTTTACCTCGTGTCTCCTCAGCAAATCCAATGCTTCCTTAGGATCCCACACCCTACTTTGCTTCTCTATTTCCATCTTACTTTCTTGACGAACCATTTCTCTTCCGAGGTTTCTGACTTGGTCATGCATCCACACTTCATTATCCTCTCCAATCTTTATCAAAGATATGTTCTGCAGAACTTCCATAGCTACTTTTGGAAAAAATTTAGATTTTTCCCAGAAATGGACCACAATGTCTTTGTCATATCCAATGAAAAAACAAGCTATATCGAGGAATATATGTTGTTGTCGAAGTTCTAATGCATCATAACTTATTTTTAGCTTACTCCGAACATCCACATGAGGAACCTTTTCCAACTTCTCCAATATGTCATCCCAGCTTTTCTTTTTAGTGCGGGATAAAAGTGATCCTATGACTTCTAGAGCTAGCGGAAGACCTCCAGCAATGCGTATCGCCCTATGGGATTGGTCGATGTACTCGCCTAAAGGGGAATCTCTTCTGAAGGCATGTTTGCTAAAAAGTTGAAGAGATTGATCGCGATCCATGCCCATAAGCTCATAACGGTCGTCCACTTTATGAACATCAAGAACTTCTTTGTTTCTGGTAGTAATAATAAGTTTACTCCCTTTACCGAACCAATCGCGCTCACCTACAAGTGCATCCACGTGATTCTTTTCATGCACATCATCAAGAAGCAGGAGGACTCTTTTATTAGACATCCTCTCTTTAATTGTCTGAGTTCCTTCATCAATGTCTTCTATATCCATGCCTTTCGTTTTGAGGATGCCACGGATGAGTTGATTCTGCAAGCAGCAAATGCCATTACCTTCTGACACTTCTCGAATATTGCGAAGAAAGCAACAATTCTCAAAGTCGGGTAAAAGCTTATTGTAGATCATTTTGGCAATAGTCGTCTTTCCGATGCCACCCATCCCGTGGATTCCTATAATCCGTGTTTCACTTGTCCCAGCACCTATCCTTTCCATGATTGCGTCCACATGGTTGTCGACACGAACCAAGTAGCCTGATACCGCTAGATAAACCTTTTTCAACTCGCTGAAAATCTTATGGGTAAGTTCTTTTGCGACCTCTCCTTCTCGCCTAGTGTTTGTTGGAGGCAAAAGACAATGAGTTAGAAAATTGGGTTGAATTAACTATGTTCTGACAAGACCAAATTAAATTCGGAATGTGTTCTTCAAGGATTTATTCCATTGTAGATGAATTAGCGTTGGTACTTACAGTTGATGAATGAACTAAACCGGAAAAAAAATGATGCTTGGAATAAAATGGGACAAAATTGGGATTGTGCCATTACTTAGCGAGATTTCAGCAGTATAACTTCAATAACACAGAATTCAATTTAAACAGGGCTAACACAAATCTAGAAGAGAAACCTGAAACAAATCAAGTTTTAATGGTACAAGGTACATGAGACGGAATGCTTAAAGCAATCACCTGTTCTCCTTCTTGCTATGCAGGTCCCATCCGTTTATTGCTCCCACTGCACTGAGAGCATCCTTCCACCCTTGAATAGTCTTTTCGTCATGTCGCTTCTTGTTTTCATGTGCAAGAAAGGCCTTTGCATAACCCTCTGTTTGGTGCCGAACCTCTGCAGGCGCAACATCATAAAAAATAGGGATGATCTTTTGTCTTCCAGTTTTCTGGCACTCGACCATCTGGACTAGCTCTTCGAGACACCATACGCTAGAGGCATAGCCTTTCGAAAAGATAGGTATTGAGATCTTCGATTGATTAATTGCTTGGAAAAGTACTGGGGCAATCTCTTCCCCTATGCGGAGTTCTTCGTCATCCCTAAATGCACGGATTCCCACGTCTTTAAGACTAGTGTAAAGGAAGTCGATAAAACCTGTTCGAGTATCTGATGCTTTGAAGCTCAAGAATACTTCATAATCATATCCTTGTATTGCATCAATTGCAGCTGCCCTGATCTGATTTGATCTTCTCTTCGAAAAAAACTTCATTAGTATAACAGCAAAAGCAGTGGCAGCCAGCGATGGAAAAAGTTTAGAAGCCATGGAAGTCACCAAAATCAGAAGCCAGGATTGACTAAATATGCAGAGAGTCGTGGGCCAGTTTGCTAGAACCGGTCAATAAAAACGACTCATTGCAACATCACTCCCGGCTGTCAAAGTTTTTTGTTTTTGTTGGTCTGAAGGCTGTCAGACATTTAACACCGCACAGTACAGAGTTTTTATTTTAAAAAAAAAAGTTAGACTGTCGTCAGATCTCAGCAGCATAAATTGTGAGAAAACATTGGATGCTCTAGTACGAGTGCCAGAAGACATACACTATTCCATTAATTTTTTTGCTAGAAAACACTATGCCATTAATTGGTTGAGACTTGTTCAGAGTGGGCCCCATTCTTCGAAATCTCCTTTTCCTTTTCTTCTCGTTGCAGCAGACTGGGCCGCATCTTCTGAAACTTTTCATTACTCTCTCTCTCAACAACTCTTCAAACAATCCTTTTTACCTTTTCTTCTCATTGCATTATGTTCTCATGGCGCTACATTTGAGTCTGGTTCAAGTTACCGACAACACATCTCGGTCAAATTCCTAGAAAGCAATTCTTTTTCTTAGACAAAAAAGGGTGTTTGAGACAAAATTATGGCTTCACCTTCATCTGGGTCCTTCGTACCATAACTTGGTTTGCCTGGATTCCAAACCAAGCCTCCTAGTCAGCTCCAACCTTTGTTTCTCGTCAGGACGAAGACACTCCTTAGAGAAACTAAACGGAAATGGAAAAGGAGTTGAGATTTTTCAGTCAAATTGAAGAAATTTACACCCAAGGATTGCTAAAAAATTGGAAAAGGCAGTCGCTTCAAGTTCTTTGAATTTGATGTGGACTGTTTCGGTGGTACTTCTTCCTCTTGCGGGGAACAACTTCTGCTTCTTAATCAGCAGCATCATCCTGATCTTCATCACCAGAAGCTCCATCGGAATGGTTGTCACTCCCGAACCTTCGTCCCTTAGGGCGCGTTTGGTAAGGTTTTTACTTCTCTATTTTTCTGTTTCCCGGAATAAAAAAAGAACAGAAATCTATTTGGTAACGCATTTTATTTTTCTATTTCTTGGAATAGAAAAATGGCCAAGAAATAGATTTGGAACATAAGTAAAAAGTAGATTTTTTCTACTTCATTGTTCTCAAAAACAAAAAAAGAAATAGAAAGGTCTGATACTCAAGCCGCGGCCTCAGCTCCACATCCATCCTCCGTTGTCTGTAGATCGTCTCAAAGCATCGGTCCGGTCCAGTCCATTCCCAGCAGGAATAATAAAAAAAATTCATAAAAATTTTTAAAAAAAATTCCAAAAAATCAGAAAAATTCTTAGAAAATCCATAAAAATCAGGAAAACTCAGAAAACCCATAAAAATTTGTAAAATCCTGAAATTGAAATTTTTTAAAAAAAATCATAAAAAAAGTTTCTGGAAAATAAAAAGAGACAGATTTAGGGAAAGTAAAAAATTTTAATAAACTTTTCCCCAAAAAAATCAAAAATAAAAAATTCACAAAATGGCTTAGAATAAATTAAAAAATTCCGAAAATTCATAAAATTAGAAAATTTTCAGAAAAATCCCTAAAAAAATTAGAAAATTAAAAAATTCCAAAAATTCATAAAAATCAGAAAAATTCTCAGAAAATCCAAAAAAATCAGAAAAACTCAGAAAACCTATAAAAATTTGCAAATTCCCGAAATTGAAAAAATTAAAAAAATTCATAAAAAATTTTCTGGAAAATAAAAAGAAACAGATTTAGGGAAAGTAAAAATTTTTAATAAATTTTACCCCAAAAAAATAAAAAAAATTCACAAAATGGTTTAGAATACTTGTAGCCACCCATTTTGAGTAAAATTTAAATTTTTTGAGGTGCCCAAGTGGTATTTTTGAAGATTCCTTAGTTTAGGGATTGAAAGGGGTTTTAATTTCCTAAAAAGGATTAGACAAACCAATAAACCATGCTTATTGTTTTTTTTTCACTTATAACTTGTACTTATAGTTAAACAAAAGATATAGATTTGAATGTAAAAAATTGGGAATATAAATTTTTTTGGTTGTACCAAATGTATTTTTGTTTTTTTTCTATTTCAGGAATAGAAATTTTGTACAGTTACCAAACGCATTTTTTTTGCTCAAAAACTCATCCAAAAAATAAAAATAAAAAAATTATTTCTAAAAAGAATTATTCTTGAGAATTAAAATATTACCAAACGCGCCCTTAGCTTCCACGTGAAGGTTCTCTGAATGGGTTCATCGATGAGGTCAGTCTTACACTGTTCGACACCAATTGTTTGAAGAAGGAAGAGGAAGGAAAGAAAGAGAGAGATGTAATGTGAGCTGCAACGAAAAGTTACAGCTGGGGCCCGTTATGATGCAATGAGAAGGATAGGAACATGAGCTTCTGAATGTTGGGCCCACTCGGTACACGTGTCAATTAATTGATGGACTAGGTATGCCCTACTTGTTTTTTTGGCTGGAAATAGGTACACTGCATCCTTCTTGGTACTACTAGACCACCAATATTTTCTTCATGAATTGTTCACTAAGAGTTTCAAATCACAAAGGGAGCATGGCAGTGTGTTCAAATTTGACCTAACACCGTGCAGAGTTTTGCTCTCGGAAAGAAAGTTCTGAATCTTCTCAAATCTCGAGAACACAAATTATTTCTTCTTAACGTCACTTCTGGGGATATGGGCCCCGCTCTCCCTAGATTGGATCAAAAAATTAACTAGAACTATTCATTTTGTGGGATAGCTGCAGTTTGAAATCTTGCTCGTTTCCAAAGTTTCATTCACCAAAATGGAGTTCTATTCCACGCATCGTAAATTGAGTAATCGATAATCAATTTAGAATATTGTTAGTAAGTAAAAATTAACCGATAGCGTTTTAGTCACATCAACTGTTAATAAGTTATCAGTAAATAAACAATTTTTTCATCCTCAAACCAATTAGTAGATTATCGTTTTTGTTAAGATTTTACAAGCGGACGGATTTTCTCTAATGCATTGCAAATGCTTACATTCTATTACTAATAGTGTCAGCTAACGGTCGTAACTTACGAACAAAGTAACTATTTTACCACTCTAAAGTCCTAGTAGAAATTAACATCATTTCGATTTTACCAGTAACAATGTCCATTTGTCAATAACATTCTAACGAATAATTGATTTACCAAATTAAAATACTCCTGTAGATTACAAACAATGGCTTGCTTTTATAAGTGGACAAGTATTTTGGCTAGTAGATTATGAGGTGCTTACATACTTTGTTAGTAGTCTCAATTAAAAATTGTAACTTATGAATAAAATAACTATTTTACCACTATGAATTCTTAGTAGATTGTTAACATTGTTTCGATTGTACGAGTAGCAATGTTTATTTATCATTAACGCACTAATGAAATAGTCGATTTATCAAGCTAAATATTCTTGTAGATTACGAACAGTTATTTGCTTTTGCAAGTGGATGTATTTTTCCGCTAGCAGATTATGGGTTGGTTATATATTTTACTAGTAAAATCGGTTGACGGTAGTAACTTTCAAAAGAAATGACAACTTCACAACTATAAATTTTTAGTAGAGTATTAACATCGCTTTGATTTTACGGGTACCAACGTTTGTTTGTTATTAATGTACCAACATTTTAAGGAAAAGTGTCAAAAAAAATCCTAAACATATAGTATTTGTGTCAATTCAATTTTAAATCTTTTAATTATGCCAATTTAGTCCTAAAGTTTTTGCATTTGTGCCAATTGAGTCTATCCGATCAATTTTTACCGAAAATCTCTAACGTAAACGCTAATCGTCTTACGTGACTACGTGACACAGTAGGCGCCTGCCTTGCCACACAGCCATGTAGGATGACTGGTGCTGACGTAAACATTTTGTATATAATTTTTTAATTTTTTTTGAATAATTTTTTTGGCTTTTCTTTTCTTTTTTTATCTTTGGATTGAGCGCTATTGACCCTTGTCCTATGAAAGGGCCGCAATGCCCTTGCCAACATAGGGTGAAGGCGTCATGGCCCTTGCTGGCTTTGGGCAAACGCCCTTGCCAGATTTGGGAGTCGTGGCCCGTAGCAAGTGAGGGCTCATGCCTAGCGGTCAGCAAGAGCATCGCAACCCTTACCCAGTGCTGGCGAGGGTCGCCAGCCCTCAATTCAAAGGAAGTAAAAAGTAAAGAAAAGAAAAAATCAAAAAAATTATTTTTAAAATAATTTTAAAAATGGCTAATTCCAAAAAAAAATGCCAACTTTACCTTGAGTGACAATTCTGGTTCGAACTGTTCTTTTGTCTCAATAAAAGTACCAACTTTTACTCGAATTCCAAATCTGGCCCCTCTAATGTAAAATTTTCAAACTGTTCGGACTAGATTTTGGATTTAAGTGAAAGTTTGTGATTTTTTATGAAACAAAAAAAGTTTGGGCCAGAGTTGTCACTCAAAATAAAGTTTGTGTTTTTTTTTTTAAAATTAGGCCTTTAAAAAATGTCTATATCAGCGTCGATCGTACCATATAAGACGACGAGCATCAACGTTAACAATTTCCGATCAAAATTGACCGGATGAACTCAATTGGCACAAATGCAAAATGTTTATGGCTAAATTGGTACCAATATAATAGGTTTCTAACTTTTATGTACAACTTTATTTCGCTCGAATGTATCTATATGTTTAGCGGTGATTATGACGGTTAGTTGTATTGATAGAGCTTTCTACGTGTTGATATGGTCGACCTTGAGCCATTTAAATAAATCAGGCATTGCTAAATTCCTCACTTTCTCAGTCACTCTCAAAACTATAAGCTAGCATACACTGGTCCGGTAAAGTTACTAATTTCCCTGGTCCGTAGAGATAACTTACTACCTTAAAAGTGTAACTACATTGCAAAGTTATTAATTTTAGTGGTTACTTAGTATTCTGCCGCTAAGATTTAGCTTTTAATAGTAAATTTATGAAAAGCTTCATAAGTTTCGGTTACTTTGACATTGTAAGTTGAATGGTAAATTAATCACTCTAGATGTAGCTCCGTATTATAATCTTAAAAGCGAAGCTATGTTGATAAGTTATTAATTTCACTAGTAACTTACTATTTACACTGTTATACTTTAGTTTTGAGTAGGTAAATATATATAAAAAAATAAAGTTGCATAAGTGTTGACACCTAAATTTAATAATAATTTGCATAGCATATAGTTTAGGTTCATATAGATTAACTGCATTCGCATCGAATCGACGGTGGTAAGCGAACTTAAAATTCATCATATAAATCAAGCTCAGGCATCGAACAAGACTTGGCTCACTCGGAAGGCAAGGGTCGAAAATTACAAGTCAAAAAGGACTGGGTTGTCTTAATTTGAGTTTAAATTAGCCTATCGAGCTTAATTAAAGAAAAGCCCGAATTAATTCAGCCCACTTAGAATTATATTAAATTAAAGGGTAAAGCCTAAACCTAAGCCCATTAGGACTAGAAAGCCCGGTTAATTGATCTAGGTTTGCGTTATAAATACATGTTATGTCTCATAATCTGGGAGGCTGAGAATTTTTGATTCAGAATTTTCAGAGAGCACACGAGTGAATCACTTGAGAGAAAGAGAGAGAGAGAGAGAGACTGGTGGAGCCTCTCGCGGCCAAGCCCCTCTCCGCCGTTGCTACTGCCGCCCGACACCATCGCCTTGCGCTACTTCCTCCGTTGATCTGCTAAGCCGGCCCACGACAATCGCTTCTATCCTCTGCCGCTCCCGAGTTGACCCGTGACGCTTGCCATTGCCCTTCGACGTGAGTTGTTGCTCCCCCTGACTCGGGCTCTTGCTGTTGCTGCCCATCGAAGCCATCTAGTCATCGATGATGACAAAGTAGTCACCATGGAGGCCCCTGCTATACCGATGACACTTGCTGATCCGTAGCTGATCGCTTGATACACGCGGAGGGATAGAGGTCAAATAAGTGGAAATTTTAGTTGTGGGGCATGGGAAGTCAAAGTCTTATAATCAAAGAAGACTTGGGCAAATTGGTCTATCTCTTCTGCAAGGACACCCACTTTCACGAAGCAGGGAGAAAAGAGAAAAGACGTTGGTTTGTTCGCTGTGACACTACTGCACCATTGTTCATCAATACTCGACACCAGCCGCACATCCCGGATTTCTGTGAACCTACACTTTGGCCGCAATCAGCGACTACGAAGCCGCGCCTCCGCTCGACCAGCCGTAGACCACCATCCCGATGCCGCCGTTCCCGACTCCGCGCCGCCGCTCCCGACGCATTGCCGATCACCATCCCGATCCGCTGCAAATTCAAATTAGGAAATAAATCTGCAAATCAGGTAATTATCTTATCTTGATTTGATTTGAATATTTTGTTGCCTAATTCGTGCTTATTGATATCTAATTTTGCATATTTGAATAGTAAGCATTATTTCAATTAGGATTTATTTCTTTTTTTTTTTTTGAAATCTTAGATATCTATTATTTATCAAATTTGGATAGAATTTAAAATTTTCAAAATTTTTTGAATATATCCAAGATATTTGAGATATCAAAATCTTTTCAAGATGTGATCGATTAGGAAAATTTCCTAATCCGCAACCGCACACATGGAAATAAATCTATCTATCAAGTTTTAGATAGAGTATTTCCATAGCAGGTATTTCGAATTTTAGAATCGATCTGTTAGGCTTTAAATCGAAACTTAATTCGAAAGATTTAGTGGTTATTATTATTTTTTTTGGCTAAAAAATTTGCCTAATTTGAATTTAATAAAACAAATCTCGCTGATCGCGTGGATTGGTTTTGATCGTGGTAGTTATCCATCTGTTTGATTTATTTCCTTTAAAAAGAAAATTTCAAAAAAAAAAACGATTAGTTAGGACTTGAATTGATTATATTAGAAGATAATGTTGCATGTTTAGAATATATTTAGATGACCTTTTTTTTTAATAGAATAGGACAACCGAGATTTGTTAGAAAGATAAGATAATTTCTAATTTAAATTAGGAATTAGAGTAATTTGTTTCCAAATTTAATTAGATCTTATTCTAACCTTGATAGTTCATTTCGGGTTGATTTTAATTTCGAATTTCAATAAAAAAAATACCAAAAAGATTGCTCTAGAATAGGTTAATTTCTTTAGTTTAAAATTGCATGTTTAGATAATTGGCATTTTTAATTCCGAATTTCATTTCGAAAATACAAAAAAAAAATTCATAAAAGAAAATAAAAAAAAAAGAAATTTTTTTTGCACCTTTGAACTCTAAGTCAGGATTTATCAAAATTGTCAAATTTAGTATTTTTCTTGAAATTGGTATCGAAAGGGCGTTAGGGTAATCTAACGTAACCAAGTCTCCTAATCTATGATTTCTGGTTAGCAGGAATAAAATAGTACTCCCGCTATTTTATTTAGGTTTCTAATCAACCTACTTTAAATGATTAGTGGCAACTTCTATTGAAAATATTTGCATGCTCACAATTGGACCTAAGTTGCAATTTGGTAGAGTTTGGGAGAACTCGAGCTAGGTTAGTTAATTTGATTAATCATGTAATCCATTAGCCTAAAATCGAAAAAACGATTTTTTAGGGTCGCGACAATAAGTTAGTATTACATTGATCTCGTGATTCGATTGTAAAGTAGTTTACTCTAGTGATAACTTAATATTACTACCTTAAGCACAGCTATGCTGGTAAGTTATTAAACTCAATATTACTTCCTATGACGCCACTAAGATTTAGTTTTGACTAGTAAATTTACAAAAAAAGTTTTATAAGTTTTTATTACACTAACTAAAGGCGTAGCGATGTTGATAAGTTATTAACTTTAGTGGCAACTTACAATTTGCATCGCTAATATTTACTTTTGAGCAGTAAGTTTATAAAAAGCTTCATGACAATTACATTACTGTCGTAAGTTGCATTGTAAATTACTCTGTCAATTAATAATTTATTATCGTTAACTGAAAAGCAGAGCTATATTTTTAAGTTATTACTTTCTGTTGTAACTTGCCATCACAGCGACGTTATTAGTCAAATCGTAGGAATAACTTACTATTACTACCTTAAAAGCAAACCAGTGTTATCAAAGGAGATTAGAATGAGGGACTTGCGAGCAGCAAATCAAATTCTTGGGTGAGTATCACGATAGATAGATAAAAATAAATTATCTCAAAAAAGTATATTGAGAAGGTGTTGGACAAGTTTAGAATTTAGAATACAAAGCCCAAAAGCACTCTTTTAGGAGATCCCTTCAAGCTCTCCAAGGAGCAGTCACCAAAGATAGGTGCAAAGCGGCAGTACATGAACAAGATGCCTCAATTGTTGATATTTTGATGTATGCTATGGTGTGTACCGGTTCAAATATAGCTAATGCTATGAGAGATGTGAGAAGATATATGGCTAATCAAGGAATGAAGCATTGAGAAGATGTAAAGTGGTTATAAGATATGTGAGAGGCATTTTAGGTATGACACTTGGTTTCATAAAAAAAAAAATAGTGTGATTCATCAAGATTTTGTTAATATAAATTTTGGTGGTTATATGAACAATGGGAAAATTGTCAAAAAAGTCATAAACCTATTGTACTTTTGCCAATTCAATCCTAAATATTTTAAATTTGCCAATTCAGTCATAAACCTTTTCACTTCTTGCCAATTGAGTCTATCAGGTCAATTTTAGCCGGCCGGCATTGACGTGACAGCCAGCAGGTGTCGGCCGTCCGGGCAACACTGATGAGGCAATTTTAAATATATTTTTGAATTTTTTAATATATTTTTTTTACTTCTTTTCTCTAGCCGATCGTTGGCTAGGGGCCAACGAGGCTCGCCCTCGCCAATGGCTGGCGGGGGCGAGTTTCGGCAGAGGCCAACAAGGTTGACCTCGCCAGCTCTTGCCTCTGGCCAGTTGCTGGATCGGTTAGAGGGAAGAAGTCAAAAAAAAAAAAAAAAAAGAATAAAAAAATAATAAATTTTAAAAAAAATTTAAAAATTGCCATGTCAACATTGGTTGGACGGGAAATGCCATGCGGCGACCATGTCAGCGTCGGTTGGTCAAAATTGACCAGATGGATTCAATTGATAGGAAGTGAAAATATTTATGATCGAATTGACAAATTTAAAAGTTTTGGAATGAATTGGCAAAAATGTAATAGGTTTAACACTTTTTGGATAATTTTTCCCATGAACATTAGGAATAGCACGTAGGGTTATGCTTTTGCTGGCACTGCAGCCAATTAGATGTCTAAACTTTATAAGCGTTACACTCTCCCTCTGATTTAACGGTTGCCACGTCTTTCTATTAGAAACTCTCACGAGCAGATCCAAACAACGGGGAGCACATGCTTGCCAGGTAAGAGTGTGGTGCGGGCATCTTTCCGGTCAAGCTGGACAAACAATATAGTGACATTTATCTTCGATTAAATTATTCTTCTTATGCAGATTTTCCATCAATGAACTGATAATTTTGTTGACCGAGAGTGGGGGCCATGTGTTTAGTCGTTGCCTTCTTTTGGACCTCAGCTCGAGTGCCCTCGAGTCAATGCGATACTTGTGTGGGAATCAAAGCACGTGCTGCTCTGGTCCCAAATAATACCGTGGTAACTGTAACTGTGACAAACACTTTTAAGTGCATAAAAAATTTAATATTTTTTTTATTTAACGAGAAGGGTCATTAACTTAGCCAAATACGATTGATAGCGTTGACACATAAATTTTGGCGATCTAATTAGTCGTTCATTGCATAGAAAATTAAATACTAAATTTTAACCCCTAAACAAAAAGCAATTAGTTTTAAGAACATTTATTAAGTAGTTGCATTTGCATCGGACTGACGGCGGCTAGACTTGAGCAAATGGTTTTGAGCTAAATTGAATCAAGCCCATAACCGAAATTGATATGTTTTGCCCATGTGATACTTAAAGAAAAAATCTCCTGCATATTTTCAATCTTGGACGTCAAGATGAGGGCGATATATCAAAGAGGAAAGGTATCGGCAGATTTTGTTTCTTTGAATCATTTGTGCAAGAGAAAAAATATATGAAAGATACAAGAAGAGGAAAACGGAATCGGTCAACATGGGGATATCTATTCTAATGTCATGGGCACAAGCAAAAAGGAAAGAAGCCAAAGTGTAATATATTTTAAATATTCTTCGGAGCATCTCTTTTTAAAAAGGGCCTAGGCATTCTCACCTATAAAAGGACCTCTTGCGGACAAAAAAAGGGGAGGGGGCCTTTCTTTTGGGTTCTGATCACACACAAGAAACATAGAGAGAAAACAAGAAAGTTCATAGGGAGAGGAGTCGTCGTCTTCCTTGGGCGTGTGTCTACACGATCACGATCAAGAGCTCCACAACCAGACTTTATTTCTTGCTGCTTTCGTGCCTTCTCGTGGCTGTTCCTCCGCTCATCGCTGCGTCACTTAAGTTCAGCCAAGATTGGCTTTTGTTGACCGAGTCAATATACTACGTCGAAGTGAAGTCCAACTCAATGATACCCTTGCCGAACTGCTCATCACTATTGCTGTGAGCCCCTTTGCTGCTGGCCACTTTGCACTACCACGCTTCCAACATCCGAAGTTGTCCCTGCCTCAGCGCTTCACACCTCAGACGCTGCTCCAACAGTCAGCGAGCGCCCGGAGATACCAGCTAGCAAGCGCGAGCAGTTTCCAGTAATTCCAAACAATTTTTTGCAGATTCTTGGTGAGCCCATCCTCTCCGACGTTCAGCACAGCAACCCTGCGGAACTAGTGCTCATTGCCAACCTGAACCAATGTTGCACCTGCCATCGAGAGCTGCTCATCCAGGACGTTCGCTGAATCCAACGAACGTCAAAGTTTCTTGGCCTTGACTTGCGCTGGTCACAGCACGCTCCAGCGTGTTCCAGCAGCCGAGTCCCAGTCAAGTCCAGTAGATTCCCTGCCGTTGAATTTCCAGTGCGCTCGCCAATTTAGTATCGGGTCTAGTGAATCTTTGCTGCCACCATCATGCCTCTGTGACGTTCACTTGGTCTTGCTTCCTTGCTCAGTGGGTCTAACGAAGTCAACAGAATTCGTTGGATCCAATTTGAGTATTCTGCAGGTTTCATTGGTCTTGTCGGGAAGTCCGATAAATTTCCTTGTCGGTTATTGTGATTGCCCTTGATGACGAAGCCATGAAGTAGCAGCTCCGAGCTTAACTCCGCTGAGGTCTCCGTGAGCATCCTTCACCGTGAGCGTCCACATTGTAGGCCATTTTTGGCTGTGAACCACCATCGAGACGAGCCGCTCGTGATCCATCATCTAGCACCGCGAGCCACCGTCTGCCGGTCTAAACTTGGAAAGCAAATATTGCAAATTAGGTAAGAATCTTCATTAATTCGATTTTCGTATATTTTGTTGCCTAATTTGTCAAATTGCATTATTATTTGAATCTTCAAATATTATTCATATCAATGAAATCCTCAATTACATTTAAATTAGGAATTATTTCCTAATTTCACAACGTGCATATGATCGACAGTCCGATTTCATACCCGAAATATGACTCGCGATCGCATGGAAAATCGTCAATCCGATCTCCCGCCCGAGATATGATTCGCGATTACGTGAAAAAATTGGCCAATCCGATCCTCATGCTCGGGATACGATTTGTCAATCTATTGTTTCTAAATTCAAATGGATGTCGGTAATATTTTGTGATATGATGTCGTTTGATTGATATTTCTTTCAATTTTTTTTTTTTATGATTTGATCAAATAGGATCAAGGTAAGTTTTTTTTTAAATAGATTGCATGCTTTTATAGGGTTTATCTGATTAGGATAGCATTCCGATTTAACTTAGGATTTGGCCTAGTTTAATTCCTAAAATGAATTGGATAATATCTTGCACTAGATAATAAATTTTCATTATTTTCTAATTCCGAATTTCATAAAAATACCAAAAATAAACATGTGCTTGTCATGCTAGAATAATTGCATATTAATCTTGGCCCGTCATTAGAAACCGCATGTTTAGGTCATCTAATTAGAAATTGCATTACATGCAGGTTAGCTTTCATTTAAATAAGAGAAAACCTTAAAAATATTGAGTGAACTGCATAGAAACCATATTAGGATTGCTGATGTGATTTTCTAGCTAACAATGCAGATGCTTACGTTGCTTCGAGGTAAGTAATTCTCTCAATCTTGCAATTTATTGTTTTCTTAGATGTTAAATTGGTGGTTTGCGCACCCGCATGAATACCTCACATGCTAGTGATTAAGTTAAAATGAATCCAACGTGTTTGCCAAAATATTTTTTGAAAAGAAAAGGTACCGAAAGGGCATTAGATTAGATCTAGCGTAACCAAGTCCCCGAGTTTAGAATCTCTGGTTCGTAGGAATAAAACATATCTCCCTATATTTTATTTAGGTTTCTAATCGACTTACTACAAATAGATTAGTGGCGACTCCAAGTATAAAAACATTTGCACGTTAAGAACTTAAATTCTAAGTTGCGAATTGGTAGGGCTTGGGAGGGTCCGAGTTAAGCTTAGTCTTAATAATCCATTAGCCTGAGAAAATTTTAGGTCGCGACAGCTTAGCGACTCCGCTAGGGACTTGAGTTAAAACTCTTAATAGACTTAGGTCGATTTTTCTCTTTTTTGAAAAAATATTTTTTGTTTGGCAACGAGGATTCCAGGTACGTCCCTAACGTATAAGGTATTAAATGTTTTTGCAGAATGAGAGTTATAAGGGGTGGAGTGTTTGTTAACCACTTTCCTACAGGGAGCTGTTGAGGTTGGATGTTTTAATTTTGACATTAAAGCGCTGTTTGATATAATCTGTTGTGCATGCTTGCGCATTTTCACTACACTCTAGCACACACAACCTGTCATCGAACCTGGGCCACATAGGATCACCTAGGATGGTATTGAGATGGATACCACTTAGACTGTCTGCCCACGGTACGAGTTGCCCATCTCAATCCCGATATTTCTTTCTTGATGTCAAAGAGATTACCACCCCGATCCGCATGCCCGCGACATGGGTTGGTTCTTTGACGATGCTGGAGTTACGAGGACTCGACTTAGTCCGCATGCCCGTGGCTAGTCCGATCATCCTCGTGGCTCCACTTTGTTAAACCTTCCAGAGTAGAAATCGAGCCACGTAGCATGCGTATGTCTATGTGATTGCCACTTGGTTATTGGTAAAGTAAGTTCTATGAACTTTTTCTTTGCAATTTATTTACTTCATCGTATCATTTTGTTGGTCCATGACATTAGGTTGATCGTAAGTGTTGGTCAATATACAATGGGAAATTCCGACATTCTACTTATTCTCCCTCCCAAGAAGGAACTCAATGCGTGGTGGGACAAACTAGACCGAGCTAGTCGTGAGTTCATGGAATCAATAATTGGTCGACTTCTCCCTCTGTTGCGTATCAACATTCATGGCGGCCTCATTCAAGCACTTGCCCATTGTTGGTGTCCAGAGACGACTACTTTCATATTCGGTAAGCATGAGCTCACTCCGACTTTGGAAGAATATAGCATTGCCATTGGAAAATCTTTGGAATCAGAATTAATTAGTCCACCTATCGAAATAAATCCTGTCTCAATTTTATCTGATTTTCTGAGAATCAAGGAAGAAAAGATCAGAAAAATTTTGAAAGGTCACCGTAATACTTGCCCGTTTTCATTTCTTGATGAATGTTTTCAAAATGGCACTTCATTTCAAATGAGAAGAATTTTCCTATTAGCTTTCTTTGGATTTATACTTTTCCCTCACTATAAGAATGCTATTAATCATTTGTTTGCTAAGTTAGTGGGGCAAGTGTGTGGGGGAATGAACTTTGTTAATGCCCTCCTGGCAGAAACTTTTCTTTCCCTTTCTCGATTTAAAGAAAATGGTGACAAAATCTTTCATGCTTCTCTTGAACTTTTGCAAATTTGGTTCTTATCTCACTTAAAAGGGTTTGGTGGTTTAATGATTATATGTGAAGTTAGCAACTCTGATCACCCTATCATGAGATTTGAGAATAAACAAAAACATGCACCAGATTATCATTATTCCAATTGGCTGGCTTTCTTTAAAAATCCAAAGTCCAAATATTTCCTATGGCATGTTAAATGGTTTCAAGTTTGTGAGGCTAGACTCACATGTGGACATGTTGGCCCAATCCCTTTACTGGGATTCACTGGGGCAATGGAATATTACCCGACTAGGGTGACTCGCCAGTATCAAGTGGTGCAAGAGCTTCCCCCAGCTTTGAAGCAAGCTGATTCAATTCGAGTCGACTTCACCGACAAAGACCTAGACCATGAAGATAACATTTCTTTAATCAAGTCGCTGTGGGATATGTGCCATCCTTAAATGCTCATATGGCCCGAAAAAGAATTAGAGGGTAAAGAAAGAAAGTATCTACGGCTGAATACATTCGACGACACAAGATTCCAAATAATTTACTCTTGAAGATACCAATGGTGCCTGAGAAGATCACCAACCATGCTGAAAAAAGATGTCTGAAGAGAAAAGCTGAGAAGTTACAAGAGTAAGTTGCACACTTGGCCGAGGAGAATAAGCGATTACGTTCGAAAATCACATCCCAGTTGTATATTGATCAAGCCAAATGAAATGGCTCATGTCTTTAAGATATTTTTCTTTCTAGATTCGTTGTTTAGGAATTGAGTAATTTGTTTTTGCATTTTCTTTAAGTGATTTCAAGTTATAGTCGTTGTAAAAATTTCGTCATTTCAATAAAGAAGTCATTTTTAATCAAAACGGTTAGACCGATGTCATGGACCGACATGTAATTCTTCTTGACACTTATGTATACCTATTTTATCTGTGAAATCAGGTAATTACGGACCGATCACGATCGCCTATTCGTACACGGTCGAGAACTAGAATGGCCGATCAAACTGACTTACGAGATTGTGTCGTTGGCATTGAGAACCAAATGAAGCAAGTTCTCGCCGCAATGCAACAAATGTCCGCTGAGATCAAAGCCCTTCGGTTGACTCCCATTCCTGCATCCCCTGGGGCATCAGCTCCAAAGTATAAAAGTGGAAAGAATGCCGATAGTGAGGAAGATGACGATCTTCCCGATTTAGTAGATGACCCCGTCCAGATTATCGTCAACAAAGACAAACCTGATGAACTAGTCAACAAACTTGAAGAGAGAGTGAAGCAATTGGAAGGTTCACAAGATTCACCTTCGATCGACTTGTCTCTATACACACAGATCAAAATCCCAAAGAAGTTCAAGATGCCAGACTTTGACAAGTACAATGGCACCTCCTGCCCAAAAGCCCACCTGTAGCTATATCACGTACAAATGACCCCGTACGTTGATAATGAACTCCTGATGATCCATGCATTTCAAGTAAGTCTGACAGGTCTTGTCTTGAACTGGTACCTCATGAAGAAGATAAATGGCCTCAAAACTTGGAAGGAAGTTAGTGAAGCATTCCTCAAGTAATACAGGTTCATAACGAACATCATTCCCACCCACGAAGACCTCGAGCGTGCTCAAATGAAAAAGAATGAGTCATTCAAGGATTATGCTATCAGATGGAGAAATATAGCTACTCAAGTTATCCCAAAACCCATAGACAGTGAATTGAAGAAGATGTTCATTAAAACTTTTCCGTTCGAGTACCGTAATCGGATGGTAGCCATTCCGACTGATAACTTTAATCAACTCATCCCCATAGGCGAACAGATTGAGATAGGGCTGAAAGATGGGTAGTTTGTGGAGCCGTCTTTTTCGACCAAAAAATTTAGCGCAAGAAAGGAGAAAGAACTGACAGCTGAAGTGAATGTGACTTATACCCAATTGGGCCGGTGAAATGCTAACCCTGTCCCAGCAATCCAAGTAGCAAAAGCTCAACAACAAAGCATGGGACGTCAACCCTTTCAGAAGAAAAACAACAAGAGGCAATTCACTCCCCTCCCCGAGTCGTTGTCTCAAGTATTGGCGGTCCTCCGGAAGAAAGGCTTGCTTACCACTGAGCCAAAGAGGTCCAATCCTGAGCAGTTCTATAACTACGATCCATCCAAGAAATGTGATTATCATATGGGTGAAGTTGGGCATTCAACTGACGACTGTATCACTCTCAAGCATCGGATTCAGAACTTGCTCGACACAAAGGCATTTTCCTTCCAACCCGTTAAGCCAAATATTCAGAGTAACCCGCTCCCTGATCATGCGGGCAATGTGAATGCCATATTTAATTTTAATGCTGGTTGAATCAAGAATGTCAAGGTATACACCACTGATGTCTACGGTGAGTTGGTGAAAGCCGGTTATTACCCGAGTAATGAGGTCCTTCCCCTAGTTATCATGAGAGAAAGAATCTCAAGAATGGTAGAAGCTGGGATGATCGTTTATGCTGATCACACTGGCATCGTTTCCACTATCTCCGAAGTGTTATTAATTTGGATAAGGAGTTTGCTACATTGAACATCGGGAAAGAGAAGCTCAATCCTTTGCTTGAAGACATGCCTCCGCTCGAAGACGTGTCGGATGATGAAGAGATCGTAGTAAGCACGCTTACAGCTAATGAAGGGATAGTGATCGAGATAACTCAACCGTATGAGTACTGTGATAATAAAGCAGGCCCTTAGTCCTACAGTCTCGATGTCGACTTAGTTACCAGATCTGGACGTACTTATGGCCAGGCTAATACCCAGTCCGCAAAACCTATTACTGATGAAGAAGCCAAGGAGTTTCTGGCCGTGATCAAGGCTAGTGAATACAATATAGTTGAGCAACTGCGCAAGATGCCTGCGCAAATCTCTCTGCTTGAACTCCTCCAAACGTTTGTCAAACATCAAAAGACCCTGATGAAGGTGTTAAGTGAAGTCCACGTGCCCGAGACGATCGATCATGACAAATTGGAGGAATTTGTGAGTTCCATACTCCTCAAAGACCTTATAACCTTTTCGGATGAAGAATTCCCTTTAGAAGGGAAAGGGCATACTAAAGCACTTTACATTTCTGTCAAATATAAGGCCTCGCATGTAGCCCGGGTACTCATTGACAACGAATCAGCCTTGAACATCCGTCCTCTGGCGACTTTACACCGCCTCAAGATAGATCATTCTAGGATAAATTCTGCGAAGACCTCCGTGCGAGCCTTTGACGGAACGAAGAAAGAAGTGATGGGAGAAATTCACCTTGACATACAGATAGGACCAACAATGTTCAATATCTTATTTCAAATAGACATTCCCACTGCATTCAATTTTTTGTTGGGACGTCCATGGATTCATACTGCCGGAGCTGTGCCATCCAGTCTACATCAGAAGATGAAGTTCGTTGTAGAAAGAAAGTTAGTCATAGTCCACGGTGAAGAAGAGCACCCAATTTACCATGCAACGGCTATTCCCTATGTTGAGCCGGATTGCAAAATAAAATCGAGCTATCAGTCTCTATCAGTCACTCAAGCTCGTATCAACCATACTTACGTCTAGATGATCATTGCCACCCATTCCTAAAGTGTCAAATGCTACAGTTATGGTTGGAAGAGTAATGGTGTCCCATGGCTTTACTTCGGGTGAAGGCCTTGGCAGGAATGGTCAATGTATCCGCCAACTGGTGGAGGTCTATTGGAGGCCCCACACTATTGGGTTGAGGTACCATGGGTCAAGCGTGCCAAATAATGGGGGACGTGGACGTGGACGTGGACGTGATCGTGGTCGAGGTCGAGGAGATGGGCAGAATAGACAGCGATCCGAAGAAGAGCCGAATGATGAAGAACGTGGGCGTAGAATTACCCAAAATAACGGAAAGCTTGGGCGTGGTAGGTTGCTTCCACACATTCACACCACATTCCCAGGCCCTGCAAGAATGATGCATGAAGAGAAGGAGGTGATCGACACTTTGGGGCAATCGAGCGGCAAGTTCGATTATTATGTAAAATACTCGGCGCCCCCGAGCTTTTATGTTGACCCATGCGACATTGTTCCAGATGGATGGGGAGGTATAGATGATCCAACACCTCTAGTGACAGAAGATCCTGATGATGCAATGGAGGAAATCACTACCCTATTCAATGATTTCTTTATTGGAACTATCGAAGAAGGACCGTTGGAGGGAATGGGCACTGACCCGCAAAAGTAATACCTTTATTTTTTTTTTCTCGCACACTCCTCTACGTGGGAATTTTTTTTGCTTTTTAGGACTTGCCCCATCTCGGGAGTTGCTTTTTAGGATTTTTTTTCATTTCTAGCACTTATTGTTGTAATTTCCATTCAATAAATGTAATTCATTTGATGATAATCAATGAAGTTACAAATTATTTTCATTTTGAGGGCATGTTAAGGTACATCAAACCAGCCCGGTGATGATATCCAATTGATAAAAGAAAAATATAGTCCAAGGAAAATTCTGAGGCTTGGGCTTCTTCATGCTCCCTAATGTTAAAACCTTTTTGAAAAGAATTTAAAAAAAAATCACTAAAAAAAAATTTTTCAAAAAAAAAATTTAGAAAAAATGCAATGTTTACCCCTATTTGTCCTTCTGAATCCCCTACTTTATGTTTCAAGGACAATCTTGTGGCACGTGAGGGTATGGGAACGGTCCAATCTCATGAATAATGTGCAGCCGAGCTTGATCCCAATGATATAGATGAACTCGATGATTCCTCAGATATTCAGCGCGATCTAGAGCGGCATGAAAGGCCCAAAGTCCTTATATCATACCAAATTGTCATCATTAACCTAAGTGATTCCGAATAGCCTAAAGAGGTGAAGATAGGGGCAACCCTTCTTAAAGGTGAAGCGAAACGCCTAATCCAACTGCTAAAAGATTACCAGGATATCTTTGCCTGGTCGTACGCCGATATGTCGGGTTTAGACCCTTCTATTGTGGAGCATGGCCTACCTACTAATCTTGGCAAGCCGCCCAAGAAACAGAGGCTACAGAGAACCAAGCCTGAGCTTTCGAAGAAAATAGAGGAGGAGGTCATGAAGCTCTTAAAAGTGGGATTCATCGAAGTCACCCAATACCCCAGTTGGGTGGCCAACATCGTGCCAGTCATGAAGAAAGATGGCCAAGTTCGGATTTGCATCGATTATCGCGACCTGAACAAGGCCCGCCCTAAGGACGACTTCCCATTGCCACACATAGACGTTCTAGTAGACAATACTGCTGGATTCGAGCTATTTTCCTTCATGGATGGTCTCTCGGGTTATAATCAGATAAGAATGAAAGACGGCGATAAGGACAAGACGGCGTTCATCACTCCTTGGGGGACATTCCACTATAAAGTCATGCCCTTCGGCCTTAAAAATGCCGAGGCAACATATCAACGGGCAATGGTGACACTTTTTCATGACATGATGTATAAGAAAATCGAGATCTATGTTGATGACATGATCACCAAGTCTCGACCTGGGAAGAGTCACGTCGATACCTTGAAGAAATTATTCGAGAGACTTCGTGAGTTTAAACTCCGTCTCAACCCAGCAAAGTGCATATTTGGAGCAACCTCGGGCAAATTACTCGGGTTTATAGTAAGCAGTAAAGGCATTAAAGTTGATCCCTCTAAAGTGAAGGCTATATGTGAGTTACAATCCTCATCGACAGCGAAAGAAGTGCGAAGCCTCATGGGTAGATTGAATTATATAGCCCATTTTATTTCCCAGCTCTCCGAAACTGCTAAGCCATTCTTCAAACTTCTAAAGAAAAATGCTCAAGTGGAATGAGACAATGATTGTCAGGAAGCATTTAACGAACTAAAACAGTATTTGATGAAACCACCAGTGCTAGTCCCACCAATGCCGGGCTAGCCTTTAATCCTTTACCTCACGATTCATAGCGAATCTTTAGGTGCAATGCTAGCCCAGAAAGATTTTGAAGATGGAAAAGAGCGAGCCATTTATTACTTAAGTAAGAAGTTTACCGTTTCGGAGTTGAATTATCGTGAAGTCGAGAAGACTTGCGCTGCACTAATATGGGTGCCCAATAGGCTGCGACAATATACACTGCATTACCAGATTTTGCTAGTGACTAAAAATGATCCCATCAAGTATTTACTTGATCAACTGGCTTTGGTAGGAAAGTTAGCTAAATGATAGATTTTAATTTCAGAGTTTGATATCCAGACAATGCCACAGAAGTCAGTTAAAGGCCAAGTAATTGCTGATGTGTTAGCCGAAAATCCTAGAATCTCAGATGATGATAGATATTCTCCGGAAGATCGCATTTTGGTAATAAAGGAAGACACATGGACCATGTTTTTTGATGGAGTTGTAAACTTGGTTGGTTCTGGCACTAGAGCAGTTTTAATATCCCCAGATAAGCAACATTACCCAGTAGCAGCAAAGTTGGTGTTCCCATGTACCAACAATATAGTTGAGTACGAAACTTGCATCCTCGGACTCCAAGCCGCAGTGGAAATGGGGATAACTAAGTTGAAAGTGTTTGGTGATTCCGCTCTGATTATTCTCCAAACTGTAGGAGAGTGGAAGATAAGAGACACTAAACTAGTGCCGTATTATGAATACCTAGAAGAAATCATAAAGGAATTCGAAGACATCTCATTTAAGTACTTGTCGAGGTCCCATAATCAGTTTGCTGATGCGTTAGTTACGTTATCATCTATGCTACAAGTGACCGGTGGAATAGAGGTAGAACCCTTGAAGATCGAAGTCTTAACAAAACCGGCCTATTGTATGGTTGTAACCGGAGAACCTGACGAAAAGCCATGGTATTACGATATCATGAATTACATCCAGAGACAAGAATTTTCTGAGGGAAGTACTTCGACCGACAGGAAGTACATAATGAAAATGGCTTCAAAATTCTTTGTCAGTGGTGAAAAGCTGTACAAAAGATCTTATAATTCGATCCTGCTAAGGTGTGTAGACGTAGCTGAAGCTACTATAATCATGCAAGAAGTACACGAGGGGATATGTGGTCCACACATGAATGGCCACATGTTAGCTAAGAAGATTATGAGGTTGGGTTATTATTGGCTCAGTTTTGAAAGTGATTGCATTCAACATGTTCGAAGATGCCATCGCTGTCAAGTTCACAGGGATAAAATAAATGTTCCCCCGACAGAATTACATCAGTTGTCCGAGCCATGGCCCTTTTCAATGTGGGGCATCGATGTCATAGGCCTAATTAATCCCAAGGCATCAAATGGACACCAATTTATCTTAGTTACGATTGATTATTTCTCCAAGTGGATTGAGGCGGCATCTTATGCAAATGTCACTACAAGGAATGTTGTAAGATTCATCAGGCAAGACATAGTCGCTTGTTATGGTGTCCCTAAGGTTATTGTCACCGATAATGGGACAAATTTGAACAACAAGTTCATAGATCAGTTGTTCAATGAGTTCAAGATCCAGCACCTGAATTCATCTCCTTATCATCCACAGATGAATGGAGCAGTGGAAGCCGCTAATAAGAACATCAAGAAAATCCTGGCCAAAACGGCTGAAAACTATCGTGACTGGCATGAAAGATTGCCATTTGCACTAATGGCATATCGGACTTCCATCTGAACTTCTGTCGGGGCAACCCTTTTTTCCTTGGTGCATGGCATGGAAGCAGTCCTGCCCGTTGAAGTAGAGATCCCTTCCCTGCGAGTCTTGTCTCAAGTAGAGTTGTCCGAGGCAGAATGGATACGACAAAGGCATGAGCAGTTGAACCTAATTGATGAGAAGCGATTAAAAGCCATTTACCACGGTCAAACCTATCAGCAAAGGATAGCTAGATCCTTCAACCAAAAAGTGCGTCCAAGACATTTCGAGGTAAATGATTTAGTTCTAAGGAAGGTATTGCCAGTCTTTCCTGTTCCTGGGGGTAAATTTGCCTCAAACTACATCGGTCCATATGTGGTTAAAAAGGTACTTGCCGGAGGTGCCTTGATTCTCGCAGAAATGGATGGTCGTGAGTTCTCCACTCCTGTTAATTTTGATGCTGTGAAGATATATTACCCATGATAAAATCCAACAGTTTGCAGTAAAAGTTTTCAAGTGTTTAGTTTTATATTATGAATTGCAAGTAGTTCACTGATGAATAAATGGTTTCAATCAATTTCAAGTTAAGATGTGTGCGTTGGCTTTAAATTCTGCATGGTTATTTTGTCGGTCTGCATTATCAACTTCAAAAGGGAAATCTATTTGGACAATTTGATAACTCATGTGGAATAAATTGAATGCTTTGAATGAAGTACATCGGGATGATGAAAGTTAAGCCCTACCTATATACAGTCCCATGCACTAATCCCCGGTGAGTTGAGTGGAAAAATTTCATGTTTGCAAGGTAAAGAGTTATCTCGCAAAATGTATGGCAACCAAAGTGATGAAAGGCAATTCATTTCTTTATCCCGAACACTAAAGTTTATCCATTGTTTCGCCACTTTGAGCCTAAATGCTTGGAGAAATCCTTTCAAATTATCCCTGTCAAGAACCATCCCATATCGGGGCAAACTGGAGGTAAGTCAGCATTATAAGGTGAAGAATGAATAGAGATTGTCTTGCTCTCACTTACATCAATCTTCGAGTGTTGCTTTTCAGATGAATTCACACAAAGTTCAAGTGCCTTAAGATGACGAAGAGCATTTCTTTCTCTATCCTATACACATTTTATCCTTTGCTAAGCCCAATTGAGCCTACAATTTCATTTCTTAAACCTAATTGGTGATCATCCCTCACACTGGGGCAAGGCAAAAGTTATCATTGTCTAAGTAGTATATTCGAAGCGTCGATAGAAGACAGAAGACCCTTGAGAGTTCAAATGTTGAGTAATTTGGTAAAAACAAGCCAAAGTGTGGTTGGCCGATATATGCATTGTAGACAGTGTGTGTCAAAAGTAAAAAAAAAAAAGGAGAAGGGCAAGAAAAAGCAGTGTGCCTGGTAAAAGCAAGGCTAATGCCCCTAAGAAAAAAAAGGTAAAAAAAAAAGGGAGATCTTTTAAGAAAAAATGTCAAGATATGACATGTCAAAGTCATGAATCCTAGTGGAGCAATAGTCTTACAAGTCTCAAAGGAATCAAGTGATGACCTCTCGAAGCCAATGGAGCATCTACCGAGAAAACAATCTTTGGCGAAAAAGAGGACCGGTGATAATGCCGAGATGATCATCAACTTATTCACCTCAATTATACACATTTTGAGCCTAATGATCCATTCATTTCTCAACCCGTAAACCTAGCCTGCGTTACGTCCCTTGCAAAGTCTCTTCAGATTATGGCACTTGAACTAACGTAGAATTTTAGATGTTTATAAGCTTAGCTTGAAGAAGTGCGAGCAAGTCCATTTTTATCTCATTTTGTAGGGTTCTTGACTTGTAAACCCGGAGACAATTACGGAGTATTTCCTTTCAATAACCTCGACTCGAAGAGTCCCCTTTTGCTAAACCATTGACCAAGCCCACGTTACGATCCTAGCAAAGACCTCTCGGATTGGTAAGGTCGTACTGTTTGCGAGAATATTCGGACACTTGTCGACATGATGATGGTGAGATAGAGCGATTCTCATAAATCAGCCTCTTTCAATGAGAATGAGTGAAAGCCATTTTGGACCGAAAGTCCCTCATTTGGCATTTTTAAAATACCCACTTGTGAATTCGGATTGTTTTATCATGATTCTCTCAAGTGAAGTTTAGTAATGCTGATTCGACAAAATCGTCATGCATGAAAATCAGTTGAATTTATAGTGCATGAGTATATGTGTTCTTGATTATCCATGAATGCATATTACATGTTGCTTAAAACCGTGTCTAGCAAGAGACACGTCCTTAAGAGTCGGAGATATCACCAGGTAAGTATATTTCTATCCCTTGAAAGCCTTTGACTATCCAGGTATCCCTAACCTATTTGAGCAATTGTCAGGTTCCATATTTGGTCATTTTGTTGCGATCTCTAAATGCCTCCGATGATATTCAGGCATATTTTGATCAAGCCTTTTCAGGTACCTCTGATGATATCCAAGTACTTTGTTAAGGAATCTCCGAGCATTCAGGCTAGCTCCTCTGCTCGCCAAATCGTTAAATACCTTTGACGATATCCAGGTATTTATCGATCAAGTCCTTTCAAATATTTCAGATGATAACCAGATATTTCATTAGGCACACCTTTCAAACAATTTGGAAAGTTCCTTCTTAAACACCTCTGACGATATCCAGATGTTTAACAGTTGACTTTTTTCGAATACCTCTGACGATATCTAGGTTTTTCGTTAAAAGTAGGAATGTATTCCAATTTGTCAAAGCGCTTTTCAAGTACCTTAGATGATAAGTAGGCACTTTGTTAAGCTCCATTTCTAGCAATTTGGAGAAAGCCCCGCATTAGGCGCCTCTGACGATATCCAAGTTCCTAATGAATAATTTTCTTGAATACCTTTGATGATATCCAGGTATTTCAACAAAATGTGGGATAAATTCCATTTCACTAAACTATCACTGGATGCCTCAGACAATATCCAGGCGTTCAGCGGAAGGTCCATTTCGAGTATCTCATATCATATCCAGATATTCGAAGAAGTCTTCCATTATTTGATTTCTAGATATCTTAGATGATATCCAGGTGTTTATTGATCACCATCTTCAATTACCTTAGACGATATCCAGGTAATTCGAACTACCCTTCATGTGTCTTGACAGAGTTGCAGGTCATCGAAGTCCATTAGCGTTCATCTAGCAATACCTTTGGGACAGAACCCAACATTTGCCAAACAACCTAGAAAATTGAAGTCATGCCTCGAATTACGCTACCACTCTTGTCAGGTAAGTAACTCCAGGTATGTTTTATTCACGTCAGCATGAATCATGACATAATGCATTTAAAAAATGGGACTCATAATCCTGACAAAAATATCATTCATTGTATCTGCATGATCAAAATTTAGGTATTATTTAGTATTTGAATGCAACCTCTGTGAGCTCACATTCAAAGAGGGACAGCTGTTGACACCTAAATTTTGGCGACATAATTAGTCATCCATTGCATAGAAAATTAGGGATTAAATTTTAACCCCTAAACAAAAATATTAAAATTACATAGCATTTAGTTGTAAGAACATTTATTAAGTAATTACATTTGCATCGGACTGACGACGGATGGACTTGAGCAAATGGTTTTGAGCTAAATTGAATCAAGCCCATAACCGAAATTGATATGTTTTGCCCATGTGATACTTCAAGAAAAAATCTCCTGCATATTTTCAATCTTGGACGTCAAGACGAGGGCGATATATCAAAGAGGAAAGGTATCGGTAGATTTTGTTTCTTTGAATCTTTTGTGCAAGAGAAAAAATATATGAAAGATACAAGAAAAGGAAAACGGAATCGGTCAACGTGGGGATATCTATTCTAATGTCATGGGCACAAACAAAAAGGAAAGAAGCCAAAGCATAATATGTTTTAAATATTCTTTAGAGCATTTCTTTCTAAAAAGGGCCTAGGCATTCTCACCTATAAAAGGACCTCTTGCGGACAAAAAAAGGGGAGGGGGCCTTTCTTTTGGGTTCTGTTCACACACAAGAAACATTGATGATAACTCTATAAAAATAAAATTATTTTATCTACTTTAGGCAACAAATAATGCAATATTTGTTAGAATATATTTGGATTTCCTTTTATTTACTTAATATTTCCTTGTTTATGCAGAATATTGAGATATGGAGAAAATAAGGAAAATATGACAAAAAGAAGGAAAGGAATATGCAACCCAGAGAAGAGTTAGAAGGTGGATATTATATTGGGAATTCTGTGATTTATTCCCTAATTTTATGCGAAAAAAGAAGTAATTGCCTTGTGAGAGAAGTCTTGAATCATATTATATAAATAGGATAACTTGGGAGAACATAGAGTTTTTTTTAAAGAGAGAGAGAGAGATCGTTTTTGTTTTCAGTGTTCTAAGAGTTTTTTAAGTATTTTGAAGAGAAGACAAAAATGGTGACAGAATTCTTGTTCTTTGATTCAAGATGTTTGGTTTAATTTCTATTGTCGTTTTTTCTTCTATTATGTTCTAATTTTCTTTGTTAGAGCTACGATGTAGCCTAACCATAATAATAAGAATTTTATGCTTTTTATGCTTTGCAAGCAATTTCATTCATGTGAGTTATATATTATTGTGTTTAATGTGTTTAGGTGACTAGCCACCACTTGAATGATCTGATATGCATGTTTGAGACTGAAAAGTAATAATATGCAATTGCTCCTTATAATATATAACCATAAATTAAATGTGGATAGAAATATACCATGTTATTTGTGTAGCTTTCGGTGATAAGGTGGTCCAAAAGATTCATTGTAAACCGGGAATATTCACAGATTTTAATGCGCTTATGTTTATTTAAATTCACATAGAAATATGGTGAATTGATAAACTGAGTAGGTTTGCTATACCTAGAGATAGGATAGTAAATAGACTAGGAAATTCCGCTATCACATGTTTGATATTGTTCTTGTATGCATAATGATCTGAAATTCATATCTAGTGGTTATGGTGAAATTGGATGCTCTAACATATTTTACCTGATTGATTATCTGCCTTTAGTTTATAAAATTTCGTTTTTAAAAATTGTCAATTTTTATTTGTTCTCAATTATATTTTGATCAGTTGGATAAATTTTAGAATTAGTCTATTTTTAATATTTAATTGGTTTATTATTATCAATCTCTGTGGAACGATACTCTTCTTATCATTATATTACTTGTTCAACACGTTCGTTGACACGTGCAGAATTTTACGAACAAGTTTTTTGGCGCCGTTGCCGGGAATTGTTTATTTAATACCAATTAATATTGATACCGGATAATTCTAAGTTTAATCTAGCTTTTATCATATTTTGTTTCAAAGTATACATTGGTGCATGACACGTAGCCAACAAGGAAAACTTACTGAGTTTGATCCAGAAATCGAACGCACATTTAAAAGGCGACTGAGAGAACAGAGAAATCACATTAAAAAGATGGAGGGAGTTGATGATGGTAGAAATCAACATAGACTCTTGAAAGATTATGGTGCGCCAACAGTTGAGGGCACCACATCAAGTATCAGGAGACCTGCAATTCAAGCAAACAACTTTGAGATCAAGCCATCACTGATTCAGATGCTTCAACAATCAGTGCAATTTAGTGGGCTACCAAGTGATGATCCAAATGCTCATATCGATACTTTTCTTGAAATCTGTGATACAATTAAATATAATGGAGTTTCAGATGATGCTATTAGATTGAGATTATTTCCATTCTCTCTTAGAGACAAAGCTAAAGGTTGGCTTTCTTCTCTTCCTGAAGGATCAATCATTACATGGAATGATATGGCCCAAAAATTTCTTGGTAAGTTCTTTCCATCTGCAAAATCTGCAAAAATGCGTAACGATATTACTAATTTTCTGCAGATGGATAATGAATCATTGTATGAAGCATGGGAAAGATTCAAGGAGTTTCTTAGGAGATGCCTACATCATGGATTACCCGTATGGATGCAGGTACAAACTTTTTATAATGGGTGTAGTACAAATCTCCGTTCTATGATTGATGCAGCTGCAGGGGGAATTCTGAATAATAAAACACCAGAAGAAGTCTACAACTTATTAGAGGAGATGGCATCTAATAGTTATCAGTGGCCTACTGAGAGGATATCAGTGCAAAAAGCTAGCGAAATTCATGATGTGGATACTTTCACAGCAATTGCTGCGCAAATTGAAGCACTCAACAAAAAGATAGATAATATGAGTGTTTCAGGCATGAAAATTCAGAATATGACATGCGATTTATGTGGTGGAGGACATGTTAGCACAGAATGTCAGGTAGGTAACAATTTTGCTCAATCTAATGAAAATGCTAACTTTGTTAGGAATTTTAACAGATCACAGAATAATCCCTACTCCAATACGTACAATTCGGGATGGCGCAATCATCCAAATTTTTCATGGAATAATCAAAATGTGATGAGACTGCTATCGGGATTCAAACAACCAGAAGAGACAAAGTCCAGTCTCGAAGATATAGTCACAAAACTTGCCAACACTACTCAGGATTTTATCAAGAGCACAGATGTGAGATTTCATAACCAAGAGGCTTCAATCAGAAATCTGGAGATGCAAGTGGGGCAGTTAGCAAACATGATGTCTGGGAGACAACAGGGTTCTTTGCCTAGCAACACAGAGAAAAATCCGATTGAAAATGTAAAAGCTATAATCCTGAGAAGTGGTAAACAAGTGGGTGAAGAAGATACCAAACAAGAGATTTCCAGATACAAAGAAGAAGAGGTTAAGAAACAACCAAAGGAGATAGGCAAAAGCAAACTTTTTCCAGATAATCCCAAGCCATACGTGCCGCCAGTTCCATTCCCTCAGCGACTCCAGCAACACAAAATAGATAAGCAATTTTCTAAATTTCTTGAAGTTTTTAAAAAATTGCACATTAATATTCCTTTTGCAGATGCTTTAGCCCAAATGCCTAGCTATGCAAAATTTTTAAAGGAGATTTTGGCAAACAAAAGAAAGCTAGAGGATTACGAAACTGTGAAGTTGAATGAGGAATGTTCGGCCATCCTACAAAATAAATTACCTCCGAAGTTAAAAGATCCAGGGAGTTTTACAATTCATTGCACTATTGGAGATTCTTACTTTGAAAAGGCATTGTGTGATTTAGGTGCAAGTATTAATTTGATGCCTTTCTTTATTTTCAGGAAATTAGGATTGGGTGAAGTAAAAGCAACTACAGTGTCGCTTCAACTGGCTGATCGATCAATTAAATATCCGAGAGGTATTGTGGAAGATGTATTGGTAAAAGTTGACAAGTTTATTTTTCTTGCAGATTTCATAGTTCTTGACATGGATGAAGATCTTGAGGTACCACTTATCTTAGGTCGTCCTTTTCTAGCAACAGGAAAAGCTCTTATTGATGTACAATAGGGGAAGTTGATTCTTAGAGTTCAAGATGATCTTGTTTCTTTCAATGTTTTTAAAGCAATGAAATATCCCTCTGATGATAATTCTTGTTTTAGAGTTGAGACAGTTGACAAGTTTGTGAATAATGTTTTTCAAGAAAATATTTTTAAAGATCCACTTGAAGCATATTTGGTTCAACCAAAAGACAGAGAAATTAAGAATGAGGAGATAATGGAGTATGCAAATTTTATCGAGGCAAATCCAACATATTCAAGGCCTAAGACAACAAAATTTGAGGAGTTGGGACAACATACAACGAAGCTTAAGCCATCAATTGAAGAGCCTCCTATTCTTGAACTCAAACCCTTACCTTCTCATTTGAAATATGCTTATTTAGATGGAATTTCTTCTTTACCAGTAATTATATCTTCTTCTTTAACGGATTTGATGGAGGAGAAACTGCTCAGAGTGTTGAGAGAACATAAATGTGCAATTGGATGGAAAATAGTTGACATCAAGGGAATTAGTCCTTCAATTTGCATGCATAAAATTTTGATGGAGGAACAACATAAACCCACTATCCAACCCCAGAGGCGTTTGAACCCGAAAATGCAAGAAGTGGTGAAAGCTAAGGTAATTAAGTTACTTGATGCAGGGATCATCTATCCTATCTCTGATAGTTCCTGGGTAAGTCCTGTGCAAGTTGTTCCAAAAAAAGGAGGTATGACTGTTCAACTAAATAATGATAATGAATTAATTCCGACTAGAACCGTTACTGGATGGCGTGTTTGCATGGATTATAGAAAATTGAATGATGCCACCCGTAAAGATCACTTTCCTTTACATTTTATTGATCAATTGTTGGAGAGACTTGCAGGGCATGAGTTTTACTGCTTTTTAGATAGATATTCTGATTATAATCAAATCCCTATTCCACCTGAGTATCAAGAAAAAACTACTTTTACTTATCTTTATGGTACTTTTGCCTATAGGAGGATGCCTTTTGGTCTTTGTAATGCGCCTGCTACTTTTCAAAGATGCATGATGGCTATTTTTTCTGACATGATGGAAAAATATATTGAGATATTTATGGATGATTTTTCTGTTTTTGGCTCATCTTTTGATTCATGCTTAAATAATTTAGCTTTGGTGTTACAAAGATGCGAGGAGACTAACCTTATCTTGAATTGGGAGAAGTGTCACTTTATGGTGCAGGAAGGGATTGTGCTAGGCCATAAGATCTCTATAAGGGGAATTGAGGTGGACCGAGCTAAGATTGAAGTTATTTCAAAACTGCCGCCTCCTACCTCTGTGAAGCTTGTTCGAGGATTTTTGGGACATGCAGGATTTTATAGGCGTTTCATTAAAGATTTTTCTAAGATTGCTAGACCCCTTTCTAAATTGTTGGAAAAAGATTCTAAATTTGATTTCTCTGATGATTGTTTGCAGGCATTCAACACATTGAAGGAAAAGTTAATTTCGGCCCCTATCATGACTGTGCCTACTTGGGATTTGCCTTTTGAGTTAATGTGTGATGCTAGTGACTCGGCTGTTAGAGCCGTACTTGGACAAAGAAAGGATGGAATTTTTCAAACCATATACTATGCAAGTCGCACCCTATCTGGAGCTCAATTGAATTATGCCACAACTGAAAAGGACCTTTTGGCAGTAGTTTTTGCTTTTGATAAATTTCGTTCTTATTTAATTGGTTCAAAAGTTATAGTTTATTCTGACCACTCTGCTCTTAAGTATTTGCTTGAAAAGAAAGAATCAAAACCACGTTTAATCAGGTGGATTTTATTGCTACAAAAATTTGATTTGGAAATCAAAGATAAGAAGGGGACTGAAAATTTAGTTGCAGATCACTTGTCAAGAATTCCGAATTTAAAGGAAGAGGTAAGTCCAATTATGGAAGAGTTCCCTGATGAGAAAATTTTTTCCGTCAAATCCACAAAAATTCCTTGGTACGCTGATTTTGTGAATTATTTGGTAAGTAATATTCTTCCTCCTGAATTGTCATATCAACAGAAGAAAAAATTCTTTTCTGATGTTAAAAATTATTTTTGGGGAGAACCTTTTCTTTTAAAAGTATGTGCATATCAGGTCATAAGGAGATGTGTTCCAGACGAAGAAAAGGCAAATATTTTGCATCATTATTATGACAGAGAGGCAGGTGGTCATTTTGGTGCCACCAAAACTGCAGCTAAGGTTTTGCAATCTGGATTTTATTGGCCCACACTTTTTAAAGATGCTTACTCCTTTGTAGCTTCATGTGATCGATGTCAGAGAACTGAAAATATTTCTAGAAAAAATGAGATGCCTTTAAACAACATTATTGTGTGTGAATTATTTGATGTTTGGGGAATTGATTTCATGGAACCCTTTACATCTTCTTATGGTAATTTATACATTTTAGTGGCTGTGGAGTATGTGTCTAAGTGGGTAGAAGCTGTAGCATTGCCAAAAAATGATGCTAAGGCTGTTGTCAAATTTTTGAAGAAAAATATTTTTACGCGATTTGGCACTCCTAGGGCAATCATAAGTGATAGGGGGACACACTTTTGCAACAAACAGTTTGAAGCACTTTTGAGTAAGTATGGAGTCACACATAAGATTGCAACCCCTTATCATCCTCAGACTAGTGGTCAAGTAGAGGTTTCAAATAGGGAAATCAAGAGAATTTTAGAAAAAACAATGAATGCCTCTAGAAAAGATTGGTCAATGAAACTTGATGATGCACTTTGGGCCTATAGGACAGCATTCAAAACCCCAATTGGGATGTCTCCTTTTAAGCTAGTGTTTGGGAAGGCTTGTCATCTACCAGTGGAATTAGAGCACAAAGCATATTGGGCATTGAAATTTCTGAATTTTGACATGCAGTCTGCAGGTGAAAGAAGATTGTTGCAACTAAATGAATTGGAGGAATTTCGCAATGAGGCCTATGAAAATGCTAAGATGTATAAGGAGCGTACCAAAAGATGGCATGATAAACACATATTCAGAAGAGAGTTTGAAATTGGCCAAAAAGTTTTACTTTATAACTCTCGTCTTAAACTTTTTCCAGGAAAGTTACGTTCTCGATGGTCTGGTCCTTATACCGTCACACAGGTATTTCCATACGGAGCAGTTGAAGTTGCACATGATACCGAAGGCACATTTAAGGTGAACGGTCAACGTTTGAAGCCCTACTTCGAAGGTGGTTACAACAAGCAGAAGACCACTATTGAACTTCATCCTCCAGAATAGCGACATTTGAGATAGTTTAGCTGAAAACTATAAAGCAAGCGCTTCTTGGGAGGCAACCCAAGCATTTTTATTATGTTTCTTCATTAATTTTTACGTTAAAATTCAAAAAAAAAACATGATTAATAATTTTTATCCAGGTTAATTTTCTTTCTTGAAGGATCATTTTTTGTAGTTTAGTCATCGAGACCATCCATGGACACATCCTACAGCAAGGGGAGTTTTCTTGTTCCTATTTTTCTTTTGTTTCTTTTGTCTTTTCGCATTGAGGACACTGCTTCATCTAAGTTTGGGGGAGACAAAATTTTTGCTTAAAAAGAATTTTTTTTTTTTTGCTAAATCTGAATTTGTTTTTTTGTTGCATTCCTTGTTGTGAATTTTTGCGATTCTTAGGAAAATTTAAATTTTGTTCAAACTTGCGAATAATATGTGAGTTAATTTTGATTCTGATGATGTCGATCCACTTACTGAGCACTAAAAGTCCTTAATTTTTGAGTAGTGTGTACATCTAGAGAACATTCAGATGAAGTATGTGATTTTCTTAGATCTCACCCAAATCTTAGAATTTGTTTGATTTTCTCTTGAGGCGAAATCCTAGGCTACATCTAACTGAGAAAATGATTTAGGTAATTTTTGGATCGATTGAACCTTTCAAGCCAACCCTGTTTATTTATCCATAGTCACCCCGTTGAGCCTTAATTATTATCCAATCTTTTATTGGCACCCACATATTTTTTAGCTTACATTTTGCCAAATTATATCATTGTCCCACACCCCATGAACATGTTGATAAAAGTTTATTTGAGCATAATGGCAATTTGGGAGGAAGGGTGGAGCATGGAAATAATTTGATTGCTATGGTTGTTTGGGTGTATCTTCTTCAAAAAAAAAAAAAAGAAGAAAAAAAAAGAAAGAAAAAAAGAGAAAGAGAAAAAAATATTGCTTTTATGGTTCTCTATCCAACTTTCAATTGAGCGAGCCTTTTGGATACTCAATGGGTTGGGAATGTTCACATTATATTAGGAGGGACTTAGGGAGGAACTCCACCATAAAGCAATGAAAAACAAAAAAAAAGGAAGAATGATGATCCGTAGTGACAGAAAGATTATTTTGAAAATGTGAAATTGGAGATAGTGGCATGTGCTCTAATTAGATCCTAGAAATCAATGTGTTCATGGGTGATTTGAGCTTAAATTTACCATTATCTCATCGTTAGCCCAGCTTTACATTACAACCTGAGAAAAATCCTATTGATTTTTGGTTGGATGATTAGCTTACATTAGTGGAGAGAGGAATGAAAAGCAAACCTATGAGATTTGGTTATAATTATAAAGAGTTTTTGAGAGGTTGCATACCAATGTGAACTTATTTGGATTGCATATAATTCGAAAAGATGAGGACTCACACACACACTTGGATCACATAGTTAGAATCGGTCTTAACTTATGAATCTATTTCAATGTTTGGATGAAATTTGTGTTTTTTCTTTGAATTGTGATTTCGAGCAATTTTGGAAGGAAGTAATGGAAGGGGTTGTTAGCTTGAGTATGTCTTATATCTTTCTTTTGCTCGAGGACTAGCAAAATGTTAAGTTTGGGGGTTTGATAACTCTATAAAAATAGAGTTATTTTATCTACTTTAGGCAACAAATAATGCAATATTTGTTAGAATATATTTGGATTTCCTTTTATTTACTTAATATTTCCTTGTTTATGCAGAATATTGAGATATGAAGAAAATAAGGAAAATATGGCAAAAAGAAGTAAAGGAATATGCAACCCAGAGAAGAGTTAGAAGGTGGATATCATATTGGGAATTCTGCGATTTATTCCCTAATTTTATGCGAAAAAAGAAGTAATTGCCTTGTGAGAGAAGTCTTGAATCATATTATATAAATAGGATAACTTGGGAGAATATATAGTTTTTTTTTAGATAGAGAGAGAGATCGTTTTTGTTTTCAGTGTTCTAAGAGTTTTTCAAGTATTTTGAAGAGAAGACAAAAATGGTGACAGAATTCTTGTTCTTTGATTCAAGATGTTTGGTTTAATTTCTATTGTCGTTTCTTCTTCTATTGTGTTCTAATTTTCTTTGTTAGAGCTACGATGTAGCCTAACCATGATGATATGAATTTTATGCTTTTTATGCTTTGCAAGCAATTTCATTCATGTGAGTTTTATATTATTGTGCTTAATGCGTTTAGGTGACTGGCCACCACTTCAATGATCTGATGTGCATGTTTGAGACTGAAAAGTATTAATATGCAATTGCTCCTTATAATATATAACCATAAATTAAATGTGGATAGAAATATACCATGTTATTTGTGTAGCTTTCGATGATAAGGTGGTTCAAAAAATTCATTGTAAACCGGGAATATTCATAGATTTTAATGCGCTTATGTTTATTTAAATTCACATAGAAATATGGTGAATTGATAAACTGAGTAGGTTTGCTATACCTAGAGATAGGATAGTAAATAGACTAGGAAATTCCGCTATCACATGTTTGATATTGTTCTTGTATGCATAATGATATGAAATTCATATCTAGTGGTTATGGTGAAATCGGATGCTCTAACATATTTTACCTGATTGATTATTTGCCTTTAGTTTATAAAATTTCGTTTTTAAAAATTGTCAATTTTTATTTGTTCTCAATTATATTTTGATCAGTTGGATAAATTTTAGAATTAGTCTATTTTTAATATTTAATTGGTTTATTATCATCAATCTCTGTGGAACGATACTCTTCTTATCATTATATTACTTGTTCAACACGTTCGTTGACACGCGTAGAATTTTACGAACAATAGAGAGAAAACAAGAAAGTTCATAGGGAGAGAAGAGTTGTCGTCTTCCTTGGGCGTGTGTCTACACGATCACGATCAAGAGCTCCACGACCAGACTTTATTTCTTGTTGTTTTCGTGCCTCCTCGTGGCTGTTCCTCCGCTCATCGCTGCGTCACTTAAGTTCAGCCAAGGTTGGCTTTTGTTGACCGAGTCAATATACTACGTCCAAGTGAAGTCCAACTCAGTGATACCCTTGCAGAACTGCTCATCACTGTTGCTGTGAGCCCCTTTGTTGCTGGCCACTCTGCACTACCACGCTTCCAACATCCGAAGTTGTCCCTGCCTCAGCCCTTCACGCCTTAGACGCTGCTCCAACAGTTAGCGAGCGCCCAGAGATACCAACTAGTAAGCGCGAGCAGTTTCCAGTAATTCCAAACAATTTTCTGCAGATTCTCGGTGAACCCATCCTCTCCGACGTTCAGTACAGCAACCCAGCGGAACTAGTGCTCATTGCCAACCTGAACCAACATTGCACCTGCCACCGAGAGCTGCTCATCCAGGACGTTCGCTGAGTCCAACGAACGTCAAAGTTTCTTGGCCTTGACTTGCGCTGGTCACAGCACGCTCCAGCGTGTTCCAGCAGCCGAGTCCCAGTCAAGTCCAGTAGATTCCCTGCCGTTGAATTTCCAGTGCGCTCGCCAATTTAGAATCGGGTCTAGTGAATCTTTGCTGCCACCATCATGCCTCTGTGACGTTCACTTGGTCTTGCTTCCTTGCTCAGTGGGTCCAACGAAGTCAACAGAATTCGTTGGATCCAATTTGAGTTATCTGCAAGTTTCTTTGGTCTTGCCGGGAAGTCCGATAAATTTCCTTGTCGGTTATTGTGATTCCCCTTGATGACGAAGCCATGAAGTAGCAGCTTCGTGCTTAACTCCGCCGAGGTCTCCGTGAGCATCTTTCACCGTGAGCGTCCACATTGCAGGCCATTTTTGGCTATGAACCACCATCAAGACGAGCCACTCGTGATCCATCATCTAGCACCGCGAGCCACCGTCCACCAGTCCAAACTTGGAAAGCAAATATTGCAAATTAGGTAAGAATCTTCATTAATTCGACTTTCGTATATTTTGTTGCCTAATTTGTCAAATTGCATTATTGTTTGAATCTTCAAATATTATTCATATCAATGAAATCCTCAAGTAGATTTAAATTAGGAATTATTTCCTAATTTCACAACATGCATATGATCGACAGTCCGATTTCATACCCGAAATATGATTCGTGATCGCACGAAAAATCGTCAATCCGATCTCCCGCCCGAGATATGATTCGCGATTACGTGAAAAAATTGGCCAATCCGATCCTCATGCCCGGGATACGATTTGTCAGTCTATTGTTTCTAAATTCAAATGGATGTCGGTAATATTTTGTGATATGGTGTCGTTTGATTGCTATTTCTTTCTATTTTTTTTTTTTATGATTTGATCAAATAGGATCAAGGTAAGTTTTTTTTTAAATAGATTGCATGCTTTTATAGGGTTTATCTAGTTAGGATAACATTCCGATTTAACTTAGGATTTGGCCTAGTTTAATTCCTAAAATGAATTGGATAATATCTTGCACTAGATAATAAATTTTCATTATTTTCTAATTCCGAATTTCATAAAAATACCAAAAATAAACATGTGCTTGTCATGCTAGAATAATTGCATATTAATCTTGGCCCGTCATTAGAAACCACATGTTTAGGTCATCTAATTAGAAATTGCATTACATGCAGGTTAGCTTTCATTTAAATAAGAGAAAACCTTAAAAATATTGAGTGAACTGCTTAGAAACCATATTAGGATTGTTGATGTGATTTTCTAGCTAACAATGTGGATGTTTACGTTGTTTCGAGGTAAGTAATTCTCCCAATTTTGCAATTTATTGTTTTCTTAGATGTTAAATTGGTGATTTGCGCACCCGCATGAACACCTCACATGTTAGTGACTAAGTTAAAATGAATCCAATCTGTCTGCCAAAATATTTTTTGAAAAGAAAGGGTGTTAGACTAGATCTAGCGTAACCAAGTCCCCGAGATTAGAATCTCTGGTTCGTAGGAATAAAACATATCTCTCTATATTTTATTTAGGTTTCTAATCGACCTACCACAAATAGATTAGTGGCGACTCCAAGCATGAAAATATTTGCACGTTAAGAACTTAAATTCTAAGTTACAAATTGATAAGATTTGGGAGGGCCTGAGTTAAGTTTAGTTTTAATAATCTATTAACTTAAGAAAATTTTAAGTCGCGACCAGTAGTTACTGATACCTCCTATCCATCCATATAAAAAAAAAAAAAAGAGGGGAGTCGAGTCGAGGAGCTTCACATGGAGCAATGTGATTAGACAGCATACAACTTTTTTTCAGCCCCGTCTCTCGGTGGCTGGGTCCCACCATTTTTTCCTTTGCATAACCCGAGGCCACTGTTCTGCTCTATTTGGGCTTTCTGTCGTTAGACCAGGGGCACAGTAACCAGCCTAATTCTTCCTAATTAGGAAAGGGAAGGCGGGAAATTGAACTTCTTCAGAGTTAAGGATAGAAATATTTAATTTTAAATATGAATTTCGATTTTCACGTTCTATAAAGAGGATGAAATTCTAGAAGTAAGTTGAGAGTTAGAATAGAACAGACAAAAAAAAAACCAGTCTATTGCTCTATTTTTTTATTTAGAATAAAAATTTGTTTGTATACATTTTTAATTTTTCTATTCAATGGTTAGGAAATAGATTTAGAACAAAAAAAGAAACAATATCATTTTACAAGAATAAGCTCAGCATCCACAATCAACCTGAACTTAGCATAAACCCTAAAATCCTAAAACCTAAATCTTAAAACCATAAACCTATTCTTCTTAAAACATGGTGGCATTTATCTTTGATTAAACTATTCTTCTTATGCGGATGTCCACTAATGAACTAATTAGTTTGTTGACTGAGAGCGGTGAGCAGCTGAGCATGTGTTATAATAGTCGTTATAAAGAAGGAAGAGTCAAAGAGCTTCATCCATTTTTATCATTCGGAAGAAATTTTGTAATCAAACAAAGTATGTAGTCATCCTTATCTCTTTTTTGCCACATTTTTTTTTCAATTTTTTGTGTTGCACACGAAACAAGGGATAATGAAATAAATGATTATTGAATTTTAGCTTACTATGCAATATAATCCATAAACTTTTAATTTATTCAATATGATCCATAAATTTTACCTCAATATGCAATGTGGTCCATCTACTTTTGATACATACTTAATTTAGTCTCTGAACTATATAAAAAATATTCAATATCATCCCTAAAGTTGAATTATTGAAATGATAATATTGAACATTTTCATATAGTTTAGGGATTAAATTGAACATGCACTAGAATTCTAAATAAATTGTAAGTTCATGGACCACATTAAGGTAAAGTTTATGGATCATATTGAATAAATTAAAAGTTTATGAACCGTATTATATAGTAAGCCAAAGTTCAAGAGTCATTTATGTCATCGTCCCTAGGAAACAACGTTGCTTTTGTTCAAATTAGGACATTTCTTTCTGGTCAACTAAAACCAGACGATGACTCTTTGCAAGATTGGATTAGAGCCCGGCAATTAATGAAGTCGCGGATATATCGGAAAACTTTTCGTTCTTTTCCCCACCTCCATGTCTTTTCTCATACGCGGAGACGAAAGCGAGCTATGCAAGCACATGATTGCTTCACATACCTCGCCCCTGTCAACTTCTTTTCATTTTTACTCTAACCTGTTTTCTTTAGGGTTAATACAACGAAAAATCTCAAATTAATACGTTTATAATAATTTTATCCAAAACTAATCTTTTAACTACCAAAAATCCAAAACTGATACACTTGTGACAAATTTACCATTAATTTATTTCCGTTAAATTTTACTATCAAATTGCTTTGTTAAATGACACGTGACAATTGATGAATGTACCAATTTTATATTTTACCCTCCGTTTGTCACATGTGTATCGGTTTATGATTTTTTATGGTATTAATTCAATTTAATGGACATTAACAAAGGGTAAATTTGCCTTGCCAAAAAAAACACAAAGGGTAAATTTGTTATCAATGTACTAGTTCGAAATTTTTAGTAGTCAAAAAATTAATTTGAGATAAATTTATCAAAAGTGTACATGTTTGGGATTTTTCATGGTTAAAAAATTAGTTTTAAGTAAAATTATCACAAATATACTAATTTGAGATTTTTCATGGTATTAATCCTTTTCATTAACCTCTACTAATAGGTATACACAAAGGATAATCATATGAATATCTGTTTTTTATTCAAAATTATATTTTTCTTCGTTCACAAGGTAGTAAGATCTTGACTATATGGACATCTTGATTCATCCAAACATGAAATATTAAATTAACTCTGAACCAACTTTTGTTTAATTTTTTATTTCTTCCTATGCAAATGCCTATAAAGTAATTACTAGTTTATGACTAAGCAGTCGTAAGCAATGACAAAACCAAAAGGGAGGTAACATGGGCTGCTAATCATGTTAATAATTAAACATTAACATTCTGACCCAAAAAAAATAAAATTAAACATTAACATGAGGGGGATTAACTGCTATTCTTTTGACTACACTCCCGACCAATCGTACTTTTTATAAACACAAGACCATGCTCCCAAAGATAGATTTAGGAATGCGCAAAAGATATAACACGGGCTATAAGTGAGAAAGATAATCATCATATGCAATTTCCTGTGTTCTAATAAGATCGATAAGTTCTTTAAAATATGCTCTTGGTAAAAAAACAGAGACTATGGGAAGTAGAACACTATTGAAAAAGCAGAAAAAAGTAATTCTAAAATCTGGACTAGAAGAAAACAAGTTCAATTGCCTAACGGTACTGGACATCGAAAACAGGTTATGAGTTCCAAGTTACTGGCTTACTTTAACCGAATTGGGCCTGTTGTCATATGAGATTAGGCCTCCTTCCTTATGCGTCAATTGTCAAATTGAGCTCGAAATCCGAGCGGCAAAAATTGAGTTTGTAGTTAGTTGAATCTTCGTCATGCAGAGAACCAAAATGATGTTCTTTCCCTTGCACGTACTGGTGCATATGTATTTTTATTTTCATATGCATGGGCGAAACTATGCGTCCAAAAAATGGATATAAAACTTTCACTGAGTTATGGGTAAAGGCTTAACTTTAAATGATAAAACTCAGATATTATTTTATCTGGAATTCTATGTAGCAATTTAGGCTCCGTACGTTTGGCGGAAAATATTCTCCCGACAAATATTTTCCTGGTTTTCCAGTGTTCGGGGGGCGGAAAACATTTTCTATGGGAAAACATTTTCTTTCCCCCCTCACAAAATAGCCTAAGTTTATGAAAAATGATTTTCGCTTTTAAAAAGCGGAAATCATTTTCCGCCAAACTCCTCCTTCCTCCCTCTGGTCGCCGGCCGCCGCCGCCGCCAGTCGCCCGCCGCCGCCGCCAGTCGCCCGCCGCCACCGCCGGTCGCCCGCCGCCGCTCGTTCGCCGTCGCGGCCGCCCGCCGTCGCGGCCGCCGGCAAAAAATATTTTCCGAAACTTCTTCATATTGGTTACCGAATACCGGAAAATTATGTTCCAGAAAAACATTTTCTAGGAAAATGACTTCCGGAAAAACATTTTCCAAAAATACAATATTTTCCGTCAAACGAACGGAGCCTTAATTTGTTCCCTTTATTTTTCTGAAAAAGAAAACTCAAAAATAAATTCTGAATCTCAATAACGTCGGCTCCACTGTTTTGCCCTTTGCATTCATTCACTTTTGTGCTACCACATAAATCTGCAGATTATATTAAACGAGCCCAAATGAGACCCGCGGCCATTAGAACACTAGACATGCGATTTGATATATGCAATCTAATATAGCACATATTTTGATTTCAAGGTAAAAAAAAAGCGGGCAATTCATCCAATCAAGACAGGTTAAGAGTCTTTGAACAGGCTGATCCGTCCTAGACTAGGGAGTTCAAGCAACATTAATCCAACTTGATATCCCAATCGCAACAGGATGTTAAATGCACATCAATAGCTACTTCGAGTTCGTTGTACATACCTGACATTCTCGAATCTTTTTTCAACAACAAACTTACTCGAATTCTAACAGCACAATCGACAAGAAGAAGATATCCCCTTTGCATAACTTCGCCCCCATACTTCCAAAGGCAGTATATACATCTATACCAAGCCAATTTTGAGAGCTAGTTCCCGAAAAGAAATTTTAAGTTCCCTTGTTGACCCAACAACATTCAGCAGGCGAATGCCCAAAAGCTTTACTGAAGAATCAAAGCTCTTAAAACTGTCACAATACCATCTCGGCGTCAGAATTCACATCAGGCCACTTGCTAATACGATCCTAAGTAGGAAATTTATGCAAAATTCTAGGGTATTGTGGGCATAAAATCTGAAATTTTTTTGTGTTGGTAGGTTTCAAAAGTTAGCGGTAACTTTCCAATAATGTTGGTAAGAAAATCTGACTAGTAAGAGCACACATGATAACCATTCTATTTTTCTATTTTTCTATTTCCGGGAACATATTTGGAATAGAAATTCATTTGAAAACGCAATTTCATTTTTCTCTTTTCGAAACGAATTTTTAGTCAAGAAATAGGTTTGTAATAGAAATGAGAAGTAAAAATTTTCTACTTTTCTGTTTTTGGAACAAAAAAAGAAATAAAAACTCTTTTCATCGCTCACCCTCGCCTCCTGCCCTCCGGCGCCCACCGCCACCCCCGCCAGCCGCTATTGATGGTGTCGTTTTTTTTCATTCATCCATTCACATGCAATCACTCATACAAAACAATTGTAATGGCCTTGGGATCAGCTTTTTAGTTTTCATGCATTTCGATAATTCCCAAATTCCTAATGATTATGATTCATTAATTAATGATTAATGATGATTGGTGTTGACACCTATTCCCCGTGGGGAGGTCACGACAATTGGCCACCGTTTGTATTCACATCACTATGGTCAATATCAATTAACCCCTAATTGAATTCTAGTCAAACCCTAAGAGATTTCCTATCGAACATGCATCGCACCTAATATACATCTAGCAAGCAAATGCATATGCGTCAAATTAAACACACATTTAGGTTGTATAACCTTGATTCACAATCAATCACACAAGAGAAAGTGAGTCCTTGAAGGATCACTCATTCATTTTAAATTCCAAATTCGCACAGATTATGTCTTAAGTCAATTAACCCATCAAATGAAATCCAATTAAAATGGGTCAGGTGTCATTAGAAAGCTTAGGAGGTGCTCTTCAAAGTTCGTATAGACCATTTGACCCGATTCTAAACCGAAAAACCAGAAATTTGACAAAATGACCCAACAGTTCAGTTGCGACCTGGTTTTGACCCGTGAGATGTAAAATTCGATAAAAATAGTTCAAATATTCAAAAGCCCACCAAATTCAGCAGACAGATTGTTCATTCAGTTATTAACAAGTTTCATTTTTTTTTAAATTTTGCAAAGAGACCCTCGAACTACAAGAAAATTGCATGTTTTCCCAGGAACTTCATTGAAAACAGTTTTTTAGGTTGTGAAAGTCCTTATCCGATTTATTGTCAATTTGACCTCTTAAAATTTGTTGTTAAGTCCTTAAAATTTTCAGTCTACAAAATAAGACCCCAGCGAACAACTTTTCAGTTTCAAATTTTTGCAAACAAAGACCTCAAGTTCATTAAAACTGCAAAACACGTTCAGTTATTCAGGGGAGAGATTCCCATATCTGAGTGCAGAAATCAATCGACACATTGATCAGACCTTTGAATGACCAAATGAGTTTTAATTTTAATGAAATTAGTATCTTTGTGAAGCTCAAGATGTCGGCTACAATTTTTTGTGTGTTGCGACCGACTTCCGAGCTTTTTTTTTAACATAAAAGAAGGGTCTCGCCTAGTACGCGCTAAGTCTAGGTTCGAGACTTAACTCGGGCTCTCCCAAGCCCATACCATATCGCGACTTAAAGTTTGAGTTTTTAACCTACATGTAATTTTTATCTAAGAGTCTCCACTAATCAATTTGGGGTAGGTTGATTAGAAACCTAAGTAAGATGACGAGAGAACTACCCTACTCTTACAAACCAGAGATTAAATGAGTTTAGGGACTTGGTTGCACTAGTTTGATAACTAATGCCATTTTGGTACCTTTTTACCCTATTTATTTCTGAAAATATTTTTCAGGCAATTTGGATTAATTTTAGGACCTTTCTCCTAACATGTGAGGTGATCAAACGAGTATGCAATCATTAACGATTAATAGTCAAGATAGATATGTAGCCTAGGGTTCTAACCCTAACTAAGGTGACAGTATTAAAAACACAACAATTTATGCAATTAATTCTAATTAAAAAACATGCATAATAATAATACAACAATAATTTAAAACATTAAGATATATCACATAATTTAGAAAATCATCATTCCATACTATGTCTAAATTATATCCTAACTTTAAAAGAAAATAAAAAAATTCGAATTTTTTTTAAATTATTATATATATCTTTTTAAAAAAGAATATAATATTTATAAAAAAAAAAAAAAACTAAGTCAGGTCGCGGATCCGGGTTGATCAAAACCAACTTGGGCCAATGGATCCGACCCAAGATGTTGACCGAGTCGGGTCTCCAAATCCAAACCGGGTCAGGGTCAACCGGGTCCTGAGCTGGATCGGGCCCGGTTAGGGCCTTGTCTGATGGAAAATGCCAAAATAGGGCTGATTCGACCAGGTCGAACCGGCCCTATTGAGCAAAAAAACCGGTCCAACCTTTGGCCAAAATCCGAGCCTTTAAGCTCGGGAGGCTATCAATCGGGCATAAATTCAGCGATTTGCTGGCAGTTTCGCCCAACCTTTGGCCTCAGTCTCATTTGCTCTCGAGGCTGAAGAGACTGGGAGCGACGGATGGCCGGCCAAGGTAGTCACCAACCGAGCTCCCACCGAGGCTCGTTTGAGCCCAAATGTTAGTTGAAGCTTGGCCGGCAGACCTAGGTCATACTTTGACCTCACCCAACCTCTAGTGGCCATCCCGGAGCTTCCCCAGGGTCAACTAACTCTCCAGCCATCCTCAGCTATGCCGATCGAAGCTCAAACAAAACCGGTCTCATTGAGACATTTTAACAAACACATGGCATGCATAGACTAAAACGACACGTTTTGACCTCCTCTAACGACTTGGTCAGCTCCGATGGCCTAGCTTACCTTTGATGATGACACATGGGCTATGAGGAACAATGGTATGGGCCGAGATTTGCGCGCAACGGTCAGTGCGAGTCCCAGCCGATCGATGCACAAAAACAAGGCAGGACAGGGACCGATTTGGCTCATTGGTCGTCGGCGTGCCAAGGGAGCTTCCGGCAATCTATTGGCGACGACGGGGTTGCTAGCGTCCCCTAGTGACTTGCAAACTCTCTTGGCTCGCTCTTTTTCTTTCAAATTCTCTCTCAATCTCTCCCTCTCTTTCGATGCTTTGTTTTTTCCCGAGGGGGCCAACCGATCGTAGTCGTGGCTGGGGGGTTGTCGCCAGTCGGTCTGCTGGCGCCGGCAAGGCCGCTGGCCTCCCCTTAATCTCTGCAAACCAAAAAAACGACTCTCTCTCTCTCTCTCTCTCTCTCTCTCTCTCTATATATATATATATATATATATATATATATATATATATATATATATATATATATATATTTCTCTCTATCTCTTCTCGGTCTGCCTCTCTCTTTGTTTTTCTCTTCAAAAATAGCCGCCCGCCCGTTTGTCTCTCTCGCCAGCTTATATAGCGACGCCGGCCACCTGCCCCGCCCTAGAAGTCGTGGCCTTAATGGCGCTCAACTGCTTTCTGCACTAGCCAAGACTTTGGTGGCCGCGACTATGTGGTGGGGCAAAAAGTCCGCATTCCACAAGTGGCGATCGGGACATGGGAAGGCAGAGGAAGAAAGAGAGAGGGAGAAAGGCTAGGCTGGTGGTGAAGAGAGGGAATGGACTGCGCTGGGCCTAGGTTGCGCGGAAAGAAAAAGAAAAAAAATAGAGCGGGTTGGGCCCGCGGAGGGAAAAAGAGAGAAGGCCAGGCCGGCCCATTCCGATTTTTTTAATTAATTTTTTTAAATTTATTTTTAAATTTTTTTAATTAAAAGAGGTAAAATATATTCTAATATTGCAAAATGCACCTATGTCTATATGCATGCAATGCATTTGAAAGTAAATATTTTTTTTTTTGTTTAGGAATTAAGGACATTAACCCCTAAATTTTGTGTAATTAACTTTGGGCAATTAAAAATATGTGTCAATAGCTGTCCATCTTTGAAGGTGAGTTTACAGAAGTTGCATGGAGTTACGGTGAGTTGGTCCAAGCGGACTGATAGATGTTCCACTTGTTTCGAGAGTTGTCGGAGAAAGGTGAAGACTTGCTTCAACTCGTTTTCCATGTTAATGAGATGAATCGACACGTTTTCCTTAGTCATTGTTGCCTGACGAACGGGTGTAATTCGTAACTACCCGTCAAGAAGCGGCAATGAATGTGTATAACGCCTCATAAAGGACCAGTCCATGACTTAGTCTAATCCTGTATTCACATACCTTGTTTATTCATTTTTTGCAAAAAATAAGAAAAGCAAAAAAGTTTTTTTATTTATATATTTTTACAACGGCGACCTTGGGGTTCGAACCCCGATTGCTGTGGACCACCTTCAACCCTAGGTACCACTAGGCCAAGGCGCTGGTAGTGTCCATGGAGCGTGCCTTTTTTACTTAAACATCAAATTTTGAAAACGACAAGAAATCGCATGGGAAAATATAATGATTTATGACACACTTTTTTAAAAATTACAGAGTGAATTGGAAGTAAATATTCTGAAAAAGGTTTAGTAACTATTTCTTCCAAAATGATCACGGTATTAAATTCACAACTAACCTACACTAATCATGGATCAACCGAGATATACAAAAATAAGTAAATTGCAAAGTGCATGAATAGAAAACTTACTTTACTAGGAACCATGGCAACCACAAAGGCATACGTATGAAAAGTGAGGTTCAATTTCTATGTAGACTGGTTCAGCAAAGTGAAGCTAAAAGGGTGCCTGACCATTGCAGTCTCGCGTTAGTATCAAGTCCTTTTAATTTCGGCCAAATCGAAAGGAATATCTTATAGTCACACGAATACCAGATAAAGATATTTCTTTACAATTTTTTTTAGAAATAAATTTCGAGGAAAAGAAAGGCAACCTCTACATCGCGGGCTTGCGTTCAAGGTCGTATCTTTCTTAACATGATCCTAAAATGCCCTATCGTGGCCCAGGTTCGGTGTCGTGATTGTGTGTGCAACAGTGTATTGTTAAATTATTAAAACATGCACAACAATTCATAAACAATCAATTTGAACCTGTAAGAACATTTTAATGTTAGGGTCATAACTGGAATCCTCGCTGCCAAACAAAAATTATTTTTGAACAGGATAAAAAAAATTTTGGCCTAAGTCCACTTTAAAAAAATGCATGTCCCCAGCAAAGTTTTTTCGTCTGTCGCGACCGACTTCCGAGCTTTTTTCTTAACATAAAAGAAGGTCTCGCCTAGACATGCTAAGTCTAGATTCGGGACGTAACTCGGACTCTCTCAAGCTCATACCATATCGCGACTTAGGGTTTGAGTTTTTAACTTGCATGTAATTTTTATTTAGGAGTCGCCATTAATCAATTTGGGGTATGTTGATTAGAAACCTAAGTAAGGTAACAGGAGAACCACTATACTCCTACGAACCAGAGATTAAATAAGTTTGGAGACTTGATTACACTAATTGGATAACCAATGCTCTTTTGGTACCATTTTACCCTATTCATTTCTGAAAATATTTGTTAGGCAATTTGGATTAATTTTAAGACTTTTCTGCTAACATGTGAAGTGATCAAACAAGTACGCAATCATTAACAATTAGCAGTCAAGATAGATATGCAACCTAAGGTTCTAACTCCAACTAAGGTGACAGCATTCAAAACACAACAATTTATGCAATCAATTCTAATTAAAAAACATGCATAATAATAATACAACAATAATTTAAAACATTAAGATATATCACATAATTTAGATAAACATCATGTACTGCTATGTCTAAATTATATCCTAACTTTAAAAGAAAATAAAAAAAAATTCGAATTTTTTTTAAAATTATTTTATATATTTTTTAAAAAAAATTAATAAAAAAATAATATAATTTTAAAAAAAAAAACCAGGTCAGGTCACGGATCCAAATCAGTCAGAACTGACTTGGGTCAACGAATCTAACCCAGGACATTCCTGGGTCGGATCGGTTGAAACCGACCCGGGTCAACGGGCTCGACCCAAAACGTTGACCCGGGTCGGGTCTTTGAATCCAAATTGGGTCAGGGTCAACCCGGGTCGTTGACCCAAGTCACAAGCTGGATTGGGCCTGGTCCGGTGGAAAATGCCAAAATAGGGCCAGTTCGACCTGGTCAAATCGGCCCTGTTGGGCAAGTGAATTGGTCCGGCTGGGCTACCAGCCGGTTCAGGCCAAAATCCGAGCCCTTAAGCTCTGGAGGCCATCGACCGGGCAGAAATCCGGTGATTTGCCGGTAGCTTCGCCCAGCCTTTGGCCTTAGTCTCATAAACTCTCGAGGCTGAAGAGACCGAAGGCGACGGGTCGATGGATGGCCGGCTAGGGTAGTCGCCGGTCAAGCTTTGACTAGGGTTCGTTTGAGCCCAAATGTAGGTCGGAGCTTGGCCAACGGACCCAAGTCATACTTTGACCTCACTCGGCCTATAGTGGCCATCCCATAGCTTCCTTAGGGTCAACTAACTCTCCAGCCATCCTCGGCTCTGCCGACCGGAGCTCAAACAAAACCGATCTCATTGAGACATTTTAACAAACACATGGCATGCACAGACTAAAACGACACGTTTCGACCTCCTCCGACGACCTAGTCAGCTACGGCGGCCTAGCTTACCTTTGATGACGACACACAGGCTATAATGAACGACCGATGCACAAAAACAGGGTAGTACAGGGATCGGTTTGGCTCACCAGTCGTCGGCGCATCTGGGGAGCTTCCAGCGATCTGCGGACGACAACGGGGTTACTAGTGTCACTAGTGTCCCTTGGTGACTTACAAACTCTCTCGGCTCGCTTTTTTTCTTTCAAATTCTCTCTTAATCTCTCCCTCTCTTCTAGTGCTCTGTTTTTGCCCAAGGGGGCCGACCAATCGCAATTGTGGCTGGGGGGTTGTCGCCGGTCGGTCTGCTAGCATCGGCAAGGCCGCTGGCCTCCCCCCTAATCTCTGCAAACCAAAAAACCGACTCTCTCTCTCTCTTCTCGGTTTGCCTCTCTCTCTGTTTTTCTCTTCAAAAATGGCCGCCTACCCGTTTGTCTCTCTCACTGGCTTATATAGCGACGTCGGCCACCTACCCCATCCTAGAAGTCACGGCCTTAATGGTGCTCAACTGCTCTCTGCACCGGCCAAGACTTTGGTGGCTGCAGCTGCGAGGTGAGGCGGAAAGTTCACATTCCACAGGCAGCGATCGGGACAGGGGAAAGCAGAGGAAGAAAGACGGAGGGAGAAAGGCTGGGCTGGTGGGGAAGAGAGGGAGCAGGTTGGGCCAGACCCAACTCGTGCGGAAAGAAAACGAAAAAAAATGGAGCGGGCTGGGCCCGCGGGGGGAAAAAGAGAGAGGGCTAGGTCGACCTGGCCCCGACCCGACCCATTCCAATTTTTTTAAATTATTTTTAATTAAAAGAGGTCAAATATATTCTAATATTGCAAAATGCACCTATGTCTATATGCAATGCATTTGAAACTAAATAATTTTTTTTGGTTTAGGAATTAAGGATATTAACCACTAAATTTTGTGTAATTAACTTTGGGCAATTAAAAATAGGTGTCAACATAGTGAAGAACATTTTTCGAAATTTTAAACTCAGAAAATCAGAAAAGTCGAACAATATAGATCAAGGTCATGCCAGAAACTGCAATGACAGAATCAAAGTAAAAATTTCCATACTCCACTCCTAGACTTCGTGGCCTGTTTCACATAGTAAATAAAGTCCAATTTTGACATGTATTCTATCAAATCGAAGCTTAGGAAGTCGAGATTATTTTTGTAGTAAATCGCATTTCCTAATTTCGACGTTTACTAAGTTGATTAAGTCAATTAAGCACACTGACTCACTAGATGTCGAATTTCCAGAACAGACCGACGTATGTCAATCGACTTCCTATGAATTTCTATGCACAATATGTTGAACATACATCATTCTAAGAACATATTCAGCATGATTTGATCATCATTCAACATGTCAAAGTTCATTTCCAGAGATAAACATCCTAAACATTCATATAATCCTAATTAACATGCATTGCTAGAGACTGGTAGTGTTTAGGTGTATCAACCTTGGTGATGGACTTCGGGATGCTTAATCGAGCTAATTGACCGCCATGTCACCTCAATGAACTCCGCGGATCAGTCAATGGAAGCTCGCCAAAATCTGAATCGAAGAAGTAAAGGTTGAAGTGAGGAAGCAATTCAAAGAGTCCGACTTAGTAAAAATCAATCGAATAGGAAGAGTTTGGTGAGGTTTTGATCAAGCGCCGGCCACGTTGACATCAAGGATTGACTGAGAGCCGCGAAGCTTGAAACATCAGAGGAGGCCGTCGGACCGCCGGACAGCAGCTGGAAGAGGCTGGACAGAGGACCGGCATGGATGGTGTCTTCCAGCGACGGCTCGTCCATGGCTGCGAGCGACAACGGAGAGAACTCGGCTTGGACGCTTTAACCTGGATGATGGTGCCAGCGACGAGCTAGTTCAGATGTGGAGTTGTGCCTCCGTAACTAGCCTGCGTACTTCCAGATTTGGAGCTGGTGACGGCGGCTCCTCCATGGCCACAAGAAACGACGGAGAGGACGGAGGGGCGGGCTCGGGACGAGCAACGCCAAGCTATCTCTCTGGGCAACGAAGCAAGCTCCCTTGGCTGAAAGATCTTTTTGAACAAGATTTATTTTTTATTTATTTCCATGTTAGTGTTTTTTTTTATCGAATTCCATGTCAGTGTATAGTGTCAATATATGAGTGGATGATGGACACCACGTCATCACGGTGACGTGGTGATATCTAACCGCTAAATATTTGATTGTGTCTCCTTCTGTACGCAAATGTTCTAATTCTAATATGCAGAAAAAAGCAATAATAATAATAATAATAAAGCAAAATTGTGCCATACAAATATTTTTGTTTAGGAATATAGCTCGGATCCTAATTTTCCTGATGAAATAATAAGATTCTTGATAGAAAATTTAAGAGTCAACAGTAATCATGTCTTGGTGCGCGAATCTCTTATTTGTAGAAGCAAAACGAACGCTTGCATTTTTATTTGACCTCTAATCGGCCCATAGTAGATTCGTAGCTTCTCCTAAAGTTAAAAAGAAAAATTATCAAAATTGAAATGAAAAAATCAAGTTGCGACCAGTAAAATTTGAGAGAGCCCACGAGTAAGCACCGCCTCACAAGTGAAACCATTCGCACTCACTTGGCATTCCATACAAAGCCCTCAAGAATTTCATTGGGAGAGTTACCAAAACAATCCTAAACCTATTGCAATGTTACTAATTCAATCATAATTTTTTTTTTACAATTGAGTTTTAAACCTTTTGTATTTGTGTCAATTCAGTTTATTTGGCCAATTTTGATAGGTTGGTGCTGACATGGACAAAAGCCACTTTTGACATAGCGCAACTAGCACTAACGTGAACAATTTTTAATAATATTTTAATATTTTTCTTTTCTTTTTCCCTTTTTTTTTCTTGCTCTCTCTTGTTTTTTACTCTTCCTCTTCATCCTCTAGTTGGTCGCTGAAACTCAGTGACTAGCCAAAGGCAAGGGCCTGCTGGCCTTTGGTGAGGTTGGCCTCGCCAGTGTCTAGGCAAGGTCAACCTTACTAGGGGCGAGCAAGGCTAGCCCTCGCTAGGGGCCAACAAAGGCCAACCTCGTCGGCCCTTGCCTCTAGTCAATCACCGAGTTCTAGCAGCCTGCTAGAGCATGAAGATGAAGGGAAGAAAAGAAAGAAAGAGAGAGAAAAATAAAAGGGAAATAGAAAAGAAAAATAAAAGAATTCGAAAAAATATTAAAAATTATCCATGTTAGTGGCCGGTCGCGCTAGGCGCCACGTAGGATGGCTGGCGCCCAGGTCAACGCTAGTTGGCCAAAATTAGCTAGATGAACTGAATTGACACAAATGTAAAAAATTTATGACTCAATTGACAAAAAAAAAAAGATTGAGAATTAAATTAGCATAATTGCAATAAGTTTATGACTGTTTTGATAATTTTCTTGAATTTGATTTGCCCTAAGGTGGTTCACAACACACATGAAAACTGAGCTTATCAAATCAGAAACCTAAATGACAACGTCAAAATGTTATATTATCACACTAATAAACTGATAGAAATTGGAGAGATTGTTAGCATGCATTATTGTGTACTGATTTTCAAGTGAAATTCCACAGCTTATACAGTATAAGCACACAAGTTACTCTTTCATAATTATGGTACAACTGGCAGTGCATACCTCTTCATTAGAACACAACCGCATCAAGCAACTCCGCGTCGGAGTAACAGAAAGGAAAAATCAGCAAGTACATATTTGATTAAGAGTAAGGTAGAACCTAATGAGCATACAGAAAGCCGATTCAATTGAAGATACTACATTCACAATCATTCGAGTATGTGCTGTTGAGACCAAATCAAGCGTTTGGATCTTCGCAAGCATCAAAACTTCCACGAGACGCTCCAGTTGGCTCACGAGCCTCTTTAAAATTTGCACACAAGAGAGCCCTCAGCTGTTGCTGATGCTTCCTCTGCAAAATTCCTCCTCTTCATTTTGATCGGTCTTTGGTATGGCATTTGAAGTTACTCGGCCAAGTTAGCCACACTTAGATCAATCATGTGATGACAAGGATCAAAAGGGATGCAAACTAATTAGCAAATTCTTGAGCTCCTCGCCCCAGCTTGTTTCACAGAATGGGCAAAAAATTGTCCCAATTATGCAAAAGGTCATCGATACAGCTCGGTGATTTGAAGTCCGAAAGTAAGCGTTGATCATTACATAGACCAACCAGGCATGTCACAAAAGCAGCACCGATTTTCCTCACCTGATTATCTTTCAAAATGATAGTCTGACCACTGGTTTTAGAAAGCTGGTCTACACACGACAGACCAGACAAAACCACTTTCCATTTTTTTAATCACCCACCAGAGAAACTTGAACCTTGATTTTCATTTTTGCTCAGTTCTCATACTTACTGGAAATATGCTTGAGGGAACAATAAGGACAGGGTCTACAATCATGACGGAGAATTATAAATGCGTTTGTTCTAGTCAGGAATTCAAAATGTTTGGATGTTGCAAATTCTGTAAATCCCCAATTGAGCTAGGGATTTCTCTCAATCACCAACAAAACCGGGCACTCAGTTTCTCCAGTTTCCTCATAGAACTGATGGCAGCCTATACAAAGGAGTATAAGCTGTCAACAAATGAGTTGATCGACAAATACCTTACAATTGCTGCTTTGTCGCATATACAAATGAGTTAAGGCAACACAAAGTTTCTCGAGTCTTGAGGGAAGCTCCGGGATGTAATTAAGATCACAATCGCGTCCATGAAAAATTAAGTGTTTCTAAGTGGATTGGGTAACAACCCTGTGGCAACGTGGGACTCTGACTAGAGAAACTCAGAAACTTTAAGCCGGAAGGAAGTTCCGACATCGACCTGAGCTTGTGACAGCCCTCTAGGCTAAGGTGTTGGAGAGAAGAAAGATTTTGGATGCTGGGTAACTTTTCGATCGCAGAATCACTAATGTCCAGATGTTGTAAATTCCGTAAATCCCCAGTTGAGCTGGGGATTTCTCTCAATGACCGACAAGCTCGGGCACTCAGTTTCTTCAGCTTTCTCAAAGAACCAATAGACGTAGGAATCACTGTAATACCAGTAGAATCTAATATAAGTTCTTTTAGTTCTTCTAATTCACCCACTTCTCTTGGCAGCTCCTTGAGACTGCCACAGCCACTCAGGTCCAAGGAAACGAGGCTCTTGACTTCGCCAATAAAAGGGTGGATTTGCTTTAGTTTGTAACAGTCTTTCAAGATGAGAATCTCCAACTTGAGATCAGGTTTTTTCAGCCTGTCAATAGCACTGGGTAACTCTTCAATCGCAGATTCACTAATATCCATACATTGCAAATTCTGTAAATCCCAAATTGAGCTAGGGATTTCTCCCAATGATTGACAAGTCCTCGCACTTAGTTTCTTCAGCTTCCTCAGATAACCGATTGACATAGGAATCTCTGTTATACCGGCAGAATCTAAAATAAGTTCTTCTAGTTCTTCTAATTTGCCCACCTCTCTAGGTAGCTTCTCCAGACTGCCACAGCCACTCAGGTCCAAGGAAACAAGGCTCTTGACTTTGCCAATAAAAGGGTGGACTTCCTTTAGTTTGTAACAGTCTTTCAAGATGAGAATCTTCAACTTCAGATCAGGTTCTTTCTGCCTGTCAATAGCACCGGGTAACTCTTCAATCTCAGATTCACTAATATCCAGATATTGCAAATCATGTAAATCCCAAATTGATCTAGGGATTTTTCCAATGACCGACAAGTCCTCGCACTCAGTTTCTTCAGCTTTCTCAGATAACCGATTGAAGTAGGAATCTCTGTAATACCAGTAGAATCTAAAATAAGTTCTTCTAGCTCTTCTAATTTGCCCACTTCTCTTGGTAGCTCCTCGAGACTGCCACAGCCACTCAGATTCAAGGAAACGAGTCTCTTGACTTTGCCAATAGAAGGGTGGACTTGCTTTAGCTGGTGACATCCTCTCAATATGAGAATCTTCAACTCTATGAAAGTCAAGAGATCAGGACTACACGTTAGATATTCGCAACATGCAAGGTCGAGAACTTTCAGCCCCTCTACCGCCTATACAAAGGAGAGTAAGCTGTCAAAAAATGAGTTGATCGACAAAACAAAACAAACAAAAAATCATAGAGGATGTCTTTTTCACATCTTACCATGATCGAAGTCCATCCTATCCAATCCTCTGTGATCTGGTTGTATGACAACTGCAGCACTACTAAAGTCGATAGAAACGAATCGGTTGTCGAAAAAGACAGATTGGGTTCAATGTCAAGCCACTGAAGCCATCTTATTTCAGAAAACTGTTCGTTAAAGCCTCCCCTTGAAGCCTCCCCTCTCAATTGATGGAACATTTCAGTTCCCTGTATATCAAATTAATCAACTGAGCGTCTGAATTGACTTTTAAACTTTTAGTTTTTACTTTTTTTAAATCTTGAACTCGCTCAATTGTCATCTTTCTACCCTTGCCGTATCTAAATGTTCTTGAAAACTTAGTTTTTTTTATAATGAAATTTGAACAATATAGTAAGTTTTGACATGAAAATGAAAAGAAAAGTAACTCTTGCTTTAAAAAATCTAATAGATACGCACCTCAATGTTTTACCTTTAGCTTTTTAAAAGAATCTGTTAAACAATGCCCATGGGTCACTTGTTAAGGAGTTAAGGAAGCACCTGGTTTTCAATTCATTTGTGAAGTGCATTGCTTTGAAAACAGAAAATTTTCTTGCAAAGTATGCACTTAACTTGAGCCAATATCAAAGATTGAGGTGCTTAAGAGCTAAAAAGCAAAAATAGCCCGTATATTTACTTAAAATCAGGGAAATTTACATTAATAGCCCCCACACTTTGGCCCAAAGTGCAATATCATTCTTGGACTTTTAATTCATTTAATATTGCTCTTGAACTATTCTTAAATATTCAACCTAGTTCAAAAACTTTAATTTATTCAATTTAGTCCCTCAACTTCCAAAACAAAGACAAATAATTCCCTTAGTACCATTCACAAGTTTTCATACTTACACTATTGTTCGGAGTTTAGAATAAGTTTTCATTTCAATCCATTCAATAAAAAAATATGCTATTTTTTTATTGTCTTTTAACTTTTTGGTTTTTAGAAATAATCCGATAGTTCCATCTAAGTACTATAGCTTATGATTTCTATAATAGTATAAGTAGAACCTTATTTGTACTGGGTTGATATTCCAGCTATTTTAATTTCCAATTTATAGATTTAACTAAATTTAATTAAGAAAACACGAAACACAAAAGCTTGAAAATTTTATTTATCTAAAATATTAGAAACAAGATTAAGATTAATATAAGTACCAGTATTTATAGATGAAGTAATATCGTTTTTTATTATCTTTATGAAAACACTTATTCTTGAAATAAAAGGAAAATCGAAACAATATAACTCTAAATTAGCTTCCACTTTTACCATTGTAGACATCATAAGATAAAATATATCTAAATAGAACTATTGTAAAATTTTTGAATGCCAAAATAGTCAAAAGAAAATGATAAAAAGATAGGATATTTTCTGTTGATTTAGGATATGGATTTAAAAATGAAAATTTAATGTAAGATATGAGTAACAGTGAAACTATGTAAAGTAGTGAATACTGTCAAAGGACTGATTTGACTTTATTATGGCAATAGAGAGACTAAATCGAACCAATTGAAAATTTAGGGACTAGATTGAACAATTGTGATTAGTTTAAGGACGACATTGAACTAATTAAGAGTTTAAGGATGACATTGCACAATCGACCAAAGTTTAGGAACTATTATTATTATTTTCCCTTAAAATTAATTCAATTTATTATTAACTTGATTTTGATGTAATTTTGATTAAGAGACTTAAAGCCAAATCTCCCTTAAATAATAGTATAGACAACTGTCATAGAATACATGTGACAAATAACGCAGGGGACAATTGATGCATGTGGAAGTTTCATGCAGATGGCTTCGGAACCTGTCAAAGTGGAGCTTATAGCCAACAAAATAGGAGTTTTCGGAAGGTGGAGCAAGACTTATCCATGAACAGTTTTACAAGAAACCCAATACTGTCCAAAAGAGGCTTTCATATAAAAGGGGTTTTAGAGGCAAAATCAGACACGTACAACACACCAAGGTCTATCTTTCACTTGTAACTTTCCGTGTCGCCGCAATTTTGTTTCATGTCTTTTCAATTGCTTATATTTCAATTCCAATGCATTAAACTTTTTCCTGCACTTAGATTCATAGAATTTGCCCTCCATCCGAGCCCCATTCGTGGACTTTGCACTGGAGTGAGGAACTGTGGAGTAATATGGGTTGCTCTCTCAAATCACCTTAAGTTCGGCACAATCGATCGACCCAGTTTTCATTCAACAAACTTTCTCGTTATTAAAAAAATTATGAGAATCAAGTGAGGGCCACTATATAAGACTGATGTGTGTAATTGAAAGTTAGAAAACAACACTTAACTAAATTGTTGCATTTCTGTTTATGGTGAAATGGTTCGCCCAATTCTCCCTTTTTGTCTGATTCATGTGATTATCTATTGCAAAGGAAAGGTGTCATGTAATATTATTTAGCTCCACTTGGTTTGTTTTCATCGAAGTGCATTAATTAATCATAACCTAATAATATATAAGTAAGTGGATCTCTTGAATGCCATTACGAACTTTACCTCCTCTAATGCCATGAGTATTGAGTAGTTCAACAATTGTTTGAGGAACTTACGACTCCTAAAAAGGAGACTTTTTTTTATTTCAGTTATTTGAAAGAAATAAGAGTACTGTTTTCTTTCTAAAGTAATTATATCCGAGTATCATCATTCACTAGGTAGCTTGTTCGACGGTAATTTTCTCATTTACAATAGCCTCTATCATCTCTCTTGCTTAGTCGATCATTGTTTGCTTTTTTGTCTAATTGGTTATGGTGTGGGAATCGACAAATCAGTTTCCCGTGGACTCACATACATATGCCTTATTATGCAATTATAGGAATGTCTTTCGAATGCAGTTTACTGTCTGAGTTTTTTCTATAATAAAAGATTAAGAAGGGTTGATTTATAAATTATAACTATCTTTCCAAAGAACACGATATGTCTATCAATATGTGCACAACAAAGATAGATTGGAATACTATAATAATATCTTTGTGCTTAATTTACTCATTTTGGTTTTGTGTGCATAACTATCTTTGGCACGGGTCCACGACTAGTTGATCCACATTTCACAACACTTTTAACTCTTTTTTTTCTTTCACATGAACTTTTGTTAGAACAGCATATCCTCTGAATTGAAAGAATTATCTTCTTTTTTTACATAGGATAAAGGATTGTTTTTGTTTCCCATTCTTGGAATGCTTTTTATCAGCCGAATGCAATCATAGAAGAGAAGACACAATGGGCAGGAGATATATAGTAAAAATCAAAAAGCTAAAATTATTGACCCATCAAAATAACTTAAAAGTGCATTTTTTTCATTAGTTTCTTGGAAATATTGAGAATAAACAGAACCACCAAAACACAAGTTTGTTTTGCGAAATATGAACTTTACAAACACTGAAACCAATATGGATTTTTTTTATTTGGTTCAATTTTGTGGTTTGACTTGTTTGTCATCATCTGTACTTTAAAAATTAACTAGTGAAAAACCTGCGACAGCTATAATTTCTCTTAAGTTTGTTTGTAGGAAAAAAGTCACTAAATCTTGCTGTAATCATCATCTCACACCGTCTTTCATTAAATTCCCTTATACATTAATCTTTGGAGTATATTAGGTGAAAAAAAAAAACCTATACTCTATTGAAAGGGATTTCAAAAATGTGGTCAAAAGTTTCCACACAATGCGCATACAATTTACCAAAATGAATTGTAGAAATTAGATATAACAATATAGAAAAAATCATAATTTGAACAGTCAAAATGATGGGAATTCAGTCCCATAATTTTTTTTTAATTTTTCAAAATTAAACTGAAATCTCACACATCTTACAATCATTTAAATTTTTTCCTAAACTAATTAGCATCTTCCAACATTTATCTTTGTTCAAAGAGGTTTGACTTTTTTTTTCATTTTTGAACACCCATATGATGTGCTCTTTCAGTTAATGTTAACGATAGTTATTGAATCAACCAAAGAGTGTGATATTGAATCTTGTGAATGAACTATTTCAAATAAAATCAAGAATCTAAAGCTGTTTTTTTCCCTTCCCCGACATCTCTTGGCTAATTGCTAGGTTAATTCCTCTCCATTGATTAGTCATGAACCAATGAGGATTCCCCAAATGGACTATACATAATAATGAAACGACATGAACATTGACAATTCAAAGATAAACTCAGTTAGAAAACTGACTTCATGCTCAAAATTATATATAATCAATAAAAAGGTGTCGAAATGATAATAAGCACGTAATTTTCCTCTAAATAGCCAAGTTCGTCCAGTGGCTTTTGGCACGAAAAGGCATCGCCCCAAAATATATAAATATGTAAAACAACTTGGAGAGAAAAGAAATGTTTATTAAGAAACGTGAAAAGGAAAAGACAACAGCAATGAAAGAAACAAAGAAAGAAAAATGAGAAAATCCACTCTTTATCATACACCTAACTTAATCCATGAGATGAACAAGGTCAACGTGATACAATCTTAAGAAAAATTAAACATTTCAAATATAATTCTTAAGGGGGTTTTTGCTATTCTATCTATTAACAGGAAAGACAAATGAAAAGAGACAAATATAACTATAGGAGAAGGACAGCTATCTTCAAAATCAAAGTGGAGAAAAAAACATATCAAACATTGGTTTCCTAAATCACAAGAGCACCACAATACATTCGGCCATACTAGAAAGCAAACACACGCGATAAGTGTGAAATTTTCTTTCAATGTTACTGTTTTGCTTAATTATTACTTATTATAATTGGCACATATTATCTATTTTTTAATCAAGAAATCATCATTTGTCTAATCTACGGTGTTTACACTTCATGTTTATTTATTATTTTGGTCTTTTTAATGAAATTTTTAGTGTGGTATCGTAGTTAAAGGATCTTAAATTGATTGTGAATTAAATTTTTGACAGACATATCAAAGAACTTGAATTAAATAATACAAGTTTTTCATCCTTGGAATATTTATAATCCAATTAGCTGTCACAATTAATCTAAGATGGGTATGAATGGATGTTTAAATAGATTTTTTCCGGAAAAGTAGGAGCATCTGTTCATACAAGATAAATGATTAAAATAGATCAGATGAAATCTATGAAAATATGAGGGAGAGGGAAAGAAAGAGGAGTGCCATATGTTACCTTTTTTTCCTTTGTTTGCCATATGCTTCTTCCAAGATCTCTGAGTTGATCGTGCATCCTTAACAGACCATCATCTTCAACTTTTATTAAGCACCTCAGTTTCAACTCTTCAATCGCTTGACTTGCATAAAACCCACAGTCGTACCACATGTACATGGCTAATTTGCTCTCTTTGCCAATAAAGAAACAAGCAATATGAAGAAAAATTTCCTTCTGTCCCTCGTCTAATGCATCATAACTTATCTTCAATTTAGTTCGGACATCACTATGAGGTTGTTCTTTCAATTGCTTCAGCACATCATCCCATACGTCTTGATTTTTTTTGTACAAGTATGATCCTATAACCTCAAGAGCCAAGGGAAGTCTACCTAGAGTGGATATGATCTCAACAGAGATATTCTCAAAGCCCTTCAATGATTGGTCCTCACGAAATGCATGTTTGTTAAATAAAATCAAAGAATCCTCTCTATCTATTTCATTCAATTCATACTTGTAGACTACCTCGAATTCAGATTGATCAAGAATAGCTTTATATCTAGTTGTAACAATGATAATACTTCCTGAAGTGAACCAGTTGCATCGTCTAGCCAAAGCATTTAGGTGATCCTTGTGATCTATATCATCAAGAAGAATGAGAACCTTTTTTCCTTTGAAACTAGCTTTGATCAAACTAATTCCATCACCACGTCCCTTCACTTCATCTTTGATTGGGTGCATTGCCTTAATTAGTTGCTTCTGTAGATAAGCAATATCATTGCGGCGAGCTGTTTCTCGAATATCTGGAAGGAAACTACAATGCTTAAAGTCATTTGACAGCTTGTTGTAGATGATCTTGGCAAGAGTCGTTTTACCAATCCCTCCCATGCCATAGATTCCAATCATTCGAGCACCACTAGCAGAAGAAGTGTCTACCCAATTCATAATATTTTTCACACGATCATCAAATCCAACTAAGTGCTCAGTAACATCAAGATGACAATCAGTTCGCAACTTGCTCAGAACCGTTTGGATGACTTTTTCCACTAATTGGCCTGCATGCCTGTCAAACAACAAAACTCATGATAACCTTGCGATTATACTTAATCTCATCAACAGACACCCACCTAAATGTGATGGATGGATGGGGCCAATTAACATGCAAGATGTTTTGGTTTTACTGATAAGAATGGAGGTTGATGGTGTAGTAGTTATTTCATTTTTCCCCCTTCCTTTTCTGCCATTAGATAGATCATGTTGAAAGAAGGTAAGGTAGTGCACCTGGCTTATTAAGAGTCTTTGGAAGTATAACGTTTGCTATAAGGCTTAAGGTCGCTGCTAGTTGGATGACAGGAGGCCCATTTTTTTTTTTTTTTTTGGGGGGGGGGGGGGAGGGAGAGAAAGGGGGCGCAAAAGAAGTTTAGGAGGAGGAAATGTTACCCCACCGTAAGGCTAGGGCATCCCACAGGCTTATATTGCGGACTTATAGCTTGACTTACAGACGCCTACCAATGGGGAGTTATTGATGGCAAGAGTCAAACCTAGACATAGTCAACGCAAAATGTTTGATCCATATTAGCTGAGCCAACGCCCGTTGGCAATAGGAGATCAATTTATTTGGTGATGATCATGCTTTGCAAGACTGAGCATTGGAGATCCATATTGCTAGTGATTGATACTATTGGCTGGATGGATTGTCGTTTTTTTTTTCTTGCTCTGTACTTGTGACAATTGTAAAATTCTTGGGCACTGTGGGATACTTTGGTTTTGGTTGTGGGGACATCTTGGGAAGTGTTTGTTGTCTTTGAGGCATAATGGTAGCTCATTGGTTTGGGGATTCCGGAGGTTGTTGTGGAAGTAATTCATCCACATTTCATTGGTTTTGCATGAATAAGAAAACTTACTTATAAACAGAAAATCAAGTGGAAGGCAAGTACCCGTTAGCAATTTTCTCAGATTCCCATCCATTTAAGTAACTCACTTCTTTAAGTGCTCGTTGCCCTTCCTGAATATCATACTTATCAAAACGCTTCTTACGCGAATCAAAGGCCTTCCCAAATTTTCCTTTTAGAAACCGCACATCCGATGGATCCACTTTATAAAAAATGGGCAACACTGTGTGTGACGTGCTCTTCTTGCAGTCCATGATATGAATGAGCTCGCGGAGACACCATTTGCTCGAAGCATAATTTTCGGAGATGATGGGAATTGAAATCTTAGACCGTGAGATGGCATTGAGAAGTTGTGAACCAAATTCCTCGCCAATTGATAGGCTATTGTCGTCCCTGAACACGTGTATTGGCATAGTCCCTGTGTTGAGCAAACTGCAGAAGAGGTGATAAGTGAAATCCTTGCGGGTATCTGGGCCTCTGAAGCTCAAGAATACGTCATATGCACCCTCCACCTCAGTGCTGAAAATAGGAGCGGATGCTCCCTCGATGCTCTCTTTTTCCACCCTCTTTTTCTTCTTCTTGAGATGATTGAATACAAGCATAGACAGAAGAATTGGCGCAACAAGCACTGCAAAGGAACGACCTGAAACGAAACGGTGCATTCCTTTGTTTGCCTTGCTCTGACTTTGCCCTTTCTCCATGTTGGTTTGATAGGCCAAAATGAAAAGAGGATGTCTTCCTGCTGCACAAAAAGATGTAGATAAACAAATGAAAAGGTTGGATGGAGAGCACATGCTTTCTGGGTGAAGAGCACATGCTTTCTGAATGATTCCAAACACAAGATATTTAATGAAGAGAAGATGCCTTCTAGGGTGATCAGTTCGGAGATTGGTAGGTTTCAGACTTGAAACCTGGAACCTATCATGTCAGGACCTATTCCCAATTTTTTGAATATGGAACCTACCCATAGACCCTAGAACCGATTCTGTCAGTCGGGTCTGGTTCAAAGGTCTATACGAGAACCGAACAATTCCTTTTTTTTGCAATTTTTTATTCCTTCAAAGCACAAACTTATCCTTTCAGTTGCCAAATGGTGAGAAGTAAAACAATCCCCTTATTTACAACCGACACAAATAGCAGTTACAGGAAAAGAGTAGAGCAACAAACATCCAATTCTTCCATAACATACCAACCTACATATTTTTTTTTTGGTAAGGACCAACCTACATATTTTTCGTCACTGCAGATTCAAAAATCTAAAGATGATAACATAACTGAAATCTACATTTTTTTCTCTCCAGTTACTTCTTAGTTTAAGGGGAATCTTCCTAAAATGGAATATTTCAAAAGAATGATGTTCAAATGTTACTGGGATGCAAGCATTCTGCAACTTTTTGGACATGAGCAAGTATTTCATCAACTTGTTCCTCCTCCTCTGGAAGGATTCTACTATTCAGCATTTGACTTGTCAGAGCAAGGAAAGCGTTGAAGACTTCTAAAGAAGAAGAAGCAGAAAAAAAAAAAACTGGGGAATGCCACAACTTTCACGGAAGAAGAAAGCATTGCCAGAAAGTATAATTTGTTTATTAAAATCACATGAAACATATGTCAATACTCAAGCCCAATAACTAGAGTTACAATCAACCTTTAAAGGACAGAAAGGTGCTAAGAAATTAAATGGGTCCGAGCCATAGCTTCATGATTACACTATCTGTCACTGTTTTCGGAGAAATGGATTCAAAGGAGCCAGAAACTTTAAAGCAAGAATACAAACCTGCAAGAACCCTAACTTGAAATGCTCTGACGCTACCATACAACACTGGCACACTGCTATGCAGTACAAAATCAGTAAAAGCAAACTTCCACCAGATGGCATGAACCCGAGAGTCAATTCATCCTATCATCAATATGCTTTTGCTTTTAAGTGACCGTTTTGAATTATGCTTTCAGCCTTTCACAGAACAGCTTCTCTCTAAACTGGATCGAGATCATTTCCACATAAATCCCCCAGAAACGATAATTAAAAGCCTAGAAAAACACGCTCAAATTGAAAGAGAGAGAGAGCAGCAGCAGAGCTTCGCCTCGACAAACAAACAAACGTGAGAGTCCCTGCTGAGCTTACCCGTTGAAATTAAAAAACTTTATGGTGATGCAGAAATCGCGATTTGCGAGTCAATCAAACAAACACGAAGCAGAGCTATCAGCCTCGACAAAAATACTTGAGCTTACCTCTCGGAGTGAGCCCCTTTCGCCGGAGGGAGTGAGTCGCCGGAAAGGAGGAGATTGGGGAGAGCGAGAAACGAACAAGAGAGAGTGAGACTGTCACAGAGAGTCGTTGCTCGAGTGGAGGAGACAGGATAGAGAGAAGCAAAAGAGAGAGAAAGTAAACAAGCGAGAGGAGAGGCAGCAGTGTAAAAGAGAGATTAGGGTTTTCCAGTTCGGTCCGGTTCTGCACCCTGGACCAGGAACCGAACCGGTTCCCACGTTGACCTGGATCCGATCGGTGGTCACCTCTAATTTGCCTTCCTCTGCACAAAAGATCAACATAAACAAATGGAAATTATGGGTGGAGAGCACATGCTTTCTAGTTTCTAGGTGACTACAAAATTTTTAATGAACGAGTCTTCCTAGGCGGCTGTCTATTGATGACTCCATTATTGAAAGTTGTTTGACTTGGAGCAGTGAAATGCACGTCTTGTCTTCCCAATGAACCTCGCCTTCTTGTCAAGCCAATATCATCGGGTCGCATCAGTGCGCGGACAAGAAGAAAATGGCTAATCTTTATCTCCATATGCATGCGCTTTCCTAATTCGACATCAATCACACCTTTAATTAGTGGATTACAATTATAAATATCGTTCACATGTAAAATTGAAATGTTGTGAGCCATTCATGCATGCATATAAGCCCAATGCATTCCAACCCTTTGATCGTGGAGGTTTCGAGTGAAATCCATCAATATCAACGATTTAGATGAACTGAAATTATACGTGCCCAAATCATCTAAGAATTTTTCCATGTTTGATCCAACCTTGCCTTTGATTGATGGTTCAATGTAAAGTGTCCATTTGAAAGCAGCACGCAACTACCTTGCCTCTGCTTTCATCAATGGTCGATCGTAAAATATAGTACCAAATATTCATAATCAATCAAAAAGGAAAAAAAATCCATAAAAACAATAGTTTAATTTGTAATTCGTTATATAAAGAATTTTCAGTTTGGAATGTAAAAACATAAAGAGATGGAAAGGTAAAGCCTCTCTCTAAGCGTGTTTGCCAATTCGCTTTCTCTGTAAGAGTAAAATATGCCATACGAGAGCCACGAGGGAACTATGCTACTTTGCTAGACACGGTGATACCGTTCCTGATATAATATTGTAACGCAATTCGACTGTTAACAAGCCCAAAATGCACAGTACCCTCTCTCCATCGTTTGCAATAGTAGTGTGGTTTTGTGTTATATGCATTGTATAAGGTTCATCGGTAATTTCGCGGATGCTTCCAATGTAACCTACCTTTTCAATAATCTAATTGTGGTGGTTGAGAGTTCGCTCCATCTACGGAAGAACGGACACAAAACATCAACTTCCTATATAATTAAACTATCAAAATTAGGACAGGCACATGCCCACATTCTCAGCCATCTTAGAAATATGATGTCCACATGGAATTATTTTTAAAAACGTATTAGCACTAGTCTCCAAGCTCATAGATTACGATTAGGACAAAAAAATATGATTCCTCTGATATCTAAGGGCGTTAATTGGCTCTTTTGGATGTTGGTTTTAGAGATGTGGCCCTCCACTTTGTAATAGAATAGCTTCGTTTGCTCTGAAGAAAATGATTCGCATAAAAATATTTTCATTTGTTTGTTTGGGGGGAAATAAGTTCATCTGGCAAAAAGATATCACTGGACAGAAAATTTTAGCTCAATTAGGGTGCGTTCGCTTCGTAAAAAATGAGTGATTTGGGAAATATTTTTGAAAAAATAATTACTTATATTGTTTAAAATGAATTAGTTAATGGAAAATATTTTCATTATTAATAACAATTTATGTATAATTATTTTCGTGGGCGATGAAAAAAAAATATTCATTCATTTATTTTTTGTAGACGATATAAGCGATAATTTTTTGAAATATATTTTTCAAATCACTCATTTTTTGATAAATGAACACACTCTTACATCGAAAATGACCCCTCCAAATTAAAACTGGAAATCGGCTAGATGTGCATCTCCCTCTCGTTACCAATTTTGTTGAACCCCATGACTTTTTCTGCATTTATCCATATTTGGCTGAGGACAGGATATATTGGATTTCATTTATTTATTTATTTGATCTCTACTGTTGGTTCTACGGATATGATTCGAGCTGGAAGATCAAATTGGATTTGTGAGCTTGTGATAACAAGCCCACCAACTGCTTGTGAAAATTTTACAGGGAAATCTGACTTACAATCATGGTGACCTTGCTAAAATAGTTATTTGTATGAATGAACTGGAGACGCATCAATTCAACACACAACTATCAAACGAAGCATGGAAATCAAGCAATGTAACCAAGTGCTCCAGAAAATTCATTCCCTAACAAAAAACACAATTCAGTTTTGTATTCAGAATGACGAAAATCATTTTCCAACTTATTATTGAATTTTCGTCAAGCACAGGAAAATATGGTCATTTTCCTAGAAAGTGACTTGTTAGAAAACATTTTTCAATTGCGTCATATTTTCCTTGAAACAAACGGAATAGTCTCGAGTTTTTCTCTACCAGGGACTTGCAGACATTGTGAGACCATTAGTCTATAAGAATTTCGATTCAAAATAAAATACCAATACACAATTATTCGCATGATGTGTTAAAATAAAAATAAAGTGCCAATATTCTAGTTATTATTTCAAGTTTAGCTCGACGTTCAAATTGTATTTGAAAAAATGTTTATCTATTTAAGTAATTTAAAACTAGCCTCCATGACTCTGTCATTATGATTCAAGCACCTTATGTGATTCAAGGATCCCTTTGTTTTCAACTTCACCTTCTGATAGAGTGCGAAACCATAAGGTGATGGCAATTCGGGGAGTGATATGTAGGAAGGATGATCATCTCTCCAACCCCAATGCACACATAACAAATCCTATAAGTTACATCCCGTGGCTCCAACGCTTAAGTCTGTCCTCTGTTCGACAATTTTTGGTGTTGAGAACCAAACTACGTCACTGCAATTTTAAGTAACTAAGGCACAAGGCTGCTTAAGCTTAGTTTTGGGATTCTCGTGATGCCGCTTCTTCGATTCAGTTGCTCTTCACTACTTCTCCAGCTGCTAAATGAGGCACAACTTCCTGCACAGAAACATAGTTCCATCAACTTTGCTAAAAGTTAACCATCTCAATCAGAAAACCAGCTCAAACAGTCAGTCTGAGATGTTTGTACTTCTTGGTCTTCACGTCAATGTTCAAATGCGTATAGTAAATGCATCAAAATCTGGGGAAAAGAACGCGTTGGGTAGATTAGCATAAACATAATCCGTGTCAAGACATGTCTGCGAACCTGCTCGCATGATCTTATGATTCTGAATACATGTCTCTATTATTCAAACTCAGCAGTTAAAATCTCAGAAGATTCATTCAAGTACCTCATCACGAGCAGAGTCATTATCCTTCTCCCTCAATTCCTCCGCCTTTTCCAGTCCAGTTGCATTCTTCTCTTCCACCACCACTTTACCGTACTGGCCCTCCTTGACCGGTTCATGCCGGGGAGAGTTGTACGCGGAGGAGAGCCCTTTGGACACGATCCCTTCCAGCGCTTCCTCATCTCTTCTCTAGTTTTTTCAATAGGCAATCATACAAAAGGGGTTATAGAGGCAAAATCAGACACGTACAAAACACCAAAGTTTATCTTTCACTTTACTTGTAACTTTCCGCGTCGTTGCAATTTCGTTTCCTGTCTTTTCAATTCCTTATATTTCAATTCCAATGCATTAAACTTTTTCCTGCACTTGGATTCGTAGAATTTGCCACCCATCCGAGCCCCATTCGTGGACTCTGCGCTCGAGTGAGGAACTGTGGAGCAATATGGGTGTCTCTCTCCAATCGCCTTAAGTTCGGCCCAATCGATCGACCCAGTTTTCATTCAACAAGCTTCCTCGTTATTAAAAAAATTATGAGAATCAAGTGAGGGCCACTATATAAGACTGATGTGTGTAATTGAATGTTAGAAAACAACACTTAACTAAATTATTGCATTTCTGTTTATGGTGAAATGGTTCGCCCAATTCTCCCTTTCTGTCTAATTCAGGTGATTATCTATTGCAAAGGAAAGGGTGTCATATAATATTATTTTAGCTCCACTTAGTTTGTTTTCATCGAGTGCATTAATTAATCCTAACTTAATAATTTATAAGTAAGCGAATCTCTTGAATACCATTACGAACTTTACCTCCTCTAATGCCATGAGTATTGAGTAGTTCAACAATTGTCTGAGGAACTTACTACTCCTAAAAAGGAGACTTTTTTTTTTTTCAGTTACTTGAAAGAAATAAGAATACTGTTTTCTTTCTAAAGTAATTATATCCGAGTATCATCATTCGCTAGGTAACTTGTTCGACAGTAATTTTCTCATTTACAATAGCCTCTATCATCTCGCTTGCTTAGTCGATCATTGTTTGCTTTTTTGTCTAATTGGTTACGGTGTGAGAATCGACAAATCAGTTTCCTGTGGACACACATACATATGCCTTATTGTGCAATTATAGGAATGTCTTTCGAATGCGGTTTACTTTCTAAGTTTTTTCTGTAACAAAAGATTAAGAAGTGTCGATTTATAAATAATCCGCGTCAAGACATATGTCTGCGAACCTGCACGCGTGATCTTATGATCCTGAATACATGTCTCTATTATTAGAACTCAGCAGTCAAATTCTCAGAAGATTCATTCAAGTACCTCGTCAGGAGCTGAGTCATTTTCCTTCTCCCTCAATTCCTCTGCCTTTTCCAGTCCAGTTGCATTCTTCTCTTCCACCACCACTTTACCATACTCGCCCTCCTTCATCGGTTCATGCCGAGGAGAGTTGTACTCGGAGGAGAGCCCCTCGGACACGATCCCTTCCAGCGCTTCCTTGTCTCTTCTCGAGGAGAAGTAATGATCCAGCGAGTCACGGCATATGAATCTCCCTGGCTCTGCTTCTTCCTCTTCTGCTACTGGTTCCATCTCCGGCTCTGGCTCCTGCTCCGACTCGATCTCCTTTTCTTCCTCTACACCATTCTCTTCCTCTCCGTCTTCATCCTCATCTTTTGTTTCTTCTTCTTGTTCAGGCTCGGGATGTTCCGTTATGTCCTTCACATCAGCTGCAGTTCCTATATCCCAGCTCACCGCATTACTGATTTCTTGCTACGCAAGTAATGCCGTGTCATTCCCAATTGCTCCCATCCGAGGAACGTTCTTTCCACTTGTTTGCTCTTTTCAGGATTGGTGCTCGAACTCTTGCTTTTGGTAATGGTGTTTCCTGTGGCGACATCATGCTTCAACTTTCGGCAACCCATTTTGGTAAAGAAAAATGTCAATCGACAGGAATTAGATTGGAGGATTGATTCTCTCTCCCTTTGTGCATCAGATTGTAATGAAGTTTCGGTTCTTGTTTTCTGTGCCTGTTGGAGTTTTGATTTGCTGAAGCGGTTTGTATTCGTGGTGGACAAAAGGAAGGAGTTTTTTCTGTTGGGGATTGAGGGTGGAGAGGAGACAGTTGCACCTTAAGTTAAAAAGGGGAGCATTTCCCTTGAATCTAGAAAACGACGGTTCGTTTTTATTATCGGTGGGGTTTTTATTTTTTTCAACCCAACCTTATTGTGGAATGAAAGACTTACTTTACCATTAGCATTGGCATACATCTAACCAAAATCCAAAATTGAGAACACCAAATTGTCCTTTCTCGAAATCATTTTAGTCCCTAGCTCAACATTTCAGTGATTTAATTATTATGGGCGTAAGAATTTAGGACCTGAATATAGACATTGCTGGAGAGAAAATCACATTTTTTATATAATAGGAACACGACGCTAATTAATGAGGAAGGGCAAAGTGATCTTCGGAGGTAAAATTCATACATGTATTTGGTATTTTAAAATTAGATGTATGTAATAAGTTATTGGATAAAACAAGATATGTTTTTTTTTATTATATTTACCCGATATCGATTGAACTCATAAATCAAAATTCATAGGGCCGTCAAAAATGAAATTGCTTGCACTTAATCATGTAGGGAATTGAACTCATACGATATTCCAAAATCCACATACAAATCCTTTCCTAAACCACTAAATCGAAATGGACCTAGAGTAAGCATGTTAGAAAGCTAAATCTCATCTTTTTGTGAAGATGAATTGTAATAATGTCAGTAAATGAATAATCAAGATATTATTAATTAATCCTACAAATTACTTTACTTCTCAAATGGAATTTGAATTTCTCTCAACTTGCCATAAATTTAATTAATTTATTTATTTGGCCAAATAATAAGCATTTTCTAAACATTTATCCTCCCTACATATATTAAACACTATCTCCTTCCATTTGAGAGCGTGCCATTTGCAAAAAGTACTCGATTGTTTCCACACCGTAAGCGGCCACCGACGCCGCCACAGGAGAACATCACCGCGTCTCTTCCTCCTTCTCCTCCTCCTCCTCGTAAAACCCTGAACAAGCCAAAGAGGAAAACCTCGCTCAGCACACACAACACGACCACCTCGTCGATTCGATCGCGCCGGAGCCATGCACGCCGCCTCGAGAGCTCGCAGGCTCTGCCGCATTCTCAAGCCTCCGGTTCATCTCGGCTCGGTCGGATTCGTCTCTCCGAACGACTGCCAAATCGTGGAAGGCGCTCAGATTTGTGCGCAGGCATGTCGAAATCGCGGCTCCTCCTCCTTCTCCCCCTCCGCTGCTCAGTCCCTCGGTTTCGCAGGTAGCGTGCGCTTCTCGTTCGTCAGAGGAATTTCGACGGCGGATTGTGGATTCCAGAGTGATGGTTCTTTGTTAGAGGGGGGGTGGGGGGGGGGGGGGGGCCGGCGGTGCTTTTTTTTGGTTGAGTTTGATGATGTCTAGATGTGAGGGGATGGAGAATTTGATGATTGATGAAGAAGTCTGAATAACTCATTCGAGGGATGTGTGCGCCTGGTGTAGTCAAGTTGAAACGGAGGGATGATTATGTTGTGAGGATTGTGCTTGTTAATTGAAATGTCATTAATTTTTTTAATTGTGTCCATTGTGTTTGCTTCGTATATATGATATCGGAGACGTGATTGTGTAATGGAATCGATCATGCCAAATTGTTTCGTTGAGTCGAGTTGCTTCGTGTTCTTGAATGTCGGTTCTGGGTTGAATTAGATTGTTTCCTTGTTGGTACAAAACGGAGCTGCATTTCTCTTGGTAGTAAAGGGCTTTGATGTGATGCCGTTGAAATTCACAGGGCCGGTTCATGTCAGCAGATTGCCTGCAGCCCCGTATTCAATAATTATGCGTTTACCGTATTCTTCCGAAGCAAGTGCTGAAAAGGAGGAACCCCCCACAGGTTTTTCCTTATTCTCCGTCTAATATGTGGCTTGACAAATTGTGTAGTTCTTTCTCTGATATTTGGTTCTTGTCATTTTATGCAGAGGCCGTGAAGGAGATGTATGCTAAAATTATTGAATCCGTTAATACAAAAAGAACGATGGCTCCAAACGCGTGGACGTGGTCGATGATTGAAAATTGCAAGAACAGAGAGGATATTAAGCTTCTCTTTGATGTCTTGCAGAACCTACGCAGATTTGTCAGTTGACTTCTTGCTCCACTTGAGAAGTAAAGTTATAATTATTGAATAGTTGATAAATTAATCTGTTTTTTCCTTTCATTGCAGAGATTGTCAAATCTTCGAATTCATGAGAATTTTAACTGCAACCTTTGTCGGGAAGTCACAAAAGCATGTGTGCGTGCTAGGGCTCTTGACTTTGGTAAGCTTTATCTACACAAGTTGTGTGCCAAGTTCAAAAATTTTGTATTTTGCTAATATCTTTACCTGATTCCTTTCCTGCATTCAATTGTTGCTACATGTAGACCCTATTATTAGCACAATCATTTTATAGTATGTTGTCTATTCTCAAATGATCTTTTTACCTCTGGCCTGTTGGGCTTCGAGAACAAATTCAGTCGCTTATGAGAACTTTTGACCACCCCACTGGTAGCAAGTTGTGCTTTTGTGTTTTTTTCCTTGCTGCGTCAATTATGTAAGCCAGAATTTTGTTCACACAGATGCAACACATCTATAAAGCAAGTGGATGGAAATAACATGACACATGTAACATATCCAAGAAATAGTTTTTCATATGTGAATGTGTGAAACCACATTCAATTCAATTACATATAAAATTGTTAAATGTGTATAAATGTGTCTTGTGTGAGTAACACATGAACTTGCTCGACATGCTTCAATGTGTTTAAATGGTTAAAAGGGCCTATCATGACATCTTTATTTTTTATGTACAAAGTTGTTAACTCGTTTATGACTCGGACATTGTTAAGCTCAATCCAACTTAATATGTGTCAAACACTTAATCTTTGTAAATGGGTCTTTCCACGCATTGCTGGTTCTGTAAGACTCTGATTTCTTGAATGATACCTCCACTTCAGGTTATTGAATTCTTTGTTGAAGCTTAGCAAAGAGCATTCACCTTGGGCAGACGTGTTTTTATGAACTAATAGCTTCAGTAGTTATCAGTTTGTGCTGATTCTAGTAGTTAAGCTCTTCATGATTTTCAAGCAAAACAAATCAAATCAAATTGCAGCTCCATAGACTAGCTCATGTCAGGAGATTGCAGCAATTAATTGTTACTGGGAGTACATGATATAAGTAGAATCTATATCAATTGCGGCAATCCTTATTTAGGCTAAGAATTTAAATTGCGTGGTGCAAAATAGTCCATCATGATAGAAACTAAGGGTTGACAAAATTGTAGGTAAGAAGGCCTTGTGGAAGCATAATGTCTATGGATTGACCCCTACGGTTGGCTCTGCAAACCATTTATTGGTAATGATGATGTGTATCTATATCAAGTGATTATTTTCTTTCCATTTGTTTTATTTACACATTTCTTCTGCTAACTTGGGGTATTGAAATGCAGCAATATGCTAAAGAGCACAAAGATGCTACCCTCATGCAGGAAGTTATGAAGCTTTTGAAGACGAATAACTTGCCATTGCAACCCAGCACGGCCGATATTGTTTTCAGGTTCACTTCCGTGCTGTTTATCCTGAGAAGGATGTTATTATCATGTAGCAAGCCATTAAAGCACTTAAATATTGTGTAAAATGTACTACATAGTTATCAAGCAATTTATCCAGTTTATAAGTGTCTTTTGTAGATGATTTAATCAGCTTGTGTTTATTTTAATCATATTGTCTGCATTGCTACTCTCAATCTAATAGTTTACTCATGTTCTTTGGCATCCTTGTTTCCATGGAAAATTTTTGCAGCTTTTGTTATAATACAGACGATTGGGGGTTGCTCACAAAGTATTCAAAGAGAATTGTCAGGGATGGAGTGAAATTGCATAGAGCTGCATTTGACATCTGGATGGAGTTCGCTGCAAAAGTAGGTGAGAAACACTCGCTCTGTCTCCCTTTGATGCTCTCAAGCCCTTGTCCCTCAGCAATTTTTATTTTCTATTTCTTCCCACAAATAGTTTTCTCGTCCAGGTCCTGCCACTTACCTATAAAAGACGGAATGTGCTAGAATATATTCTTCTGTACAATGATTTCTTTCTCTCCCTAAACAAAAAGGTAGAAATAAGAAATAAAAAGAATTTCTCTACACTGTATCTTTCAACGTCTTTGTTTCTTTATTTGTTCTGAGATTATGCTTCTTTATCTTATTTAGTGGTTTGACGGAAATTACCCTTTTTAGGAGACGTTGAATCTCTAAGGAAAATTGAGAAGTTAAGATCTGAGTCTATGAAGCAGCACACCATCGGCAGTGGGTTCTCATGTGCGAAGGTAGTTTGCAAACACAAACTTTTGAAATCACAAATATCAGACCTTGAAAGCAGTTGGTCTTCTTGCATGAGAAAATCTGATTATGGGAAAACAGTAAAATTGCAATAGAGATCAGTACAAAGTTCTTGGTAAACCAGCTGAGAGGTTGACGGCCAAGAAAAGTGAGAGTTAATGCTTGAATAAACCAAATTTGGCTCACACCCTAGGACATGAAGCACCTATGGGCATGAGAATATTCATTGTCAACACACAAAGGAGATATGACTACTTTTTCTCTCTTCGGAATTTTTTTTGTGGCTTTTAGCACTCCGGTGTAAGATTAAAATTTAACTGAATGTCATTTACTTGTCTTATGGTGTACTAAATGGTTTTATATTCGATTTATTGTGCAGGGATTTCTACTTGAAGGCAAACCTGAGGAGGCTGCTACAGTCATTCACGTCTTGAATCAGGTGCTTCTCGCTTCTCAGAGAATCTATAGCTATTATTAATATGCTCACCATCTGGCGTGATCCCCTAGCTCGAGGACTTGCTATCCTAAATTACCTTCGCCTTTTAACTAGTCATTCAATTTTCCATATTCTTTTAAGGAATAAAGCAATTAGTGGAAGACACACTGAATTGTCCCCAATAATGTGCTCAGATAAAATTACTGTGACAGATCCTCTCGTTGAGGGTGAGTGGGTGATTTGGTTTTCGTATTTGGTGCTTGCTGTACTGTTTGGTTAAAATTACACAAGTGTGTTCCATGGTCCTAATAGTGAGTTCGAAAGATCATCTCAGACTCCTGAATTAGATAAAGTTGGAAATACATCTATGTAGGCTCTGTTTGTTCAGATATCGCTTCTTAGGTCTCACGATGTGAATGCCTTCGATCGATGCCAGAGTTTACCTGATGCTAAGAGATCCAGCATTAAGGTTGAACTTCAAAAGCTTGTCAGCGAGTGGCCTTTCAAGGTTATCAAACGGAAGAAGTTAGAAGATGACCGCAAGGTACTTCCTTTGGCAAAATATCCATATCACTTTGGGTAGAAGTAGAAATATTGCTTGTTTGTAGATATATATTGCTCTGGTAATACTTTCCCAATCATTCCTGTTGCTGGTTGTATATATGCTGCATTTAACTATCTCGAAGTTTTGACAACCTCGCATTCTTTTCGCTCATGTAGGCATTGGCTGCTGTTCTCAAATCTGGTATCCCGGCCATGGTTAGTTCCTTATTAAACACAGGCTTGGAGGTGAAAGTGAATATGGAAGAACTAACCACCGAAGGCGCCCTTTGTTAAAGTATGACAGAATTGGAGATTGAATGCACTAGCTGCAGATCTGTCTCCTATGTGGGCCGTTAAGGTTGCCATGTTAGTTTCAGCCAATTCCGCTGAGAAGCAAGACAAGTGCGGTAATCAGGTCATCACCCCCTTGTTTCCTGTACCAGATAAGCCATCTTCTTCCTCCTCAAGACATTCTTCATCCTCTTCCTCTGCAGTAATTTTAGATTCATGACGGCCCCTACACATTAAGCAAAGAAAAAAATTAATGAACAATCAAGAATGCTAAACACAGAAATGGTCTGGGAAATGATGACTTGAACTTCACAAACATGTTTTCTCCACTTTTAAGCATGAGCAGATGTTTATTTGTCCACTGGGAGAGAACAATCAATATAAGGTTACAAACTAACAGTTCATTTGCACAAATGTTAGCAAATCTCAATTCCCTTTGAATATCGAACCTTAACACCAAATGTAACTGGAAATCTAGCTAGGGTTAGACCACTGGACCGTAGGCACCTTTCCTCTAAAGAATTCCGGCATTAGGCAATTAATAATATAAAGCAAAAGGTCCATCAAGGATCAAACAAAGCTTGCAGTCCCAATTAAGCAACTATGAAGTCTGAAGAAAGTTAGGACCAATTCAGAAATTGTTCAGCTGGCAGTCAAAAGTAACATATGTACTAGAAATTATGTCTCCAATGCACAAAATACAGAGAGAATTGTCATTGTTAATAGGACCTTCCTTTGATCTTCTGTGAAGTGGACTGGTTGCCTTTGGCAAAATGAGCAAAAATCTCAGTTTGCTGCAGGAGATATTTCAGCCGCCCTTTTCCCTTATTATTCTTGAAAAATATTTTCAAAAACAAGAAAATTTTAGTCACAATCAATACACGAGCTCGAAATGATGCAAGAAAGAGTTATTCTTAAAATGTAAAGGCACCATATCAGCATCAATAGCGGCATTTTGCTGATCCAATATGTCTTGAATCTTCTGCTTCTTCAACCTTTGCATTTCACGAAGCCTGGCCTTCTCACGCTTGCTAACTTCTGTCCCAACATTGTCTTCCTGCAGAATGAATGGGGAAAAAGAATACAGAAATAAATAAATAGCGGCAACGCTTCTGATCCTCACTGGGTCATACTTACAAGTATCTAGAGAGAGAGAGAGAGAGAGAGAGAGAGAGAGAGAGAGAGAGAGAGAGAGCGAGCGTGAGAGGCCGAATTGGAATCGGAATCGGAAGTGGCGATCCGAAATTAATAAAAAAGGGGGGAGGGAAGGAGGAGGAGAGGAGTCGGAGACGGTGTCCGAAAATGGAGGAAGCGAGGAGGCGGGCGGGAGGAGGGTTTGCGATTTTTTGTATTTTTGTTTTAACTAGTTTTTCCGCTTTTATTATTATTCTTTTCGGTCGTGGTTTTCTTTCTTTCTTTTTTTATTATTATTTCGGTCGTCGTGTTGTTTTTCTCCTTCTTTTTTTCATTTTCGTGTAATGCGAATGGGTGGGACAATTTCCCGCCAGTCAGAGCGGGGGAAATGTGGCGTTTTCGTTTCCTGCCGCGGGAAGTGAAGCCAGCGCGGGCTCCCGCGCGGCTCGAGGGTTTGGGGGTGGTCCGACTTGGCCTCACCACCTGAGTCGCGATGGGTCACGTATTTTTTTTTAATAAACAAAAGAGTGAAAAGAGATGATCATCACTGCTACTTATTACAATACGTACAATTTGAGTCATAATTAGTCGATCTATTCATAGATGTACAAATGTATTGTTTTTTTGGATGAGGAATGCCCAAGATACTAACCAGTTAGAAGTTCATTTATATGATACGACTTGAATTTGTGAACTCGGGAAAGACTATGTGACCCCTGTATCATTGGGTTACCGTGTTGGAAGGTGGGTTCGATTTTTTTTTTTCATAAAGTGAATGGGTAGTGTTTGAGGCTGATAAAAACAAAAAAAAGAGTGGTGTATGAATTAGTTTCGTACTTATATTGTTTGAGCCAAGTCAATGGAGCAATTGATTTATCTATACTACATATGAAAGGAAAAGATTGGAAGATTTGTCTCTACAAAATTGATCATTTTACTGTTCGCAATAATATTTCTCGAATCTCACTTTTTTCTTAAATCGTCATTTGATTTGCGACAAATGATTTGGGAAAATATTTTCATAAAAATTATATCTTGTTTCACTTACAATAATAAATGAATGGAAATTATTATTATCCACGAAAATATCTAAACATTAATTGTTGTCAATAACAAAAACATGTTCAATTAAGTAATTATTTCAAGTAATATAAATAATCATTTTCAAAAAATCATTTTTCATATCATTCGTTTTTCCAAGAAACAAGTGGAATCTTAACTTTCGCTTATTTTGTGAATTAATTTCACAGCAATTTTATAGATATTCCACTACTAATAGAAACTTGCAAGAGCCACCGAATATGGCACGTACCACGCATTGTGTTCTTATTGAATTATTAGCGTCAGCTAAATACGAAATAAAAAAAATAAAAGATTCATTCACACTCTTTGCCTTCTAAAAATGTACATTCATGACCTTTTGTCTGAGTATTTTTTTTTTCAAAAGAAAATTGATATGCTAAGTACATAAATTTCACGACAAAGCAAATATAAACAAAAAAAAAACCAGAATACTGCGAAATAAAGCCAATACCAGATAACAAGGACAATCACTAGCCGAATTAAGAACACACTCGTTCCACAAGAATGGATACGTCAAGCAAAATAATCGGCGGGCAATCAATAAATGTTATATCTCCATCAATGATGAGCACACGACAAAAAAAATTTCTCCGATAACTATGGCGTTACCAATTGGTGGTGCAAGTTTGGCATCCTCTATACCATCACTGCACAAAATAACCAAAATAGGTTCAATAAACACATATCTAACATGTGGAAGAGCAAATCTTCGTGGTTTATTGAAACGCCAAAGCTCATGTGATTACTATTGAAGCTGGAGGTAGAAAACCTGTACACAGAGCAGAGAGTATCGAAGTTTAAGACGCATCATAGTGTGTGCTATATACTCTCTCTCTCTTTGATGGCTGATAAGCTAGTCTTAACCTCTCTCTCCCTCTCTCTCTCTCTCTGAAGGCTGTCTTAACCTAGTCTTAGGCATCGTAGGCTCTGTGCAATTATACGCATTTTAATTATTGTATGTCAACATCCACTAGTGCTTATAATTATTGGCGACTAGCTCAATGACAGCTACGGATAGACATGTTGATGTGAGATAATGTGAAAATGATCTGATTCCACCTGCTTCTCTGCTGACTAATCATAATCTTTTCTATGTCAGTGTTCACATGTAATTGGAATGTTCGCTTTGTTGAAGGTATGGCTATATAATATAGGATTTGGTAGTCTGGTTTATCAGGTTGAGAAAGTTTGTGATAGCTCTGGAGAAGATCCATCATGCAGCAGGTAATGATGTTGTTTCGGTCGTAGCTACTTGTTCTAGCAATTAGTTTGTGGATTTGTCATACTAGACGCAACAAGTGTGACAGACCAGCTTGTTCTACAGAATGTTGGTCCTTTGTTACCAGGAATATATGCGGACAACTGATGAGAGTGCGTCTCTGCAGATCAGTAACTGGTAACAGCCTTACGGACCATTTAGTTTACTATGGTGTGGGATTAATGGCTGAGACATGGGGATCATGCAAAATCGTCATGAACACACGATTGAAGGAATATGGAGGTGAAGATGTCAAAGGAAATCTTATTGTTTCCAGGAATCTTTCTGCTTCTGCATTGAGGCTGCCTTCAGACTCTGATGCCAAGAACAACTTCAGTTAAAATGCTCCTGGGTCAGCACCTTTTTTCTCAAAGATCATCAGTGACCTCTGTGATGACGGTCATGAAATGCATTCCATCGATCTGTTGTCCATGCCCATCACAAGCATGAGAGCTCTACTCAAATTCACTCTGAAGGTAAATAGCACGAAGTTGAATGTGTCATCCTTGTAAATACAACTCCGTGACTTCCATTGAATAAAAACGTTCACAAGTTTACCTGTCAATCTAATCTTAGGCCTGTGGCTTTGTTAACCAGACTTGATAAAACCTAATAAGGATGTGTGAATGCTGAACTGAGCTATTTATAGTTGAATCATGCAGCAAAATTGGCAGATGTGTGAACTTTGGAACTGTGAGACTTGCACGGTTGGGCAATTAACCGGTTTTACAAGGTGAAACAAAGAGTGCCAAAGGAGACCACTTCTCAATCTGTGACCTTACCTTCTGCTATAGGCACATTGTCACAATAGACTTCTTGGCACAAGTACTCCAACTCTGTCCTGGCAGGGGGTTATGCTCAAGCCATCTTGGAAATCGATGATGACCTTGTCTTGCATCAGTTCCACTGGCAACCTTTGCTAAATCTTAACATTTAGGAGGTAAATGACTTATATCATCTTGGCTTGGACTTGTAACACTGATCAGCCTTTGGAACGAGAGTTGTAAGCTTTTACCTTCTTTCTGCCGATATACAAGAATTAACATTAGCGGAAACCTTCTTACCAAAAAAAACATTAGTGGAAACCTGAAAAACTAAATTTCCTCCATCATTTCAAAGGATATATTGCTCATCATGACCATTCAAAGCACATTGTGCAAGAGACCAACTAATTCCTTGACAACATATGATAAGTTAGAGTTTGTATGTTATGATAAAAGCCAAAGTACAACATCAAAGTATTGGAAAAGAGATATTGATTGAGTTGGTCACAGGCACAACTAACCTACACAAAGACCCTGTAAATTTCTCTTACTTGTTACCGATAGAAAAAGCTTAGCCAGTCATATAGGACTTTTGTCGGGAGCAATTCTCCTTATCAATGTTGAAACCTAAAGCTCCATCCCTAGGATAACCAAAAGGCAAATGGCAAAGCTTCTATTACTGATTAAAGCCTATACATTTGAATATATCCTTCATTGTTCTAGGTGTAACAAAGTTAATATTTGCAAGGCATGGATATCAGCTTCAAATTTGAAGTACAACCCAATAACTTCCGATGATCTCACATAAAAGACGAACATGTAAATTGACAAAATTAATGCACTTGAATATAGTAAACTAGCATCAATTTGACTTATCTTTTACTGAAAACTTAATTCGCCAACCAAAATCGTCAACCGGGAATATATCTAAACCAAATCGAACTCATGAAATAGATCGAAAGAAACGATGATCCCATTTCATAAGTAGTTTATAGCCATCCATCTTAAAGGTAGAAAGTGGTTGAAAAAACGGCTAGCAATTAACTATACAAGTGTACAAGTTTCAAGTCAATTTGGCAAATAATGATTCTAATTTAGTATAAACAATACGATTCCAGGAAAGACTAACAAATATCTGCTAGAATGACATATGGCAATAGGCAATTTGCTTAAGTTTCCAAGCTTCCTTGACGATAATTCTGGTTGTAACCGTAGGACCTTTCAAGAACCGCATGCACTTCTTATTGGAAAATGCACTCCTCTGTAGAGCATGTCTTCTCAATTTTCAAGAAATGGCCGAATCTCCTAAGCAATGCTAGGCCTCGCATCATTTGAACCTCTTCAAGTTGGAACAGTCAGGTCTCGCGCATGTTATCCTCTCTCTGCAAAGTGTTTCTACCCGATCAACTTACATCAAGGATGGCAGGGCCTTCAATCAACAATTCTTCTAGAGATTCTAGTAGTTTGCGACAAGCAAAATCCACAATAATCTAGTGTAACTAACTTCTACTTCTGCCAATGAGTCGGATCAGGGAAACTCTCTCCCTTTTTCAAGATTGAAGAGCTCCGAAATTGGTAGATACTCCAAACAGTCAAGGCCTTGCATATATGATGCTGTAGAGTTCTCCATTCTCAGTTCTGACAATCTCTTCAAATTTGAGAGATGCATCGCTATTCTCATCCACCGGCAAGATTCAACACATAAATAAGATAAACTTCGAGGGAAGCCTCGGGAGGCACAACAAATTAGCACACCAGTGTTCTAGTCTTTTGAGTTGAAAAAGCTGACCAATATCCGTTGATAAGGTGGTTACAACAGTAGACATATAAGGTGGTTACAATAGCAGATGACAATATTAAAGACTCCAATTTATTTAATCTCACAATGTACTGTGGCATAGTATCTTCCACAAGTTGACAATTGTCTACGGGGTAAGCATATGGTCGAATGGCCAGATACAAATTATTTGAACTTGTAAGGTTTGAGAAACCTGGAAATATCGTCGTCGATGTATTAATGTGCAAACTAACGAGACTTTCTGGAAGCTTTGGTACTCGGGATGTTTCAATCAGTGTCAATTATAGGATCCCCAAAGACGAATTTTTGCAAATGTCATTTGGAATTTCTAGTCGCAAGCTTTCACCATGTGCTGCGTCTGTTTCTTCTAGCTTTTACAACAACCATAAGGCACTAGGTATCTTTCCAATAAAACAATTGTTCATCCTTACTACTTTCAAACTTTTCATGTTTCCCATTGAGTCAGATAGCTCTTTAATGCACGCTTAGGAAATATCGAACTCAAGTAGCGATCACAGATTGCCAATCGAGTCCGGAAGCCTCTCTATATATTCACATTCTTTTGAAGACTAGTATTCAAGGCTTGCAAGAGCTCCAATCAACAGGGGAAGTTGTGTAATTATGGTGCTTCTGAAAGATAGCCTCGATAGAGATGTCAAGTGACCAATGGAAGAGATTATCTTCAATAATGAACAGTGTGAAGCACTAAGAATTTTGAGACCCTTTAGCACTTGATATTCAGCGTTGAAGAATTCAGTAATGTCTGAATATCATAGATATTTCCCCGAGCGCATTCAATTGTTTCTTCTTGTCAACATCATCAAAAAGGATGAGAACTCTTTTACTAGATAGCCTACCTTTAATTGTCTTGATCCCTTCATCAACATTACTTATTTCGGTCAATTTCCATTTATTGACACAGGAGATGAGTTGATTCTACAAGTACTGAATGCCCTTGAGCTCTGAAGTATCACGATTGTTAGAAACAAAGCAACAATGATCGAAACCATGTGAAAACTGATTGTAGGTAATTTTGGCGAGAGTCAACTTTATGACACCGCCCATTCAATTGAATTCCAACAATTCGTGTTTCCTGCTTCGTGAGCGCCTGTCATACTCATGAGTAAGACTACCTTGAACACCATTTTCACATCAAAAGGTCCATGAATTGGTTTAGGCAGGCGCAACTAAGACTGCTGTGAACACCTCTTTAAGCGCACACAATTTTTCTCCCTGTGCCCTTCTAGCGTTTCCTCGTAAAGGAATATTTGGGTACCGATAAGCAAGTTCCATTGCCTGTCAATGAAGAGAACACACATACAAATGAAGAGCAATATTCATTCTTATGGCCCCACAAAACGGATTAATAAACAATCAGGTTTGCTTAAATAGCCCTCTCAACCCCAAAAACATTACGTGCGATGCCCCAAATTGCACAACGAATCCCTTTGCCCGGCTCTAATGATTTATCTGGAAAAAAAGGGCCAAACATTCAACTAAAACTTCAAACAGAGTTTAACAGATTTAACAATTTCATCAATAGGCAACAACCTCCGTCACTAATATTCAAGTTTCTGTCACTCAACAGGTGAAACCACCCCAAGATTGCGAAAGGGAATTTAGTTGACATTACATGTCATCCTCATTTTCCTTTATTTGGTCTTCATTTGTACAGCCGCCCCATTAGCCGCAGCTCCCTGCATAGAAAGCTCTCTGTAAGTTTCTCAAACTCTAATTTCTTTCAACAACATTAGAAACCGGCAAAAAAGCAGGTTGCTGAGATGTCTCCCTTAGCACTTCCTGTCAATCTTAAACCTTAAAAGAGTGCTCTTGTACAGCTTGAGGTGAATGGAAGGGCTTCTATTACAGAGAATCACCTAGGCACAACCATTTCCAGAAGATGTAGGTGATAATGGAGTTCACACAAGAATCCATTTACATGATTTCTGACTCCAATGAGACTTATCATATGTCCTACGCACCAGTAATACTGAAATATTAGCCTTTGACTATAAGATGATTTATGATACCTCGGAGAAGCTAAGTAGCTCCTCTATCCTGCCACAAATGGAAGTTTTTCTGGGCGAACTATTGATGCCGCTACCCAAGTGAAATTCTTCTTTCTTCATTTTACAACTTCTCCCTAACATTTGCAAATCTCAGTAAGAAGGACACCTATCCTGGACAATAAACTGAGCATAAACATATCAATACAGAGCGTCTGTCTGCTTCACAATTGCGACAATGAGTTGATTATGCCATAAAGTTCCAGGATGAGAACCATAGTTATATGACCTTCCAGCACACATTCCATCTAATTGTTTACAGCATAACAAAGTTATCTCCAAAGCAAAGCGAGGTTATCAACTTCGAAATATATGAAGCAGCAAATCGACAAGGATCTCTAATAATTTGTTAGATGTCAAATAAAAACTATGCAATCGAGATGCATACCTCCAGTTGAGAAACATAAAAGCAAGGACAAACCATCCGAATAATATATAGCCAAAAAAGCCAAACCAAACAAGGAAAAGAGAACGAATATTCGAACATAATTAAGAACCTTCTGGTTGTACAGATGTATCACAATTTCAATACCTTCATCAGAGTTTCAGTCATCAACTCGTGAAAAGGTAATTAAAAAAGTGCATGTGAAACTTTTCTGTTCATATCTGTGAAAGAATTTGATCGCAGAAAAGGGAAAACAATTGTTTTTCAGATGAAATAGGTTACCTCAAGTTGTTTAAAGTTTGCACATGAGGGAACAAATTGTGGTTGTGGATCAAGAAGCTTTCAAGAGCAACGTGCGCTTATTCCTCATCTTCTCCCTTAGATTCAGATTCGTCGTCTTCTCCCTCATCTTCAGATTCAGATTCAGCATCATCTCCCTCAGATTCAGATTTGTCATCTTCTCCATCATGATTCGTCATCTTCTCCGTCCCATTCACTGTCTTCTTCCAGAAATTTGACTCCCTTCTCCGAGCAAAGCGAAGAAATTGCCTTCACATCTAATTTCTTGCACCGATTTATTTTAACCTTTCGTAGCCCCTTCAAGCTCGATAGATTAGGCAACTCCCGTAAAGATTTACAAGTATCAATCGTCAATTTTTCCAAAGATTGTGGTAGTTCGCCTTGAATCTCAGCCAGACTACTACACCTACTTATGTAAACCTTTCGTAGCCCCTTCGAGCTCGATAGATTAGGCAACTCCCGTAAAGATTTACAGTCATCAATCCCCAATTTTTCCAAAGATTGTGGTAGTTCGCCTTGAATCTCAGCCAGACTACTGCACCTACTTATGTAAACCTTTCGCAACCCCTTCGAGCTCGACAGATCATGCAACTTCCGTAAAGATTCACAGTCATCAATCCCCAATATTTCCAAAGATTGTGGTAGTTCGACTTGAATCTCAGCCAGACTACCACAGCTACTTATGTAAACCTCTCGCAACCCCTTCGAGCTCAACAGATCAGGCAACTTCTGTAAAGATTTACAGTCATCAATCTCCAATTTTTCCAAAGATTGTGGTAGTTCACCTTGAATCTTAGCCAGACTACCGCATTCATGTATGCAAACCTCTCGCAACCCCTTCAAGCTCGACAGATCAGGCAACCTCTGTAAAGATTTACAAGTACAAATCTTCAAATTTTCCAAATTTTGTGGTAGTTCACCTTGAATCTCAGCCAGACTACCACAGCTATGTATGCAAACCTCTCGCAACCCCTTCAAGCTCGACAGATCAGGCAACTTCTGTAAATATTCACAATCAACAATCCCCAAGTTTTCCAAAGATTGTGGTAGTTCGACTTGAATCTCAACCAGACTACCACAGCTACTTATGTAAACCTCTCGTAATCCCTTCAAGCTCGACAGATCAAGCAACTTTTGTAAAGATTCACGGAAAGAAATAAGCAATTTTTCCAAAGATTGTGGTAGTTCACCTTGAATCTCAGCCAGACTACCGCAGCTACATATGCAAACCTCTCGCAACCCCTTCAAGCTCGACAGATCAGGCAACTTCTGTAAATATTCACAGGAAAAAACCACCAAATTTTCCAAAGATTGTGGTAGTTTGCCTTGAATCTCAGCCAGACTACCGCAGTTACTTATGCAAACCTCTCGCAACTCCTTCAAGTTCGACAGATCAGGCAACTTCCGTAAAGATTCACAAGAAGAAATCTCCAATTCTTCCAAAAATTGTGGTAGTTCGCCTTGAATCTCAGCCAGACTACCGCAGCTACTTATGCAAACCACTCGCAACCCCTTCGAGCTCGACAGATCAGGCAACTTCCGTAAAGATTCACAGGAATCAATCTTCAATTTTTCCAAAGATTGTGGTAGTTCACCTTGAATCTCAGCCAGACTATTGCAGCAAATTATGCAAACCTCTTGCAACCCCTTCAAGCTCGACAGATCAGGCAACTTCCGTAAAGATTCCCAGGAATCAATCTCCAATTTTTGCAAAGGTTGTGGTAGTTCGCCTAGAATCTCAGCCAGATTACGATAGCTGGCTACATGAAGACATCTTAGTTCGTTTAAATAACTTAGATCAGCTAGGATTTGCAGCTTGTCAAGGCCTAAAAGCCGCAAATATGGTGGTTCCATCCGAGCATATACAAGAATTGCCCCCTCATTTAATTTAGCGCAACGATTTATTGCAACCTGTCCTCGCCTACCTATCAAGCTTGACAGATCGGGCAACTTTAGCAAAGAAGGACATGAAGAAATTTCCAAATAATCCAAAAACCGTGGTAGTTCCCCTTGAATCTCGACCAGATTAAAACAATCCGATACAACAAGACTCCTCAGTTTGTTTAAATTGCTGAGATCAGGTAGTATCTTCACCTGTCCAAGGCTCTCAAGCTCCATATCTCGTAGGTCCTCCAGACAACCAAGGCCTCGAATCTCTGCAATTGCTGCGCCCGAAATGTGGAGAGTTGATAGATTCTTCAAATCCGATAGATCCTCCATCGAGCAAAGTGAGCCGCAACCTTCCAAATGTAGAGATGATAGATTCTTCAAGTTCGATAGATCCTCCATCGAGCAAAGTGAGCCGCAACGTTCCAAACGTAAGGAGGATAAACTTGGGGGAAGACTCGGGAGGTGACGCAGTTTAGGGGTCGAGAGGTGAAGTGACTCGAGTCGAGGAGGGAGGCTTGCTGGTAAGGTGGTAATCCCGCACTTGAGGTCAAGTGACCTGAGCTGAGGAGGGAGGCTTAGGTCTATTGGTGAGGCGGTCTCACAATCAAAGCGCAGGGCCAGAGACTCCAGATTGCTCAAGTTCCCCATCCACCGTGGTATTGGATCTTCAACGGGCCCATACGATTTCCCATCATAATCACGTTCGCGAAATATCAGATTCAGTTCCTTTAAATTATTGAGGTTCGAGAGATCTGGAAACGTGTCCATGCACAACTCCTCCAGAAATAAATCGATGAGACTTTCGGGAAGCCTCGGTGGTAGCGCGTATATATCCGCCCCTTCGAGTCTCAAGATCCTCAGGGATTGATTTCTGGAGATACAATTGCCAATATTCACGTGGTAATCCTCACCAGCAAACTTTTTGGAGACACGTATTTCTTCGAGCTTCTCAATTGCCCAAAAGGCATCGGGTATTTTGCTTATGCCACTATTCTCCATCTTCACCACTTTCAAATTTTTCAATTTTCCGATGGAATTGGGTAGTTTTTTGATCCCCGTGGAGGATATGTCCAACTCAATCAGCGATTCCAAATTCCCGATTGTATTCGGAAGCCTCTCCAACGATTTGCAACTTCTCAGAGATAGGTATTCAAGGCTTGCAAGATCTCCACCCAGCTTACTTGGCAGCCTCCGAAGATTCTGACAAAAGCTTACATCTAAGGAAACTAGGCTTTTCAAATGACAAATTGACTTATCAATTTTAGTTAATGATACACAGTCGTGTAGGACCAATCGTTCTAAATTTGAATGGGCAGAGAAGTTGGGGGTTCTCTTCAAGCGTTGGCACTCGGACAGACCCAGAACTTTCAAATTCTTCATCGTCTGTAAAAGAAAAATCATGCAAAGATTACTTTTGAATCTCATAAGACGGAATAATTAGTGTTGTCTAGCATATAAGATACCTCCATATGCCTCCACCCCTTCCAATCATCCGTGATTTCACTGGAAGATAGATCAAGAAAAACCACATCCTCCATGGAGAAATTTGTAATGTTAAATGTTGGGGGAATACAATGCCACGAAAGCCATCGTAATTGTGGAAGGAGATTTGAATTCTCATTAGCTGGAGGAACGTTTGATGTTGATCCGTGCCAAAGAAGCCTCGCTTCTGCACGGAAATTTTCCATCGAACCGCGCACTTCAAGGAACCTTAAATATGATAGGCTCTCAAAGCCCTCATAGGTAAAACGATGTTGCCACTGATTGTCCAAATTGAGACATAAAGCTTCAACTTCTGTTTTCCCCTGCCCAAAGGTAAAATTTTAACACAAAAAAGTTGAAGGGAAACACAATAATTCAAGTCGACTTTATTTAGCGGTTGAGTTCAGTACTATCATTCCTGTAATCTTAAAGGAACAAAAGTATAGATTGAGGAAGTCAGTAATGGTGCTAAACAACACAAAAAGTAACTGGCTTTTTATTTTTTGAAAAAAGAATCCATAAATACTAGGAATTTATATCGGGGGCATTTTACCTTACGTATCCTCAGCAAATCTGATCCTTCTTTAGGATCCCACACCCTACTTTGCTTCTCTATTTTCATCTCACTTTTTTGATGAACAATATCTCTTCCAAGGTCTCTGAGTTGGTCGTGCATCCACACTTCATTATCCTCTATAATCTTAATCAAAGACATGTTCTGCAAAACTTCCATGGTTTCTTCGGGATATTTAGATTCATCCCAGAAATGAATCAAAATGTCTTTGTCACATCCAATGAAAAAACAAGCTATATCAAGGAATATATGCCGTTGCTGAACATCTAATGCATCATAGCTTACTTTTAACTTACTTTGAACTGTTGCATGAGGAACATTTTCCAACTTCTTCAAAATGAGATTCCACTTTTCCTTTTTAGTGCCACATAATAATGAACCTATCACCTCAAGAGTAAGCGGAAGACCTCCAGCAATGCATATCGCCCTTTTGGATTGGTCAATATACTCATCCAAAGGAGAATCTCTTCTGAAGGCGTGTTTGCTAAATAGTCGAAGAGATTGATCGTCATCCATACAGCTAAGCTCATATTTGCAGTTCACTTCAGGAATCTCAAGAATATCTTTGTTTCTTGTAGTAATAATAACTTTGCTCCCTCTGCCTAACCAATCATGCTTACCTACAAATGCTTTAATATGATTCCGTTTTTCCACATCATCGAGAAGAAGGAGGACTTTTTTATTCAACAACCTGTCTTTAATCGTCTGAGTTCCTTCATCAATGTCTTTTATATCCATGCATTCCATTTTGAGGATTTTAGAGATGAGCTGATTCTGCAAGTGTTGAATGCCATTTTTTTTTGATGTTTCTCGAATATCACTAAGAAAGCAACAATTCTCAAAGTCGTGTAAAAACTTATTGAAGATGATTTTGGCAATAGTCGTCTTTCCGATGCCACCCATCCCGTGGATTCCTATAATCCGTGTTTCACTTGTCCCAGCACCTATCATTACCATGATTTCATCCACATGGTTATCGACACTGACCAAGCAGTCTGATACATCCAGAGAAGCCTTTTTCAACTCATTGAAAACCATTTGCGTGAATGTTTTCACAAACTTGCCTTCTCGCCTAGTGTTTGTTGGAGGTCAAAAGGCAATGAGTTAGAAAACTGAGTTGAAACAAACTAAGTTCTGACAAGACCAAATTGAAAACTACTAACCTATTCTAAACCCGTTCTTCAACTATTTATTCCATTTAGATGAATTAGCAGGGGCACTTAGGGTTAACGAATGACCTGAACTAACAAAAAATGTTGCTGGGAATGAAATGGGACAAAAATGGGACAAAAATGGGATTGTGCAATTAGTTAGTGTGATTTGATGGTATAACTTCAATTGCACAATTTAATTTCAACAAAACTAACACAAATCTAGAAAAGAGACCAATTGAAATGCATCGAGTTTAACGATACAAGGCACATGAGATGCAATGCTAAAAGCAGTCACCTGTTGGGCATGCTTTGCAGGTCCCATCCGTTTATTGCCCCAACTGCACTGAGAGCCGCCTTCCAGTCTCCGATGGTCTTTTGGTCATATCGCTTCTTGCTTTCATGGGAAAGAAAGGCCTTTCCATAATCCCCGCTTTGGTACCGAACCTCTGCAGGCGCAACATCATAAAAAATAGGGATGATCTTTTGTCCCCCATTATTCTTGCACTCGACCATTTGGACTACCTCCTTGAGACACCATACACTAGAGGCATAATCTTTCGAAAAGATAGGTATTAAGATCTTCGACTGCTTAATTGCTTGGAGAAGTTCTGGAGCAAACTCTTCTCCTTTGCGGAGACTTTCATCGTCCTTAAATGTGCGGATTCCTGCATCTTTAAGTCTAGTGTAAAGGTGGTCAGTAAACTTTTCTCGAGTATCTAATCCTCTGAAGCTCAAGAATACTTCATAGTCATATCCTGATAAAGTAGCCATCTCATGTACTTCTGTTGAAGTGCGAGAAGAAGAAGCGCCTCTTGCTGTTCCATCGTTTGCAGCTGCATCCTTATTTGCCCCCCCTCGATTGATCTCCCTCGATCTTCTCTTCAAGAAAAAAATGAACAGCATAGCAGCAAAAGCAGTGGCAGCAAGAGATGGAAAAAGTTTGGAAGCCATGATCACTAGTGTACGTGTGAGTACGAGAATTACAAATGGAAATCACTATGGGTCATTAAACGAGGAAGACAGGAAGGCTAAATATGCAGAGAGTCGAGGGCCAGTTTGCCAGAAATGGTCAAACAAGAATGATTCATTACAGCCTGTCAAAGTTGACAGATGCAGGTATTTCAACACCAAAGTGGCCCCTCCCAACTCAATTCTTCTCTTTTATCTCCACCGTCATAACGCAAGTGGAAAAAAGAAAAATACAATTGCGGGGTAAATAATTGCACATAACTGTAGTGTCACTTTCGGGGTTGGGGTATTGGGTCGGGGCTATTTTGAGGAAAACAGTTCCCCCCCCCCTCGTCTGGTCATATGAGTTGCTGTTTCTGTGCTCGATCGCGGAGATTTTCTTCGACGTTTTTGGCTCCCCACACACGCACACACCCATCAATTTAACATTACTTGTAAATAATGCGGATTTATTTTGTTAAACTTCAAATGACGAAGAGCTCGTGTTTATAGAGTAAAAGCGCACATCTTTTGTAACAACATCAATGAAAAAAAAAAGACCAGATATTGCTATTAATTGTAATTAATATGCCATTAAGTAAAGCCCATTAAGCGAAATGTCATTTTACACATTATCATTGAAAATCCCCAGAAATCATTGAATTTGTGTGATGGAATCATTCATCAGATCTTGCCGGCCAAAAGAAAAAAATCATCTATCAAACAGTGGCCGCCCGCCGATCAATCAACTATGGAAGTAATTAACTCGACGGGAACCCCGATGGTCATTCACGGCGAAACGGTCCCGCGAGAATCTGAGGAAAATCTTGTGCCTATGTGTTGTCAGCAAGACTTTAGTAAAAAAAAGCCCACAAGGCAAAAAAAAAAAAAAACATGAGGATGCATTTCGGTGGTAAGAAATCATTCACTATTGCTCCTTCCTATTTTGCCCCTTCTTTTCCCGAGGAATTCCTTTTCATAGCGTCTTCTTAACCCGGGGTACTGAACCGACACGTCGGTTAAAAAGACAATGTGCGAAGCACAGGTTGACCTAGAAGGAGCGTTATGTGATGCTTCACCTTGTCACCTTAAGTGCGGCCAATCGAATCTGACACGGTGTCTACCTTAGCCACTCAAGGCCCCCATAAGTTTCCTCCGAATATTTGTCTTCCTCGGAGAAAGGGAATACGGAGAAAACTTACATGGACATCCCTCCACCATTGAGATCTTTTTTACCAACTTTGCTTTTGTTCAAACAATTCTAGAAATCTTGCGAAAGCTGATTATAGATGATTTTGGCAATGGTCGTCTTTCCGATGCCACCCATCTCATAAATTTCGATAATCCGTGTTTTACTTGTTTGAGAACCCATCGTTTCCATGATTTTATCTACCTGGTGATCGACACTGATCAAGCAGTCCAACACTTCCTGATAAGCCTTCTATAACTCATTTTAAGAAAAGTGGTATGGAAGATATTCTTGCTTTGCTTTTATCCTTTTTCGCTACACGCTTGAGACCTTAACATTCGTCCGTCCAACTTCTTTTTAACCCTTCATTTTTGTTCCTCTCCTTTTCGGGACAAGATAGAATATGAAGATTGTTCACTTAGGATCTCTTCATTGGAATCAATTATATGGTCTACTGACATTCAAATCTGACTTCTATCAACGACGTTACCTTGCAAACACTTGTACAATTTTGTTCCGAAGGGTAATACTTTCCCTAAAAAAGAAAAAAAAAAGATGGAATTGTCCCTCACGTTCTTCCTCCTTTATTTAACTTGGGGTTAGTTTGTTTGATAATAGATCATTTTTGGGAAATTATTTTCCGTACTTTCTACTGTTTGAATTACATAAAACTATTCAATTGATGGGAAATGTTTACTATGGGCTAAAATAAATAAGCTTAGAGAAAATGACTTGACAAGAAAGAATCGTTTTCCCGGATTTCTATCATAATTTCTTTATAATCGTTGTTATTTTGATGGACTACAAATTAAACAAAGACGATATTGATTTGAGTTGATTAGTCATCACATATTACTTTTAACGATATAAAATGCCCTTAGTGGATTTTTCGACTTGTTTTTACCACAATCAAATTCTTTTGGTTTACTATCTCTAAAATTGAATTTCCTAAAAGCATTTTCCTGCAACAAAAAAATTCTCAGGGAGATAAATGCACCTTAAGAGTTTGTTTTTATATAATCTTCGATTTTCATATGATAGAATTTAATTGAAGGAAATTGCAAGATGAAATTATCGATGAACATGAGAAATGGAGATGGATTTGTTGACGTGTGATTTTTGCGGGTGAATGAGATATAACAAATGAATCAATGTTGGATTTGATAGAGTGATCTAGTTACATTTTTTTTATATCTTTTTGATGAAATCTCTACGTTTATGGAAGCTTGAGTGTGAGGCACGAACTGCCAAATAAAATGAATCATTAGCGTGATTCTTCTTCTTCCTTTTTTTTTTTTTTTGTTTTTGTTTTTGGTCGATGTGTGGTTCCTTCTTGAGCAAAGCTGGTTCATCATGGACTATTCGAAGTCCAAGTCTTCGTAGACTTCGACTTTGCCACTCTAATCCCGTGATGTTTCAGTCTTCTTGCACCAACTGTACGCTGCTCTTTTATTTTATTTTATTTTTCTTTGGAAAGTGGTAGCTAATGTTAATACACGCTAAAACGAGGAATGGTTACTTAGGTTTAGATTGTCGGTGTCCTCCGCATTTAAATCATATGAGTTAATACCACAAAAAAACTACAAATTGATATGTCTGTAATAAATTTATCCCAAATTAATTTTTTGACCACGAAAACCCCCAAACTGGTATACCTGTAATAAATTTATTCTAAACTAATGATTTGACCACAAAAAACCCAAAACTGGTACATTTGTGATAAATTTACCCTCTGTTAAATTGGATTAATACCACAAAAAATCACAAATTGGTACATATGTGACAGTAAAATCTCAAACCGGTACACCCATTAGCTGCCACGTATCATCTAACTTAGAAATTCGACAATAAAATTTAACAAAGGGTAAAATTGTTATAGATATATCGGTTTGGGGTTTTTTGGGATAAAAAATTAATTTGGAGTAAATTTTTTATAAGTGTACCAGTTTGTGATTTTTCGTGGTATTAACCCAAATCATATCGACCAATCTCATGCAATTTTTAATCTAATGATTCTATTTTGATGCTAGGCAAAACTATGTTCATACGACACTTTCAAACTTTCCATTTAGTTAAATTAGACAGTATCAACTTTTCTATTGATTGGCGGCATGATTGGCTAAAGTATCTAAGGATCAAAGCTTTTATGAATAGATGGTGTTTGTTCGGAAGTATTTTTCTAAGTTTCTAAATCAATTTTATGATAACTAATTCCACGTTTCACGATAGAAAATAGCCACTTCGCAACTAAAGTTTCACAATACTAACTTGACAACAACCAACATAAGCTGCAGCTACCAAAATCAGCTTCTATCAACCATTCTTTAGCCAACCAAAGTCGCTTGTAAAGCACTGGCACGTACACTATCATAAGCTTTTCACGGTCCAGATTATGATCAACCCAATGATGAATAAACCAAGCATTGCCTCCCCTCCATTAATCTCACTTGATCTTTCCTTCGAGAAACAATTCAGACATGAAAAAAGTTCAGATGCCCCACTTATCAAATGATGCTGGCAAAAAAAAATCATTTATTGAATGGTTGTTGCCTATCAATCAACTATCAAAGTAATTAAAATTATTTTTAAATGAAAATACCCTTAATTGGTTGGAATATTTAACCGGTTGACGAGGTCAAGCTCTTATTTATAGTTGCCTTGGCCATTTCAGGCCCTTATTTAAAATAATGTCAACTTCAAACTTTTATTTAAGAAAATGAGGACATTTCAAGCCCTTATTAGGAATTTTCTCTAAAACCAAAAATAAAAGACAAGTGCTGCTATAGTGTACATCAGACAGGGGGCCAAGATGTAAACTCTGAAATTATCTATTAAGCTTATTTTCAAATCTATGGAATAGACATCCTCTTGCAATATCTAAATTCATTTGATAAAATTGAAAATTCAGGACATTTTCAAAGAAAATTGATTTTCCATGACATCTTAATACAAAACTAGAAATTCTCCTTGATAAAGTTGACAGTTTAGGATATTTTTAAAAGCAAAAGTTCAAGATCCTCTAGAATATTAGGATATTTTTAAAAGCAAAAGTTTAAGACTTAAACTTTATGTTATGTGAACAATCGTTTGAAAGATGCTCCGATTTGAATCGCATAGCATAAAATCCAGTGGAATCGGCACACATAATGCTCAGAAACTTTCGAAGATGGTGGAACCGACACATGGCTCTAGGTTCATAGACTTTGCGCTAATGCTCAAAGTCTACGATTGTTTTTTTTTTGGTAAGGAAAAAAAAAAAAAAAAAAAAGCATTAGGACAGCGCTCTAAGTTCATAGACTTTGATTAAAAAAAGACTTGATTCCAGACGAATATCAAGCATGAAAGCGTATTTGTTTTTTTTTTTTTGGTCTATCCTACTCTATCTCTCACTCACGGTACACTCTTAGACTTGCGCCCCACCTCTTGCAGGATGTGGGCGTCTAAACCCACATCTTAAAACTACGCGGCCCCACCCCTACCCCCCTGTGAATGTGGAGATTCGAACTCTCCACCTCCCCCTTCTCGAGTGAGAAGGGTGGCCACTAGGGTGCGTATTTGTTAACTGGGCGGGTTTTGGGGGTTTCTCTTGAGTTTTTCCCATGTATTTAACTAGTACAGTGGTAGATTCACTAATTACAATTACATAAACCAATTTTTTCAACTTGTTTTTCAATGCAAAAAACAAAAAAAAAAACACTAGAAAATGGTTCACTTTTTTTAAAATTGAATGGGATAAGTGTATTGAAAGTTTTAAAACTTATTACGAAAGTACAATTTAGTCTTAAAACTTTTAAAAAATGCAAATAAGTCATAAAATTTGTCATGGAAGTGCAATTGAGTCTTAAAACTTTCAAAAAGTGTAATCAAGTTATAAAACTTGTCAAATTGATCCAATCAAATCCTTTTGTTGATTGCACTATTTGAAAGTTTTTGTATTCGATTGTACTTTGGTGATAAGTTTTAAGACTTGATTGCACTTTTTGAACGTTTTAGGACTCGATTGCACTTTTGTGACAAGTTTTAAGATTTAATTACACTTTTTGAAAGTTTTATACTCAATTGCACTTTCGTGATAATAAGTTTTAGGACTTCCAATACATTTATCCCAAATTGAATTTCCTCTCTCTCTCTCTCTCTCTCTCTCTCATACACAAACACGCTAGCCGATTGTGTTGAGCCCCATGATTTTTCTTATGCTCTTATCCATTTTTGGCCAAGGATAAGATATATGGATTTTTTTATTAATTTATTTGATCTTTATTGTTGGTTCTACGGCTATGTTAATTTACTAATTCATTAGAATCTTGGTAAATTCTTGATAGTGTTGGTAATTTATTTACGATACTGATATTAAGAGTTGGTAATTAACCACTTAATTGGTATGTTGGCGAATTCTTGATAATGCTGGTAATTTACTTAACGCAATGGTAAAATTTAAGAGAGTTGGTAATTTAATACTTCCATATAATGTTTGTAAATTCTTGATTGTGTTGGAAATTTACTCACCACCCTCGTGAAATTTTGTAGGAGCCGGTAATTTACTGCTTTATTGGTATGTTGGTTAATTTCCAATGATGCTGTTATTTTATATACAGCACTAATAAAAATTCAAATGAGTTAATTTACTACTTCATTTGGAATGTTGGTAAAATTTTCATAATCTTAGTAATTTACTTATCACACTGATAAAATTTAATAAGAAATGGTAATTTACGAATGTTTTGTAAGTTAGCAACAAGAAGGTTTCAAGCTTGAAACACACAGGCGAATGGTGGAATAGCAGTGATGAGAGCTAGCGCTCAAGATCAGGACGGAGTAAGTACAAGACGAAGCCGAGGCAGTCTCGAGTCTCAAGGAGCGAACGTGCAAGTGTTCGGGGTTCACGCTTCACAGTGCTCAATGCACACTTTTTTTTGTCCCCCTGACAATATTCAATTGCAATTTCATAAAAGCTTCCGAAAGAATATTCTCTGGAAATCGGAAAAAGGCCACCGTCCTTCATTCGGCATTTCCTAAACAATGTCCACATTGCACTAGCTTTGAGGCAGTAAAAAAAAAAAAGAATAATATCATCAAAAAATCTCAAATTGGTATATTTGTGATAAATTTACCTAAAAAATTGATCATCAAAAACCCGAAGCTGGTATACCTGTGACAATTTTACCCTCCGTTAGTTTCCGTTAAATTTTGCTATCAAATTTTTAAATAGGATAACACGTGGCAACTAACGGATGTATCAGTTTAGGGTTTTACACATGTGTATTGGTTTGTGATTTTTATGGTATTAATCCAATTTAACATAGGGTAAATTTGTCATAAATGTATCAGTTTGAGGTTTTTTGTGGTAAAAAAATTAGTTTGGGGTAAATTTATCACATATATACCGGTTTGAAGTTTTTCGTAGTCAAAAAATTAGTTTTTGATAAATTTATTACAATTGTATCAGTTTAGGGGTTTTGGTGGTATTAACAAAACAAAAAGAATTAGCAACATTTCACGTGCAGGGATCGTCTCCAAGACCAACCAAGCTCATCTGCTTCGATAAGGTTGTCTCTTCTCAGATCTCAAGAAGCCCCTTTCTAGGGTTGGTTCTGGAGATTTGGCCAGCCACTCCTCTTTTTGAGTTCAAAATTAAGAATCTTGCAGTTAGGTGGCTGTTTGGATTCTTGCCCAAGGTTTTCATATTACCAGAAAAACAATGCACTTAACAGGTCTTCAGCCGTGCTTGCCAACATGTATGAGTATTATTGGAAGGTTAAGTCAGTGGATGGACCAAGGCCAGCAAAATACCCTTCCAATAACCCGGACCATTATTGATTTTTCTCAAAGGGAGAACGATAATGTTTTCGCAATTGGCATAGCACAGTGCAGAGTTTTCTTGTTAAAAAGGCAAGTTTAACTCTTCTCAGATCTTGAGAACATAAATAATTCTTAGGAGTTTTAAATCTTAAGGGGGAGAACGTCAATGTATTCACATTTGTCAGAGAACAATGTAGAGTTCTCTATTTGAAAAGAAAAGTTCGAATCTTCTCAGATCTCGAGAACATAAACGATTCCTTCCTGATGTCACTTTTGGAGATGTGGACTTCCACTTTCGAGATTGGATCAAAATATTAACCAGACTTGTTCATTTGATTGGATAGGTGTAGTTTGAAATCTTGCACGTTTCTAATTTCCGTTCGCCAAAAACAGAGTTTTCTTCCGTGAATTGTCCATTAAACATCGTCGGTAAGTAAAATCAACCCATAACTTTTTAGTCTAATCAACCGTTTGCAAGTTATTAAAAAAATAACAGTTTTTTTATCCTCAAACCAAGTAGCATATTACCATTTTTCTTAGATTTTATTAGTGGGTGGGTACTTCCGCAAGTAAATTGCGAATGCTTACGTACTTTACTCGTAGTTTCGATTAACAGTTGTAACTTATGAACAGAATAAATATTTTATAACTATAAATTCCAAGTAGCAATGTTTATTAGTCAGTAATATACTAACGAAGTAAATCGGTTTACCAACTTGAAATGCTCTTGTAGATTAGGAGCAATAGTTTGCTTTTATAAGTGGATAAGTATTTTCGCTAGTAGATTACAAATTGCTTGCATGCCAGTAGTCTCAATTAATCATAGTAACCAAAATAACAATTTGGTTACTATAAATTCTTAATAGAATTATCAACATTGTTTCAATTTTACGAGTAGCAATATATGTTTCTCAGTAACATATTACCGAAATAATCAATTTACCAGGCTGAACATTCCAATAGATTATGAATAGTTGTTTGCTTCTACAAGTGGGTGTGTTTTTCCACCTATAGATTACGAGTTGCTTAAATATTTCATTAGTAATATCGGTTAACGGCTGTTATTTCCAAAAGAGATAACTATTTTACCATTATTATTTTTTAGTAGATTATTAACGTCATTTCAATTTTATGGGTACCAACGTTTATTTGTCAATAACGTAGGGACATTATTCATGGAATTGTCAAGTATCGATTGTATGTATTTCTTTCTTGGGGATATGGATGGTTATTTGTGGTGATGGAGCTTTCTACATGTTATGGTCGGTTGAGAGTCACCTTCTTGGTGCATGTAATAAAGAGCCCATACTTTTTCTCATTACAGGTTTTCCCATATCAACAAAGTTTTTGGCATTGGCTCTGCCTATACTACGAGGGGACTTTGCTAATTTGCTAGTTATGGTGATACTGTTTGAATAAGATATTGCAACGTAATTAGACTGTGACAAAATCAACAATGGACAGTACACACTCTCCATTGTTTCCCAATGTACAGCCAACAGTAACGTGGTTTTGTGTGTTTCAGCATCTAATGCATTATATAAGGTTCATTAATTAGCAATTCAATCGGATGCTTCCGATATAATTTTTTTTTCCATAATTTAATCGTGGTGGGTGGACACATGCCAACCTTGTTGGCCATCTTCACATGGAATGATTCTTAAAAATGCAATTAATCTATCTGGGGAAGAATGGACCCGAAAAGTCACCTTCCTGTATTATTAATCTATCAAAGGCACATGCCGACCATGTAAGGCATCTTAGAAATAAAGATGTCCGCATGAAACGATTCTTAAAATAGTAGTAGCACTAAGCTCCAAACTCATGCGGACTACGATAAGGGAAAAAAAAGATATATAGTATGAGTATCAGCAACATTTCACGTGTTGTGATGCATTAGTTGGTCTCCAAGACCGACCAAGCTCATCTGCTTCGATAAAAGGTTCTCTTCTCAGATCTCAAGAACGAAAATTGCCCCTTTCTGAGGTTGGTTATGGAGATTTGGCCCTCCACTGTTCTGTTTGAGTTCATATTTAATTACTGACACAGCCTTTTACTTGATGGGCAAAATCAGAATGAGAACCTTGCAATTCGGTGGCTGTTTGAATTCTTGCCCAAGGCTTTCATATTACCAGAAAGAATGTACTTAATAGGTACTTCAGCTGTGCTTGCTAGCAACATATTCATGGAACCGTCAAGTGTATGCCGGTTTGATGTATGTAGTTGTATACCGTTGATATTGATGGTTATTTGTATTGATGGAAACTTTTACATGTTAATGTGGTTGATTGTGAGTCACTTTTTTAGTGCATGTAATACGAAGTCCATATTTTTTTTCTTTTTTTTTTTCATTTACAGGGTTTTTCTATATCAACAAAGTCTTGGAAACATCGTGCCTATCCTTTATAAGAACCTTTTGTTTAAGAAAATATATATATGTGAGAACCATGAGACCCACGAGGGGACTATGCTAGTTTGCTAGACATGGTGATACTATCTCGATATGATATCACAATGTAATTCAAATGTGACAAAGTCAAGAACGGAATGTGACAAAGTCAAGAACGTACAGCACACACTCTCCATTGTTTTTCAATGTACAGCTAAACAGTAGGGTGGTTTTGTGTTTTTCGGCATCTACTGCATTATATAAGGTTTATAAGCAATTTCACGAATGCTTCCTATATAATTTTTTTTCGATAATTTATTCGTGGTGGTGGCACATGGAAACATTGTCGGCATCTCAAAAATAAAAATGCTCAGTGAAATGATTTTTAGGGTGTTGATTGACCAAAAATCATTTTCAGGAAACTGTTTTCGGACTTTCTAGCATATAGAAAACTACTCAAGCAATTTTCCATAGGCTGAAAGTAACAATTTAGATCAAGGAAAATGGCTTTCTCTCTCACAAGAGGGAAACTGTTTTCCCTCAAAGCAATTGTTAATGATACAAGGCGCATTTAGGTTTTGTTTGGTTCATGAAAAATGAATGATTTGAAAAACATTTTTCCAAAAATGATCGCCTGTGTGCTTTAAATTATTAGTCAATGGAAAATATTTGTATTATCAACAACAATTTATGTCTAAATATTTTCGTAAATAATGAAAATATTATTCATCCATTCATTTTTCTAAGCGATCTACGTGATCATTTTTAGGAGAACATTTTACAAATCATTTATTTTCTGTAAAACAGACGGAGCCTTAGTAGATTTCACTTATTATTAAATATCACAAACTAATCTTTTTCAACTTCTTTGCAGCACAAACGAACACCAGAAAATGATTCACTTCCTCAGGAAATTGAATTTTCAAAGAAAAAATTCCAGCCCAAAACAAACAGCCCCTTAAAAATGAAATCAATTTATCTGGGGAAGAATGGACGCAAAAATTAACTTCCTATATAATTGGAAAAATGACACCACAAGTGCCATAATTTTTGTATGGCATTCACTTGAGTGCTATAACCTTTTTTGTTTATCACTTGAGTGCCATACGATCTTTGTTCTCCTAGCTAAGCTATTCCGGACCCGCGTTAGGTCTACATGCCATTATGCCAATGCCACACTATGAGCGCATCGGCAGGTAAGACCGAGGCAGTGGCCGCGGCCTTTGGGGTCCAGAGCTACATGCTTGACTGACGTACACATAAAATAAAATGCGCCATGTTGATTTTGGCGTTCACAAACATGCTGGGGTTCCGTTGCACGGTCATGGTGACCGAGACCAAAGGCAGGTCGTTGGAGGAGATCTCGAGGGAGGATGAGGGTGTGCATCAGGGCGGGATGGAGATATCGGAGGCGCAAACGGAAGGTCGGTCGGTAGTCCTTTAGGGCGCCTGCCTTTTGAAGCTCAGCGAAAGAACTTAATATTTCTTCAAGGAGTGGTGCCACTGCACATCAATATACTTATGTATCGAGCTCAATGAAAAAATGAGAAGGGGTCGTACGCTGTCTTAATTGTTTTGTTTCCTAGTTATGTATGTATGAACGTCTCCAAGTCGTCCATCATTTCTTTTGTCGAAGAATAGTTGCTTTTCAATAAGAGATCTGTCCCTAAAAGCTCCGTCTTATGTGATAAATGATATGTCGAGCAACCCAAGAATCCCCTCCCGTGAATTTTTGCAATCACCGAGAACTCGCTCCCGTGATTTGCCCTTGAAATGCTGAGATTCCCAGCTGCCAATCTTGGTTAGAAAATGTTTGTTTCCATCTTGGATTTCTTTCTTTCTTTGTCCATTTTTGTTAGGGCGTTGCTAGCATAAAAGTCTTTAAACTACTATTAAAATAACAGTACATTGTCGCCATTCTTTGAATCCTCAGTTTCTAGCCGATTCCCTCAAGTACGAGGAAAGAATTTCTATCTTTTCCTTCCTTAGATGGCCCGCCACTCACTAGTTTCCAATTGATTTCCTTCCAAACTTCTTTCTCTCATGTGCACAATTTACCCGTGCCTTGTTTCATATCACTGGCGAGATTCGTAGTCCCTTGTTAGGCCGAGTATATTAATTCTGAAGATAAAATGCTCAATTTAGCACAATTTAACGTGTGGCGACCAAAAGTTTAATCCTCCCTTTTGTCCTTGGATGGCCGGCCGTAAGATGTCATGCCAAGATTACGTTCCTTTGCTCTAGATTATTCAAATTCAAGTATAAACAGGTTTTTACTTATGAAATGTGAACTTCTTTAGGCAAAACTTTAGATGTCAGCAAACGAATTTACCAAATGATTTAGAATTTGCTATCCATGTTACATACCTACCATTCACGAAACAAAATTCCGTTTTTAGGGTATGGAATTTAACAAATGTCCCAAAAACTGTGAGAAAGAACGTGATACAAAGAGCGACAAACATGAAACAACAGCATAAATTCTCTACTCGTTTTGCTGTCTACGTTTTCTCAGATAGGCTAATGATGCCATGCCACATGCAGGCTCGAAGTCTAGTGTCCCATATTGATGTGCAATGAATAAGGAGCACTTTCAAAGATTTTAGCTCATTAATCTTCATTTGGCAAGTCACAAAAGTTCGGGCAGCAGCTGACATCTAAGAAAACCAAGCGCTGTAACCGACCAATGGAATTATCGACTCCAGCCAGGTTTGCACAGTTCGTTAGGGTCTGTCTTTCTAAATTTGCTAGTGCAGAGAAGTCGGGAGTTTTAACCAAGTAGCCGCAACACGACATATTCGGAACTTTTAATCTCTTCGCCACCTGCAACAACAAAAAAGAAAAAAAAAATCGTGGAAAGATCAAGTTCTGGATTTAACGGACACAAACTAATGGACAGTAGAGATTCCTAGCATATGTCACACCTTTATATGGGTCCAACCGTCACAACGATCGGTAATGATGCTTCCTGATAGATCGAGAACAACTAGATTCCTCGTGGATAATTTGGCTATGTCAAACTTTAGAGGGACATTATACGAAGAAAGCCATCACGATCGGAAGTAGATGTGACTTCTTCTGGAAAAAGTTGATCGGAAGATGAAAATTCTGCCATAAGCTCCCCACTGCTGCTCCAAACACGACTTCAAGGTGTTTTTTCTGACTCCAAAGTTCCATAGACCGGTTCAGCTCATTCCGCCATTAATTTCAGGGAACCTTAGATTTGGAAGTCCTCCTCATCTGCAAAACAGTGTTCTGCCTCATTGCGAAACTTGAGATAGAGAGCTTCAACTTTTGCTCTTCCTGCCAAAAAGGAAACACATTATTAACCCCTCATGTTTTATGCCATCATAAAAGAGAGAGTAGCCAAATTGTAAGCGGTAGCAGGGAGCTTTTACCAGGTTTGTTATCAGCAAATCAAATGCTTCCTTGTGAGTCCACAATCTAGTATGCTTCTCTGTCACCATATTACTATCTCAACAGATGATTTCTTGCCCCGTGTTTCTTAATAAATCATGCATCAACAACTTATTCTTTTCTTCAATCTTTATCAAGGACACATGCTGCAGAGCTTCCAAAGCTTCTTCCGGAAAAAGTTCAGAGTCATCCTACATTTGGATCACGATATTTTTGACACATTCAATGAAAAGACAAGGTACATCAAGAAAGACGTGCTTTTGTCGATCATCCAATGCCTCATAACTTATCTTCAGCTCATTGCTGACTTCCTCATGAGGAACTTTTTCCAACATTTTCAGTATGACATCCCACTTTTCTTTCTTGCTGCCTGATAAAGACGAACCTATAACCTCGAGAGCTAATGGCAGACTTTGGGCGATGCCTACCGCCTTTCTGGAGTGGGTGAGATAATCATCCAAAGGACAATCTCTTCTAAAGGCACAATTGCTGAAAAGTTGAAGAGATTTGTTGTAATCCACGCAGTTAAGCTCATAGGTGCAATCCACTTCAATAACATTGACAACCTCCCTGTTAGTGATGATAAGCTTACTTCCTTCACCGAACCAATCGCACTTGCCCATTAGTGCATTCAATTGATTCTTTTTGTTAACATCATCGAGGAGAAGGAGAAGCCTCTTAAAACACAGCCGATCTTTAATCATCTTAATCCCTTCGTCTGTGTTACTCATATCTGTCCACTGCCTTCTGACTTCTGAGGATGTTGGAGATCAGTTGATTCTGCCAGTACTCAACACCCCTTCACCTCAAAAGTTTCTTCAATGTTAGAAAGGAAACAAAACTCCTCAAAATCAGGTGAAAGTTGATTGTAGATGATTGTTAGATGATTTTAGCAAGAGTAGCCTTTCCATCACCAACCATTCCATGGATACCAACAATCCATGCTTCGGTGTCTAAGGGCCAATCATTCTCATGATTTCACTCACGTGATTGTCTAATTCAACCAAACAATCCGATAATACCAAATAACTCTTTTTCAACTAAATGAAAACCTTCTCGACGACTGTTTTCACGAAGTCACCTTCGTGCCTGATGTTTTTGGAGTTGAGAAACACATTGAATTAGAAAATTGAGTTGAACAACGATTGGTCAGGCCAAACCAAATTAGAAAACTTAAACACCCCGTTTGGACAGAATCCTTTTGAAATTATACGAGCTCAATAATGCTATTCAACAATAAAAGGATGAAAATGGACTTATAACATCTAGTTAAGCATAGAAAAAGTTAAATTTTGGCATGGTTTCTGGATGATTTCTAATTTTTTTAGAAATACATTCAACTTCGATTCTCCAAATAAGACAAATTCAGCAAGGACTCAATCAGAATTGAGTTGCATTATAAGGATGCTATTGCGATAGTCTTAATCTTAGAAGTAATCACCTGTTGGGCATGCTTTGTAGGTCCCATCCCTTTAGTGTTCCGACTTCACTTAGAGCAGCCTTCCACTCGCTGATAGTTACATCATTGTATGGCCTCTCGTTTTCATGCTCAAGGAAGGCTTGTCCATACCCGCCAGTTTGGTACCGGACCCCAGAAGGTTCCAGGGTATAGAAAATGGGCATGATCTTCTATCCATTGGTTTTCTTGCACTCCACCATCTGCACCAACTCCTTGAGACCATATTTGCTAGAGGCATATCGTTTTGAGAAGATGGGTATGGAGATTCTCGACTGCTTGATTGCTTGGAGAAGCTCCGAGCCAATCTCTTCCCTGCGGCGCAGCTCTTTGTCATCTCTGTAAGCACAGATTCCCGCATTAATCAGGCTGATGTAAAGGAAGTCAGCAATACCTACTCGAGTATCTGGTCCTCTAAAGCTCAAGAACACCTCGTAGTCAAGTCCCGACGAAACCACCATATCCTGAATTTCTATCAAGTGTATATACAAGTAGCCGGGTTTGCCATCTCATTGTTTACAGCTGCTTCATTTTTTAGTAGCGCCATCTTCAGTGATGCCTACTCAAAGTCTTCCCTTGAAGAAATCCTTGAAAAGATCAGCAGAAAAGACAATCACCAGATATGACCAATTAGAAGCTAGTTTGCAAGACACGTTGATACTGTTTCAATAGAATATTGCAAGTTAATTTGACTGACAATGTCAACAATACACAGTATACACTCCATTCTTTTCCAATGCACAGCCAAACAGTGGTTGTAGTCTTGTGCTCTTTAGCATCTACTGCATGATATAAGGTTCATCAGCAATTTCACAGATGATTCCGATATAATTTTTTTCAATAATCTATTCACGGTGATTGTGAGTCTCCTCTGTCTGGGGACGAAAGGAAAAAAAACATCAGCTTCCTATATAATTAATCTATCAAAATTAGGACAGGCACATGGTAACATTGTCATGCATCTCTGAAATAAAGATGTCCACATTGAATGATTCTTAAAATTGTATTAGCACTAGGCTCCAAGCTTATAGACTACTATTAAGAAAAGAAATGGCTCCTCTCATATCTAAGCACGAAAATTGGTTCTTCCTGATGTTGGTTCTGGAGATGTGGCCCTCCACTTCCAAGAGACTAACAACCTCAATTTTCTCTGCCAAGACTAGCAGATGTGTAAGACCGTTAGTCTATAAGAATTCCGAGCAGAATAAAATACCGATGCACTGCTATTCATTCGATGTGTTAAAATAAATCTGAAGTGCCAATACTCCACCAATGTTTCAAGTTTAGCTTGACGGTCAAATTGCATTTGCACAAGTGAATTTTTTTTAGTACTTAGCCTCCACGACTCTTTGATCATGATTTGATCACCTTATGTGATTCAAGGATCCTTTTGTTTTCAACTTCATCTTCTGATAAGAGTGTAATGCCGCAAGATGATAGTAATTCGAGGAGTCACATATAGGAATAATGATCATCTCTCCAACCGCAATGCATACTATTAGATCCAATAAAATACAACCGAGGCTCCAACCCTTAAGTCTGTTCTCTGTTCGGCAATTTTTGGCGTCAAGAACTGAACTACATCACTGTAATTTTTAAGTAACTAAGGCATAAAAGGCTGGGATCCTGCTTCTTCAATTCAGTTGCTCTTCGCTACTTCTCCAGTTGCTAAATGAGCCACAATTTCCTGCACAGAAACATGGTTCCGTCATTTTTGTTAGGAGCTAACCATTTCAATCAGAAAACCAGCTCAAACAGTCAGTCTGCGATGTTTGTACTTCTTGGTGTTCTCGTCAATGTTTAAATGCACAGTAAATGTATCAAAATCAAGGGAAAAGAACGGGTTTTGTAAATTAGCATAAACATCATCCGCGTCAAGGCAAATGTCTGCGATCCTGCACGCGTAATCTCAGCAGTTAAATTCTCAGAGATCTATTCAAGTACCTCATTAGGAGCCGAGTCATTTTCCTTCTCCCTCAATTCCTCTGCCTTTTCCAGTCCAGTTGCATTCTTCTCTTCCACCACCGCTTGACCGTACTCGCCCTCCTTGACCAGTTCATGCCGTGGAGAGTTGTACTCAGAGGAGAGCCCCTCGGACAAGATCCCTTCCAGTGCTTCCTCGTCTCTTCTCGGAGAGAAGTAATGATCCGGTGAGTCCCGGGATATGAATATCCCTGGCTCTGCCTCTTCCTCTTCAGTTACCGGTTCCGTCTCCGGCTCTAGCTCCCGCTCCAGCTCAATCTCCCTTTCTTCCTCTACGTGCTTCTCTTCCTCTCTGTCTTCATCCTCGGCCTTTGTTTCCTCTTCTTTGCTCTCTTCTTCCCGTTCGGGCTCGGGATGTTCCGTTATGTCCTTAACATCAGCTGCAGTTCCTGTATCCTGTCTCACCGCATTATCGATTTCTTGTTGCGCAAGTAATGCTGCATCATTCCCAATTGCTTCCATCTGAGGGACGTTCTGTTCCACTTGTTTGCTCTTCTCGGGATTGGCGCTCGAACTCCTGCTTTTGGTAATGGTGTTTCCGGTGGCGACATCATGCTTCGACTTCCCGCAACCCATTTTCGTCAAGAAGAATGTCAATCGAGAGGAATTAGCTTGGAGGATTGATTCTCTGTCCCTCTATGCATCAGATTGTAATGATGTTTCGGCTTTTGTTTTCTTCGTCTGTTGCAGTTTTGATTTTGCTTGAGCGGTTTATTTCCGTGGTTGGCAAAAGGAAGGAGTTTTTTTCTGTTGTGGATTGAGGGTGGAGAGGAGACAGTTGCAGCTCAAGTTAAAAAGGGGAGCATTTCCCTTGAATCTTGAAAACGACAGTTCGTTTTTTATTATCGGTTCGTTTTTATTTCCAACCCAACCTTATTGTGGGTAGTTCAATGAAAAACTTACTTTACAATTAACATTCGCATACACCTAAGCAAATACAATATTGAAAAGACCAAATTGTCCCTTCTCAAAAAACTTATTTTAGTCTCTAGCTCCATGTTGGAACGATTTAATTTTCAATTAGTTTTGAGTGCCTTTGATGGGCATAAGAATTTAGGACCTGGGGATAAAACATTTTTTTTTTAGAGAAAATGACATTTCTATTATAATAGGAACACGAGGCTAATTGATGCAGAAGTGCAAAGTGATCTCCAAAGGCAAAACTCATATTTGCATTTGGCATTTTAAAATTAGAGGCATGTAATAAGTCATTGGATAAAAGGTGGGAAATGCTTATGACATTTTCCCATTATCAATTGACCTCGTGAACCAAAATTCATACAGTCATCAAAAACATGGCATTATTTGCACTTAATCGTATAGGAAATTGAAATTACACAACATTCCAAATCCACGTACAAATTCTTTCCTAAGCCACTAAATCAAAATAGACCTAGAACAAGAATGTTAGAAAGCCAAATATCATCTGTTTTTTATAAAAACGTATCGTAATAATATTAGCAAATGAATGATCAAGATATTAGCAATTGATTCCACAAATACTTTACTCCCCAAACGGAATTTGAATGTCTCTCAACTTGCCATAATTTTATTTATTTATTTATTTGGCTAAATAATAAGCATTTTCTAAACGTTTATCCTCTCTACATATTTTACACTATTTTCTTCCGCTTAAATGTGTCATCTGCAAAGGTTTTCGATTGTTTCCCCACCGTATGCGGCGACGGACGCCGCCACAGGAGAACATTACCGCATCTCTTCTTCTTCCTCCTCGTAAAACCCTGAACAGCCAGAAAGAAAAACCTCGCTCAGCACACAGCACGACCGCCTCCAGGGCGCGAGAGAACTCGTCGGCTCGTTTGATTCGATCGCGCCGGAGCCATGCACGCCGCCGCGAGAGCTCGCAGGCTCTGTCGCATTCTCAGGCCTCCGGTCCATCTCGGCTCGGCCGGATTCATCCCCCCGAACGACTGCCAAGTCGTGGAATGCGCTCAGATTTGTGCGCAATCATGTCGAAACCGCAGCTCCTCCTCCTCCTTCTCCCCCTCCGCTGCTCAGTCCCTCGGTTTCGCAGGTAGCGTGCGCTTCTCGTCCGTCAGAGGAATTTCGACGGTGGATTGTGGATGCCAGAGTGATGGTTCTTTGTTAGTGTGTGGGGGGGGGGGGGGGGGGCTTTTTTTAGGTTGAGTTTGATGATGTCTAGATGTGAGGGGATGGAGAATTTGATGATTGATGAAGAAGTCTGAATAACTCATTCGAGGGATGTGTGCGCCTGGTGTAGTCAAGTTGAAACGGAGGGATGATTATGCTGTGAGGATTGCGCTTGTTAATTGAAATGTCATTATTTTTTTTTTAATTGTGTCCATTGTGTTTGCTTCATATACATGATATCGGAGACGTGATTGTGTAATGGAATCGATCGTGCCGAATTGTTTCGTCGAGTCGAGTTGCTTCGTGTTCTTGAATGTCGGTTCTGGGTTGAATTAGATTGTTTCCTTGTTGGCACAAAACGGAGCTGCATTTCTCTTGGCAGTAAAGGGCTTTGATGTGATGCCGTTGAAATTCACAGGGCCGGTTCATGGCAGCAGATTGCCTGCAGCCCCTTATTCAATAATTTTGCGTTTACCGTATTCTTCCGAAGCAAGTGCTGAAAAGGAGGAACCCCCCACAGGTTTTTCCTTTTTCTCCATCTGATATGTGGCTTGACAAATTGTGTAGTTCTTTCTCTGATATTTGGTTCTTGTTATATTACGCAGAGGCCGTGAAGGAGATGTATGCTAAAATTATTGAATCCGTTAATACAAAAAGAACGATGGCTCCAAACGCTTGGACGTGGTCGATGATTGAAAATTGCAAGAACGGAGAGGATATTAAGCTTCTCTTTGATGTCTTGCAGAACCTACGCAGATTTGTCAGTTGACTTCTTGCTCCACTTGAGAAGTAAAGTTATAATTATTGAATAGTTGATAAATTAACCTGTTTTTTCCTTTCATTGCAGAGATTGTCAAATCTTCGAATTCATGAGAATTTTAACTGCAACCTTTGTCGGGAAGTCACAAAAGCATGTGTGCGTGCTAGGGCTCTTGACTTTGGTAAGCTTTATCTACACAAGTTGTGTGCCAAGTTCAAAAATTTTGTATTTTGCTAATATCTTTACCTGATTCCTTTCCTGCATTCAATTGTTGCTACATGTAGACCCTATTATTAGCACAATCATTTTATAGTATGTTGTCTATTCTCAAATGATCTTTTGACCTCTGGCCTGTTGGGCTTCGAGAACAAATTCAGTCGCTTATGAGAACTTTTGACCACCCCACTGGTAGCAAGTTGTGCTTTTGTGTTTTTTTTCCTTGCTGCGTCAATTATGTAAGCCAGAATTTTGTTCACACAGATGCAACACATCTATAAAGCAAGTGGATGGAAATAACATGACACATGTAACATATCCAAGAAATAGTTTTTCATATGTGAATGTGTGAAACCACATTCAATTCAATTAAATATAAAATTGTTAAATGTGTATAAACGTGTCTTGTGTGAGTAACACGTTAACTTGCTCGACATACTTCAATGTGTTTAAATGGTTAAAAGGGCCTATCATGGCATCTTTATTTTTTATGTACAAACTTGTTAACTCGTTTATGACTAGAACATTGTTAAGCTCAATCCAACTTAATATGTGTCATGCACTTAATCTTTGTAAATGGGTCTTTCCGCGCATTGCTGGCTCTGTAAGACTCTGATTTCTTGAATGATACCTCCACTTCAGGTTATTGAATTCTTTGTTGAAGCTTAGCAAAGAGCATTCACTTTGGGCAGACGTGTTTTTATGAACTAATAGCTTCAGTAGTTATCAGTTCATGCTGATTCTAGTAGTTAAGCTCTACATGATTTTCAAGCAAAACAAATCAAATCAAACTGCAGTTCCATAGAATAGCTCATGTCAGGAGATTGCAGCAATTAATTGTTACTGGGAGTACATGATATAAGTAGAATCTATATTAATTGCAGCAATCCTTATCTAGGCTAAGAATTTAAATTGCGTGGTGCAAAATAGTCCATCATGATAGAAACGAAGGGTTGACAAAATTGTAGGTAAGAAGGCCTTGTGGAAGCATAATGTCTATGGATTGACCCCTACAATTGGCTCTGCAAACCATTTATTGGTAATGATGATGTGTATCTATATCAAGTGATTATTTTCTTTCCATTTGTTTTATTTACACATTTCTTCTGCTAACTTGGGGTATTGAAATGCAGCAATATGCTAAAGAACACAAAGATGCTACCCTCATGCAGGAAGTTATGAAGCTTTTGAAGACGAATAACTTGCCATTGCAACCCAGCACGGCCGATATTGTTTTCAGGTTCACTTCCGTGCTGTTTATCCTGCTCTCATGCTGTTTATCCTGAGAAGGATGTTATTATCATGTAGTAAGCCATTAAAGCACTTAAATATTGTGTAAAATGTACTACATAGTTATCAAGCAATTTATCCAGTTTATAAGTGTCTTTTGTAGATGATTTAATCAGCTTGTGTTTATTTTAATCATATTGTCTGCATTGCTACTCTCAATCTAACAGTTTACTCATGTTCTTTGACATCCTTGTTTCCATGGAAAATTTTTGCAGCATTTGTTATAATACAGACAATTGGGGGTTGCTCACAAAGTATTCGAAGAGATTTGTCAAGGATGGAGTGAAATTGCATAGAGCTGCATTTGACATCTGGATGGAGTTCGCTGCAAAAGTAGGTGAGAAACACTTGCTCTGTCTCCCTTTGATGCTCTCAAGCCCTTGTCCCTCAGCAATTTTTATTTTCTATTTCTTCCCACAAATGGTTTTCTCATCCAGGTCCTGCCACTTACTTATAAAAGACGGAATGTGCTAGAATATATTCTTCTGTACAATGATTTCTTTCTCTCCCTAAACAAAAAGGTAGAAATAAGAAATAAAAAGAATTTCGCTAGACTGTGTCTTTCAACGTCTCTGTTTCTTTATTTGTTCTGAGATTATGCTTCTTTATCTTATTTAGTGGTTTGACAGAAATTACCCTTTTTAGGAGACGTTGAATCTCTATGGAAAATTGAGAAGTTAAGATCTGAGTCTATGAAGCAGCACACCGTGGGCAGTGGGTTCTCATGTGCGAAGGTAGTTTGAAAACACAAACTGTTGAAATCACTAATATCAGACCTTGAAAGCACTTGGTCTTCTTTGCATGAGAAAATCTGAGTATGGGAAAACAATAAAATTGCAATAGAGATCAGTACAAAGTTCTTGGTAAACCTGCTGAGAGGTCTACAGCCAAGAAAAGTGAGAGTTAATGCTTGAATAAACCAAATTTGGCTCACACCCTAGGACATGAAGCACCTATGGGCATGAGAATATTCATTGTCAACACACAAAGGAGATATGACTACTTTTTCTCTATTCGGAATTTTTTTGTGGCTTTTAGCACTCCGGTGTAAGATTAAAATTTAACTGAATGTCATTTACTTGTTTTATGGTGTACTAAATGGTTTTATATTCGATTTTTTGTGCAGGGATTTCTACTTGAAGGCAAACCTGAGGAGGCTGCTACAGTCATTCATGTCTTGAATCAGGTGCTTCTCACTTCTCGGAGAATCTATAGCTATTATTAATATGCTCACCATCTGGTGTGATCCCCTAGCTCAAGGACTTGCTATCCTAAATTACCGATGCCTTTGAACTAGTCCTTCAATTTTCCATATTCTTTTAAGGAATAAAGCAATTAGTGGAAGACATACTGAATTGTCCCCAATAATGTGCTCAGATAAAATTACTGTGACAGATCCTCTCGTTGAGGGTGACTGCGTGATTTGGGTTTCGTATTTGGTGCTTGCTGTACTGTTTGGTTAAAATTACACAAGTGTGTTCCATGGTCCTAATAGTGAGTTCGAAAGATCATCTCAGACTCCTGAATTAGATAAAGTTGGAAATACACCTATGTAGGCTCTGTTTGTTCAGATATCGCTTCTTAGGTCTCACGATGTGAATGCCTTGGATCGATGCCAGAGTTTACCTGATGCTAAGAGATCCAGCATTAAGGTTGAACTTCAAAAGCTTGTCAGCGAGTGGCCTTTCGAGGTTATCAAACGGAAGAAGTCAGAAGATGACCACAAGGTACTTCCTTTGGCAAAATATCCATATCACTTTGGGTAGAAGTAGAAATATTGCTTGTTTGTAGATATATATTGCTCTGGTAATACTTTCCCAATCATTCCTGTTGCTGGTTGTATATATGCTGCATTTAACTATCTCGAAGTTTTCACAACCTCGCATTCTTTTCGCTCATGTAGGCATTGGTTGCTGTTCTCAAATCTGGTATCCCGGCCATGGTTAGTTCCTTATTAAACACAGGCTTGGAGGTGAAAGTGAATATGGAAGAACTAACCACCGAAGGCACCCTTTGTTAAAGTATGACAGAATTGGAGATTGAATGCACTAGCTGCAGATCTGTCTCCTATGTGGGCCATTAAGGTTGCCATGTTAGTTTCAGCCAATTCCGCTGAGAAGCAAGACAAGTGCGGTAATCAGGTCTCGAGCAACCAGCATCTGAAGTTCTCTTGTGAAGGTCCCCGAACCATTTAAAGATTTGCTCCTTCTTGATTTGAATGTTATCATTCCTGTACTTTCAGATAATGATTCTTTTCTTTCCCCGAAAAATGCAAGTGTATTGGAGAGAAAGGTGCATCATCAACAATTGAATTCTGAGAACAATCCTCAGATGACTAGTTTCTGCAGAGAGGATCTTTTGGCTCTCGAATTTTAGATGGACCAAATGGCAGTTCAGAGACAGACAATAGATAAGGTGGTCCTTTCATTTTCTGTCTGGTTTTGCAGCTTATTATATTCTATTTCTGACAGAATTTTGCTGTCCAAAATTAAGAGAGTGCATTTATTCTGGACTCGTTCGACGATGGTATACAGCGACCGCCATGGCTTCTTGCTATTATTGGATTGAATTGTCCAGTCGTGGTGCCCAGGATACAGAACCTACTTGCATCGCTTGTTACATCATGAAAAATGTCGAAAAACTTCAACTATATCGGGAATGGCTTTGGTACCCACATGCGTACATGCATTTTGTGTAGATAAGGTGGACACGATGGACCAAACGCAATCCTCTAGAATTACAATTTGTGCACTAATTACGTGTAAATTTCAACACGCTTCATACACAAATCGATTCCACTTGTACTTGACCGGCTGCTCATGATCATTATCGCTGTTGCTATCAAATGACCGTTAGATAGGAGGCAAGTTTCTGTAGTTGAATGCGGCCCCAGGGACAGTATTCCTTTCTTCCTTTTCTTGGTATATTTTTGTTTATATAGGGTGTATATGTGGAGCATATAAGTCTACGTTAACGCTGTGATTAATTAATTATTAATTAAGGGTGGATATGACTTCTTTTCGGCGTGAAACATCGTACTCTAACATAATTAATCCCTCGAATTTTGACGAATATCAAAAGACTTCAAGAAAACTTTATATTGTGTGAGAGGGCAAACGACTGAAAAAGTAAAAAGAAATATTATCTCGTCTTTCTTCAACGATTTCCGATTTGTAGTAGACCTCTATCCAGCTGTCAAGATAATATGAAGAACCTCGATAGTGTATTTTAATTTATCGTTTTCTTATGAAGTAAGGTATCAACTCTCGTCTAATTTTGAATCAAAATATACCACTATTATCAATACATGATTATTGCAAATATTTGAATTGAGTTACCGACTCAAATTCCAATTTACTCGACGTCCAGTACATGGGCATATTACATTCAATTACTTTTACCGGAAAATTCACATCGAAACCCGCATGTTACATACTTAGATCTCAATAGTCTGAGATTTCATAAGATTACAAGCGCAGCAAGGGATAACGTCGCCGCCGAGCAAAGAGTAGGTTGACAATTTGACATATGGTACGTAGTGGCAACTGGCAACTAAGTAATCTACTCAATTTATCATTAACACTCTAAGCTTCATCAGATTACTTTTTACCAACTGACTTTAGCAATCTGAGTTTAAAGACAGTAGTAGACTTGGAGTTCACATGAGACAGAACATTTCCTAGCACAATGTCTCCTCTTTGAACTCGAACTGATTGCTTGAGTGATGCAGTGAAAACGAGAATAACTCAAACCGTAATTTGGAAACACGAATACACAATCGCGGCGCATGAAAGCCGCACCCGCACGAAGCACAACAAAGAAAAGCTCCCGAAATTAATTTTGATTTCAGTGTCGAAAGCTGCTTAGGCCAAAAAAAGAGATTAATAGGGATATAACTAGCCCAAAAAAAAATTCTTGTAATATTTAGAAAGCTTTTCAATAAAGTAAACAAAATCTCTAAACTGCCGACCAAAAATAAAAAAAACAAAATCTCTAAACCTGTTCAGATAACAAATGGAAGGAAATAAATTTCCCAAATCTCTTAGATAATTTATCCGAAAATTCTGTTGTAGGAAGCTATCAGAAAACACCACTCGATCATAGACCAAAACAGCCTATTGAATTTCTCCACACAAAGAAACAATCGCATCGTTGAAACTCGCTGTCGTGATAAAGAAAAGCTTAGAGTCATATATATTCCGCGAAGCTATAAACGTTTTACCTAAAGTAACTCCTTCGGACTGGGTCCATCCTGTTTCAACTACAAAAAGGATTCGATGAAAAGAAGAAAGAAAGAAAAAAAACCGATTCGAGCAATTCCGCATAATATCAAGGATCAAATCGAAATGAAGTTCATATATCATAATTGAATATCAAGCAAAAGTTCATCGTGTATCCCAGATCGACGGGCCATATGCAATGCCATTCTATTTGACTCACGACAATATGCCCCGGTGATCATGTATACTAGTTCCTAAACTTAATTGAAGTTACTGCTTGTATCCACAGCTCTCTGTTTTGTCATTTGTCCGAGTCAACCCTCCCAACTCGGTGACATATGCATGACTATAAATACAAGAAGAAACCAAAGGATCACCCTCCAAATATGTAATGATCCAGTAAACCTTTTAAATGGATCTTAAAATCCATATATGACCCATTTAAAAAATAAATGTGTCATAAATTGATCACTACAACTTTGAAAATCCATTTTAAATTGGTCTTAAAGTTTTAAGCCTATCATAAATTGATCATAATGGGTTGAGTGTGAAACTCATTTCCAATCCACCCATTAAATCCATCCCTTTTTTATAAAAATATATATTTTTAAATCGAAATTATTTTTTTCCCTCTTTTTTTTCTTTTTTCTCTTCCTTTTTTCTTCTTTATTTTCGGCACCGGCGGCTCGCCATCCCTTTGTAACATGGGAAATGGGTTTGCGTACCTGTCACTCCAACCCACCAAAATCGTTCACATTCCACGTCCTTATTCAACCAAAAAACAATTAATTAATTCATCTAATGAATAATATGAAGAATCGACTCGTTCCCACTTCTCCATGTGCATAATAGACCGTGCAACTCTTTGCGGCCATAACCACATGCTCGAGCCCAAATTGCACCTAGAGCATCCATGTCGACCGCAGAGAAAATAGCCGACCCCGAGGCCCTGCCGCAGTCGAAAGAGGAGGCCCTGCCTCCACCCGCAGCTCCTCCGGACGCAGCGAGCTTGTTCACAGCGGATGTAGCTCTTCGAGGGTTGCTGTTCGCTTCCACGCTGGCCGCAGTCTTGATTATGGTCACTAGCAAGCAAACGAAACTAGTTTCCGATCCAAGACTACCATTCCCAGTGGAAGTTGAGGCCAAGTTCAATAACTCTCCTGCTTTCACGTAAGTCACTAGTTACCGATATGGTTTCATGCATTACTTACTGTTTTTTTTACAAAGGGATTTGAAAGACCTGGAGACTGCAGACCTACCCAGCTTCCCTTGCTTCCTAGCTCTACTTCTCACTCCTTCTGCTGCCTATTTCTTCCTTGCCTGACTGAGAAGATGCTAGACACGGATCGATATGCTCCTCGAGAGCTTGCCCGAACCAATCCCTTCCTTCGAGTTTAGGGTCGAACTTCATTTCGATCGTGCCTTTCTCCGTCTTGCTTGAAGACGTTGGTTCACGCCCATCAAGAAGTTAGCTTCTTCTTTCCCCTTTTAAAGCTAGCTTTGCGATTACCCCCTCAAGTTCGACCATGTGCCGCGAAGCCCATACCGAATAATCTCTTTCAGAAGTGTTTGCATCGCTCGTAGATATTATCATGCGTTATTTTCTTATGTGGATGTGCTTAAATTCTGGATTCTGTTTCCTCTTTAGTGAGAAAGTGTCACACATGAGTGACGATCTTGAAGAACATCTTTCTGTAACTTTTGCAGGAAAACCAGGATATCCTAAGTCAAAAAAACTATCATTAGTCTTGATTAAGTTCGAATATCAATCTATCTATAAAGTTAGATAATATGCCTGGAAAATGCCGTAGAGATGCGAAAAAAAACAGAAAATTGAAATTTAACTGTTCAAGAAAAGAAAACCAGAACGGCTTGATTGCCTAGACTTTCATACCATGTCCATCGATTGGTTTGACGTGGCTTTCTAATCTGGGGTGCCTTCTACGAACGAATAACAGGAGCTGCGACAATAATGATTGATGCCGTAGACAAAATGTCAAAGTCTATGCATGTCTATGAAGGTGACAAAGTTGTATCTATGTAGGGGAAAAAAGAGAAAATCAATGACTACATCAATCGCTCTTCACACATTTATGAAGCGACTGATAGCCCTTACAAACTTAATATCTTATTTTACTTCCGATATAATTGATAAATTCAATAGTACTATGCACTCACAAACCGCATGAAACTTATCTATATCGGGTAGAGCGAAAAGTAAATAAACCCCTAGAGATTTCGGAAATAATTAAGTATGTCCGGCCCAGAAACGATGCAATATTCGCCATAATCCATAAATTTTTAACGAAAGTTAATTTTGGCAGATACTTTGTAGTGGCGCTCTCAGTGACTTGCCTCTACAGCATCGTCACAGCACTTGCATCCATCTCAGTCATCTTGAAGCCAGTCTTCTCAGCCAGCTTCCTCCTCTTCTTTGTGCTCTGGGATGTGGTGAGCTCTCAAGCACCAAACTTTAGCACTCCTTTTTTTTTTTTTTGGGTAAATGGACAATTTTTTGTTCGAGTATCTCCTTTAACACCATGACAGGTAAAGAAATGGACCGTGCTTTTTTAGCGGCCCGAGAGCACGAACGTCTCATAATTTATGAGCATGCTCAGTGCGGCACTGACATTGATCAAACTGTGTTGTGAACTGCCCAGGTGATGCTGGGATTAGTGGCCTCAGCAGCAGGCACAGCAGGAGGGGTTGGATACATAGGGCTGAAGGGGAACAGCCATGTGGGTTGGACCAAGGTTTGCAATGTCTATGACAAGTTCTGTCAGCACATTGGAGCCTCCGTTGCAATCTCACTTCTCGCTGCTTTTGTTCTCATCCTCCTCATCACCCTCTCCATCTTCTCTCTCCACAAGAAGATCCCAAAATAGAAAGTGTGACTTTGGCTTGGCCATTCATGATCCCCCTGTGAAGATGTGGTTTATGTTTTGTACCTCTAGTACAGGTAGATAGATCATAGACGTGTTTTGCTTGTGAATAAAATATGTATCATCCGTCCTCTGTATTGTCACTGCATATGTCTTGTTCTGGCATTTACAGTGACATATCATCTTTTCCTTACAATGGACATTCGTCAGATATTATTCCTTACACGTCAAGGGTTCTAACATTCTATCTACATTTGAGTACGTCTCAAATTTCACGAGAGAAGTGGTCCATGAAGAGGAGAACATTTTGCTGGGTGCGATACATCAAAATATGTAAAAATCCCAATCAGCCCCTCTCAAGGTGGAAGAACAGATAATGACTATTTATATGAGAACGAACGGTTATCTTGATTCATAAAACAGGAATTAACCACGACCAAAGTGATTGGTTCTTAGAGGCCCTATACAAAGCATGGAGTAGCAAATAAACGCAAAATAGGTCGACCAATTTGACCGAGAACCACTGTTCTTTGATTCTTTATGTCCAAGAAGAATTATATTTAATGACATGAAATTTTTTTCATGGAGAAGAGACTGGCCAAAGCTAGGCAATTGATTCAGCAAGAAGTGTGCATTACAAACTCCTCTTCCACAGAAGGTCCTCATTCTGATATAACATGAATGGCATTTACATTGCAAAGCTAAACAAGGAGAAACCCATTGGAAAGGTATCCTCATTCAAGTCTATCGGTTCATTTAGCACCTAGATATTAGCTTGCAGCCAAATCATCCTCTTTTAGCTTTTTTAACCGTTTTTCCCCAGCATGCTGCCTTCCAAATTTCCAGTTTCGACTCAGGTTAGCATGTAAATCATATCTAGCAAAAAAAACTTCACACTCCTGGAAGGATTTCAAAATGAAATGATCAACCCACATAAGCAACAAGAGTATGCTTTGGTACTTGTTAAGGTGTCCCATTCACATATTCTAGTTCTGACCTAACTCCTATGCCCTGGAACTGCAGGTGCAAATGGTCTCGAAGAATTCCTAAAATCTAGAACATGTCAAAAATCTTTTCATTTGGGCCTAAATTCAATATATGACATGTAGCAAGAACACCAAGTTTCTAGCTAGCAGCATCGAGATGTGTATCAGACTACCACAAGTACCTTGATGCTCACTGAGAGACTTTCTGCAAAGACTTTGGGTTGCCTAGAAGTGTCTACTGCAAAAAAAATGTCAGAATGAGCTATTCGCTGAACATGCCATGGTCACAACATGAACATTAAAATAACAAAGAAATAAAAGAGAACCATCCATACAAAAAGTTTTTCCAAAGACAACCGCATTATGAAACCCCAACCTCCTCTTGCAGTAGCGTGGCATTTCTTTTTTTCTCATGTTTCCTTTTTTTCTAATGCATCTAAGATCATTCTCAAAACTGTGGAAATTGTTCCTCCAGGACGACTTCAAAAGTACCTTCAGGAATTGTAGCTATCCAAAGGGAACACAACGAGAATACAGAAGGCCTCAACAATTCAACAGGCAAGGATTGACGAAGCAGTAATAATTAGTCAAGGGCGTTTGATATTCTGATTTCCTTGCTTAAATGAGTTTTCTACTGCCAGCATATGTTTCTGCAATCGGACCATATCTTTGAAGCAAATTATTACTCTTCGGATCATTTTTAACATCTAAGCCATAATTCTACGCAACGTAGTGAATACATTGCATAAGACATCAATAACTTCAAAGTTATGAATAACAGACTTTGTGAATTGTCAGTAAGAATCAATCATTACATACATATCTTACTCACAGATTATACAGATGCTCAATCAGTTTCCGGGTAAGGATCCGCAACTTAGGTGAGAAAATGTTACAAAACTGAAGCTGCCTAACCCAATTATTGGCAATTGAATGCATTTCCTTCACAGCACCAATCATTCAAAAAATTGTCTGCTCCCCCAATTCTTGACCTGCCATTCCTTCCCGTAGAACCTTTTCAAAGAACTCTTCCAATGTGTCCTTCCCATAGCTAGGTGTTTTATCAGAACTGTACTCCCCCGTCTTGGGATCCAGAATCAACATACTCTCCGCAGCATAGTACCGTCCAATCTTCCCAAACTCAGCTGCATCTTCCAATCCTGGAAAAATCTTAACCAAGAAATCCAGGACACCAATCGCAAAGTCCATAATCTCGATCGGCACTTTCAAGAACTTGGGCTCCTTCCCCAAAAGTCTAAACAAAGTCTCCCCTTGCTCGAGAGGCGTCAAAGCCTTCCCTGGCCCACCAATCGGCAAAACCTGGTTTATTTTGTCTTCACTCAACACACAGTCTGCAATAAAAGAAGCTAAATCCTGCTCACTAATTGGCTTACAAGCGCACAACTTTCCGTCCCCAAACATGACAAAAGGCTTCCCGTCCTTCACCAACTCGACCTGACCCCCCAAGCTCTTGAAAAATGCTGTTGGTCTCACAATGCTATATGTGAACTTATCGTCCTCTTCGGCCCCTTTCATCAATTCGGCCTCAAACTTCAGCTTCGCCCGCTGAAACTCAAGAAGGGGCTTTTGCACGCAAATGGCAGAAAGCAACACGAAATGCGCAGCCCCGAATTTCCTACCGGCAAGAAGGCTATTTCTCGTGGCCTCATAATCAATCTTCCAAGAATCCTTCACTCCGCCGGACCGGCTAGCGAGGCACGACACGACTACATCAATATCGCATCCCAAGCCCTCCAGAGACTTCTCCAAGGTCCCCAAGTTCGTCACATCCGAAAAGCACACATTAGCCCTTTTCAACTCATTCAATGTCTCATCTTTACTGTTCCTACCCCTGATCCCACTTCTCTCTCTAGCGACTGCTATGACATTGAACCCTCTGTTCACCAACTCTCTCACCGCGAATTTCCCAATATACCCAGTTGAGCCCACGACCAAAACGTTCACATCTTTGGGGGTTTTGTTCCTGAAAGAAGAGGGTGCTGTTTCGGCCGCTGATGCTGCTGAAGCAGTAATTGGGTCGAGTCTTTCTCGGCTGAACTTAAACAAGGAAGGTGGGTTCACACGCGAGACTGAGGAGGCACGAGTGCTTGAGCTCACCTGAACTGGGCTGACGAATTGAGAAGAGAAACGCGCTCTCAAGGCTTCACGCTTTGTGGGTTGAATACTGAATGCATTGGCTGACAAAGAAAGGGACATTTTCTTTGCTTGGAGGAGCTTCAAGGAGTCTCGGTTGAAGCACGGCGGCCAAGAACGGGTCGGGCTTCACCGAAGCATTTCTGGAGGGAAAGGAGTGAGCTTGAGGTGGAGATGGCGTTTCATGGCCGTTGTGAATCTTGGGTTCGAGAAATCGAGCCAAAATCCAAATGATAGGTGGACAGGCGTCGCTGAGAACAGCAAACAATCATCGGATAGCGGATGACGAGTTAAATGAGTTTCTAAAGTTTGTAAATTGCAATCCAGCCGCCCTGAGCCTTCAGAATTATCACTTTGCTCCCGAACACTTTGTCATTTCATTATCAAGGACATTGGTCGAGCCGAAAATCGATAATAGAGTCGAGAAACGGCCAACCGGATTGGCCTCATCTATAAAATTACAGGTTTTTATCATAGAAAACCAGTTCGATTCCCCATTCTGAGAAATGAAAATCTGTACACGTATTTAATATTGAATTTGAATTCGTTGATTCAACTCGTAAAAATAGCCTAATCATTTTTGTTTATGGTCAAGGCCGACCTTGGACATGACAGCTTCTAGTGCGCGATCTCTTAAAAACCAATTCTAGAGATCAATAGGCTCATCGACTTCAATGCAAAAATCTTTGGTTTTGTCTATTTGATTTTAGGCCAAGCCATGAGCCATGGTTTAATGCACCGGGGTTTTTGGATAAAACATGGTCTCGCCTTCAAGTAACAATTGGAATCAACACGGAAACTAGTCGGGCTGGGCCGGATTGTTACAAACCCGAACCTCGGACTCGGATACGGGCCGGGCCCCGCGTCAAGGCCCATAATTCGACACCCGACCCGGTCCGTCACAGGCGGGGGCTTGGCGACTCTCCACCACCGTCTCCGCCATCCGTGCGGAAGCTGAGTGCTGACGCCATTGCAGGAAAGCTTCAAAAGCTCCGCCATTTCATCTGCCACAAGCAAAGCTTCTCCTCTTCTTCGAGCGCCCGAGCAACTTCACCGTCATCATCACCATCACCATCACCTCATCATCATCATATTCAGGTTCGTCTCACGCTTGCTGGCTTCCTTCGGTTCGCTTTCGCTCTCTCAGGCGGGCGAAGCGAAACGTGAAGAGGGAAATGAAGCAGCCGGCAAGCATCCAAGCCTCGCTTCCGGAAGACATCGCCCTCAAAATCGCGTCTTGCCTCCAGGTCTCGGAATAATTCGTCCTCGATTTCCATCTCTTTTCAGCGGCCCTTGTGTCGTCGAACCGATCGAGGGAACTGGGTAGTTTTGATTTTCGAGTAATTTTTGCGTACATGGGTTTTGGGTTTGATCGCCAGGTGGGTGATTTGTGCGCTCTGGGAAGTTGCAGCCGATTCTGGAGGGACTTATGCGGGTCGGATGTCTTGTGGGAGTCTCTGGCGAGGCAGAGATGGCCTGCTCTGGATTTGTTGTCTGAATCTTCATCAGTTGATCATAGTGAGTCTTCCTCTTTGAAGGTAATCTTCTCTTTCAACATTGGGTCTCAGGGTTTGGGTTCGTGCTGATCTTTTGATGATAAAAGTTGCTTAATTTCGATTGTTCGGACATGTATGTTTGCATGATTTGGTCCCCTTTTGGATTGAGTGTCACTTGCTGTCACGTGATTTTTCAATTTTCGACGAGTATAGAGACATTCTGATTATGGTGGCTTGGGTGCTTTTGTTGGTGGTTGGACTTTGAAAGTAGGGATGGAGGGACTTTTACGCGAAGTGGCACGCCGAGATGGCCGAGCGAGCTACGTCGGTTGTTCAGCATGTCGAGCAATGTTCATTTTCCGATTCACTCGAGATCAGAGACTACCTGAAAGCAATCGAGCACTTGAACTCCATGCGTCTTAGCTTCAAGGATGTTGAATTGTTTCTGTTCAGGCCGGAAGTGAATGTGCTGCTAAACCTGGTCGGCTTGCATTACTGCATGCACTGGCTCAAAGTGCCGGTAAGCAACCGTTACTTTTGGGCGCTGCTTCCGTGCTTCTATAAATCGTGAGGAATGACGCACATAACTGCCAAATGGGCATCTTGCTTTCAATAACTGTCGTTGAGCAGACCGTGATGTTTTGACATTTCTGCAAATGGGCTGTGTAAAACTTCTGATTGGTGCTAAAATGTCTAGAAACAAAAGCAGGCATTTATGCTTGTTATGGTTGCAGCATTTTCCTTCCCCGCCTACATTAACGGGATCAATCTTTTCAGCATGTCATCTTATCAGTTGTGAAAATGAAAGATTGTGTATATGGTATAGACCTTTCCTCACAAATATTGTCCATCGCTCCACGTGAGAACTTGCTTTATAAAGATTGTATTTGAGTCAGTCTCAAGATTTGCAATCTCGAAGTTGAGATTTACAGCTTGATTGTTCGTCTAGCCTCTTATTTAGCTATATACTGTAGAAAAGAAGAATGATGAATGAAATGTTTAAATTTGCGTACTATACATAGTGTCCTGCCTTTGAATATGCAGTACTAGGTTTTGATTTGTGGAATCGCACCAAGCAGATGAAGAGATACCAGCTAATCATAGTGGGATTGTATTACTTTGCCTGTTGATTTTTGTGTTGTTAAGGGTAGAGGTCTCATTCTGGCTTGTCAGTTAGGAATATCACTCTATCATAATCCAATGCATTGAATTGTGTCGAAGAGACTCCAGAGATTGGTTGGAATTTACTTCTTGGTAAATTAATCTTAGTAATTTTGCAGGCTGAGCATGTCATGGAAGTGCTTCAAAATAGCGAGATCTCACAGCGTCAAGTGTGTGTGAAATGGTGGAAGCTCAGCAGATTATTCTATGGCTTCCGAATGCGAGACAAGTCTCATTCTCGTTCGGTTTCCCTGCAAGATCTAGCATTGTTTCAGGAAAATGAGGTCCTCAGCATGCTCCATCGAGGTGCCATTCATAAGGTCCTTCGTGTCCAGATTTCTGTATTCCATCCTACTTGCACTTCCTGGTCTTTCCCAGAGCGTGCAAGTCTGTGATCGATGATGACAGACATCCGGTTGTGCCACAGAAGTATGATCATGGTATGTATTGGCAAAAAGAAGATTGGGCTTTGCATCAGTATGCATACCTGAATGTTGTGTTTGTAAAGGATGTTGTAAATCCTCACCCCCGTATCAATCAATTCTAAAGATACCGGATAACTTCGGACTTGTTTGGTTAATAACTGTTCAGATCGGGACATACGTCAAGTTCACTTTCTCTACATGCTTGATGTCTTTCACAATTTGCTACTGTAGTGTGGCTATTTGAACATCTCAAATGATCTAGTGGGGCAATGCGGGTCTCAGCTTGTCTCTTGGCATGCCTTCGTTCACAACGGACACCTTTTACCATGATGTGGTACTGGTGTTTCGGTCACGGAACCATTGAAGAAGTCGATCTTGTATTTTCGGGAATTCTACCACTTTTGCTTAGCTTTCACCGAGCTTATTTGATTGTGGTCTTGAGAACTTGTTTGGATTAGATTCGTACTTTTTTCTTTTTATTACTTTCTGGGAAACCAAATCACTAGTCACGGAGCTCGGTCAATTGGACTTACAGACGGCAAAGAATGACTGAAATCGTTGGGACATTTATGCATTAATTCTCTTTCGGAATGCATTCTCCGTTTGTGTTTGCCCCTCGCTCCCACATGCTTGATGAAACTACTAGGACAAGAGAATCACAAATGCAGGTAAACATCATTGCATGCGTCTAAATACTTCTGGATCACTGAATCTCTTGTGTCTGTCAAATTTGAATATGGGTTCACCGTTTCCAGCGGCTTAATTACGGACGTATTCATGCACCGGTACATGCATTACGTCTCGCGCAAGTGTGACCCGAATTAGATTATGGATTCGTGGGCTTGCAGGTCAAATACTTGTCAACCCCGGGGATTTGAATAAGAAAGAGTTGAGCACTGATCTGATTCTTACTTTAGGCAATTAAATTCAGCTCCGAGACTAACTAACCTTCGGGTCGCAAGTGGTGCAAAGTAATTATGACTCAAATCGTACGTTCTGTGATGGGTGGGAGATCACCCAAAAATGATCATCAATGTTAATCATCCCCTCTCACCCTTTTACTGTTTAATAAAAAAATAATGCAATCGATCTTAGGCCTTACTAGTCTTGATTTCACCTTTTTCTTTTCATAAATAATTACGCTCATCAGATTCAAACAACCACACGCCTGCAACTGCAACCCCTTTTAAATCCTTTGTGCAGATTTGAGTCACCTTGCTCTTGAATGCAAAAAGTTAAGACCTCAAGCTTAAGAATGCATTCAAAGCTGGAAGTCAAGAATGGACCGAAGATGATGAAGACAAACAAGCCAGTTGAAAGGGTAACCAGCTAGAATGTTTCCTCAATAATCAACAAGAGAGAGTCGGGGACAACCGAGATGTCTGCAGGGAGACAAAGAAGAAAAACTTTCAAAGAACAAAATAGCTTTCACAATCTCTGTCACCATACCTTGGATACTAAAAGAAGACCGCAATGATCTCTGGGGACGACACGAGGGAAAGACAAAAGCAAGAGAAAAAACCGCGGTCGATCCGTGGTCACCGGCGGCGATAGACGCAGACACCACGTCGTCTCCTGGGACTGATAATGCAAGAAGCCATGAACAGTAGAGCAAGAATCATTGCTATAGTGAATCCCTTCCAATCGACACTAGCGCCTTTGTCAAACTTGATGATCAATTTCCCCATTAACAACTTGAGATCGATCTCTCGTTCACCTCTTCAACTTTCCGGAATTTCCTCTGCTTAATCGTTTCTTCAATTCTTCTCACGGGTATACAAGAGGATTAGGTAGTAAAGGAATCGACACCACCAACTTGAATACACATAAGTAATCAACATCACAACTTCATGTATTGATTTATTTATTCATATGATAAGTGCCGCTAATTTAATTATGAAGTATAGACGACCACAATTGACCTTGAACTAATTGGAAAGTCCATCCGTACTAATCCAGTTGATGACCAAATATGGGGAAAATTACCAAAAAAGTCCTAAACATATTGCGCTAGTGGCAATTCAATCCTAAACCTATTGTATTTGTATCAATTTAGTTATAAACCTTTCAATTATGCCAATTTAATCTTAAACATTTCGACAATTTATCAATTTAGTCATAAACCTTTTGATAATATGTCAATTGATCATCTCGGCCAATTTTGGTTGAAAATCACTATCGTAGCGATCTAGTTAACGACGACCGTCCTACATGGCATTTTCTTTTTTTTCTTCGTTTCTTTTTTTCCCTCTGCCCATTGGTTGAGGGCCGACACCCTCATCGGCAATGGGCAACGGTCACAGCCCTCACCAAGACCATGGCAAGGGGACGACGCCCTTGTCGGCCCTGGGTTAGAATAAAAAAAGGAAAGAAAAAAAGAAAAAAAGAAGAAATTCAAAAAAAAATTAAAAGTTTAGAAAATTATTCATGTTAGAGTAGACCATGCCCTATAGGATGGCCAACACTGACTAAATCACCAAGTTAGCGATTTTCAACTAAAATTAATCGGAATAACTAAATTGGTAAATCGCCAAAAGTTTTAGAACTAAATTAGCAAATCATCAAAAATTTTAGGACTAAATTGACACAACTAAAAAGTTTAAGATTAAATTGATCAAATAGAAAGGTTTAGAATTGAATTGGCATAAGTGCAACAAGTTTATGACTCTTTTGATAATTTCACCCAAAAATGCGTAGCTTTGAGGGCCCAAAATCTTCTGATTTGAGCACAATCTGGTTCTTCCATTTGATCATTGGTTATTACAATTTTTTAGTATTAATTGGTGGTTGTTGTTGGGTGGACCTTTCTATTTTTACGATTATTTTTTGTTAGGTTAGATCTTGCTTTTCATCATACATTTAATTAGAGAAAGATCAGTCTTACCCTTCAATGAAGGGGCCAGACTTTCCCTATTGACCATTGCCAAAGAGAAGCGAACAAATTTGGGAAATTCATGGGAAGTTTGCTCATGGTTTCCAACAAATTTCGTCAACAAACCAGCAAGAAAAGAAGGAAAGTGGAAGATGATTTGGAGGAACTACACAGTTTGGTCTGTGAATTGACTTTGTTTGTTAGGTTAGATTTGACTTTAGATGATGACGACGATGTTGCCAATGCAATTTACAAGTGATGGTATGTACAAGTCGGTCACAATATTTGTATCATGTTACATTCCATGTCCAACCAACTCTTGCATTTAAGATTCAGAAAAAGCATCTGTTCTTGCCTGGTTTCTCCTTGTATCACGGCCACGTCGCAAAACTGCTACACGAAACGCTTCTCTTCAACTGGATGGTGGGTGGTGAGTGATCTTCTTTTAACCTAATGCTAAAGAATACATTCGAAGCTGGTGGCACTAAAGGAGGACAAAACATAATGGTGACGATCTTCATACCAAAATTAAAACCAAAGAAAGAGCAAAGCAAAGAATGAATAGATTTTACTAATCATAGTGTAAGTTTTGTAGCCACCTATGATGTTGACTCTATATGGAGAGTCATTGGCAACCAAAATGTCTGCAAGACAGAAAGTGCAGGACGTGGCACCAAAAACTCTCAATGCAAAAAAAGCAGACAAGCTTTTTCAAAGAACAAGTAGCTTCAGGTTTTGCCACTCTCTCTCCCCATAAGTTGGCGATATTTGGAAGAAAATATACTTTGATCAAGAGACAACAAACGAACAGTATCGACCCGTCTTCACAGGCGGCGATAGATGCAAATGACCCTCCTCTGGGGAGCTATGCAGGAAGCCATGACCAGTAGAACAAGAATCACTGCTACAAGAAATCCCTTCAAATCAATACCACCGCCAGTCTCGAACTTGCAGCATAGTTTCCCCATTTGATAATTGATGCCAAGTTGCTTTATACCTCTTCAACTTCCTAGATTTCCTAGCTGTATTTTTATAGCTCGTAACTTACAGATAGTGCCAAAGGTGACCTTGACTTCTAACGGAAAGTACCTTGAAACTGATCAATTCCATTCGTGGTGATGACCAGATTTGCATCACCTAGAAGGGCCAAATTTTTCTTCTGATTTTCGGAGGAGCTGATGCTACCCGTTGATCATTGGCTTGGTATAATTGCATAGCATATATTTCAGCTGTTGTATTTGACTGGCTTTTTTTTTTTTGGCTTTTCATTTTCTGGGTATGTTTTGTTAGGGTGTGGCTCTTGCCTTGATCATAATTGAAATATGAAGAAAGGCCAGGCCTTACTCTTCAAAGGGGTCAACCAAAGATTTGATTTTTCATAGTGACGAGTAGCAAAAGAGAAGGGAACAGATTTGGGAAATTAATGGGAAGTTTACTCATAATAAATTTCCGTTAAGTTTTGTGAGAAAAGAGAACAACCGAGGAGAGGGGAAGATCACACTTTGAACTTTATAATGACTTCGTTTTAAATTTAGTTGATGATGGCGTTGCTGATGCAGTTTATAAGTGATGGTGCTACGGAAAAAAGTGTCTTTCAGCGTAGAGGACTCAAACTATAGTTTGATGAATTTGCAAGAAAGGACATCGATTAGAAGACAACACCCTCAAAAGAAACTGCCCATCATCTGTAATGACGGCAACAGCAAGAATATATCTTTATTAGAAACATTGCAAGAAAGGACATCGATTAGAAGACAACACCCTCAAAAGAAACTGCCCATCATCTGTAATGACGGCAACAGCAAGAATATATCTTTGTTAGAAACATTGCAAGAAAGGACATCGATTAGAAGACAACACCCTCAAAGAAACTGCACGCCATCTGTAATGACAGCAACAGCAAGAATATATCTTTATAAGCAACATATGGTCCCTACTGTAATTTCATAATTCAACCTAGCCTCGTAAACCACGTTCCCAAGTAATTAACTTAATAGAATGAGGAATATACAATAGTTGGTACATAGATGACCTATCAAGTTGAAAAATTAAGAAATTAAACGGCCCCGGATCAGCATGACTTCCAGATTCGGTCCAAAAATCAATCTATGATTTTAGGTGGGGCTTAAACCTTGGCTCAGTCTGGGAACACCATTCCTAAATAGTGAGAATCACACCGTGCATTAATTTTCTACTGGTTGCTCAGCTATGGCTATGCATGGATTTCGTGGATAGACGGATCAAGAGTACCGTTTTGCTAGATTGAGGAGAGTTTGGCCGGTTCAATCTTTCACAGAAGACCTAAGCAAGTAGAAGTACATTATTACTTCATATGCAAAAAGTGCTACCGAGAGAGATAGAGATAAAATCTGTCAAGATAAGCACTCGAGTTATAGATATATTCATCCAGGATTTAGCACTGCAAAGTTTGAAGAGTTTCGAAAGCAACCTGGCATGGTTATTAGATCTATATAGAAAGAAGAAAAGTTCATTAGATCTATATCGAAAGAAGAAAAATAGTCGCTGAGAAGGAAAATTTGAATAAATAATTTTTTTTCCTGATTTTTCTTGTGACGAGCTAGGAGATATATATTTTAGTAGAAGAATTTAAAATTGTGAGACTATTAGAATGATCGTATCCGGTAATTATTAGTCCGATTTAGAATTGTCGAGGGAGAATGCTTTCTAGAAGCGAGGTAGATAATTCAAGATTTAAGGTTTCTGGAGCTGGAGGAGGGATGCTTCGCATTGCGCTCGACCAACACATGCCAAACGCTTGCTAAAGACCAGGACATTCGGATGGCTTATTTGGCTGAGCCTGTGTGGACCGGGTCAACTGATCCATCATGGATCTGCCGAATTAAATAAAACTGAAAATCAAGTGAAGACTAATTTTAGATCCTTGTGCTATTTCATTTCAAGGCAAAAGCCACCTAAAATCTTAAAGTAGGCTCATTGTGCACATTTACCATAAAATTTTTCCTATGATACAAAAAATCTCAAACTTGTACATGTATGACATATTTTCCCTCCGTTAAAATGAGCATCTTACTTTCAATAACTGTCATTAAGCAGTCCGTGATGTTTCGGTACTACTGCACGTGCGGTGTGTAAAACTTTTGAATGGTGCTAAAATGTCCAGAAACAAAAGCTGGCATTTATGCTTGTTACGGCTGTGGTGATTTCCTTCTCCTCCTACATAAACGGGATGGAACTTTTCGGCAAGTCATCTTAGCTGTTGGGAAAATGAACGATTGTGTATATGGTATAGACCTTTCGTCGCAAAACTGTCCATCACTCCATTTAAGAACTTGCTTTATAAAGATTGTTGTGGGTCAGTCTCAAGATTCGTCAATGTCGAAGTTGAGATTTACAGCTTGATTGTTGGTCCAGCCTCTTATTTAGCTATATACTGTCGAAAATAAGAATGATAAATGAAATGTTTAAATTTGCATACTATACATGGTTCCCTGCCTTTGAATATGCGATACTAGGTTTTGATTTGTGGAATCGCACCATGCAGATGCAGAGATACGGGATACTCATAATGGGATTCTACTACTTTGCCTGTCGATTTTTGTTCTGTTAAGGTTAGTGTTCTCATTCTGGCTTGTCGGTTAGGACTATCACTCTAACATAATCCGATGCATTGAATCACGTCGAAGAGACTCCGGAGATTGGTTGGAATTTACTCCATGGTAAAATAATCATAGAAATTTTGCAGGCTGAGCATGTCATGGAGGCGCTTCGAAATAGCAAGATCTCACAATGTCAAGTGCATGTCAAATGGTGGAAGCTCGGCAGATTATTCTATGGCTTCCGAATGCAAGACGAGTCTCATTCTCGTTCGGTTTCCCTGGAAGATCTAGCATTTTCCTCAGGAGAACGAGGTCCTCAGCGTGCTTCATCGAGTTGCCATTAATGAGGTCCTTCGCATCCAGATTTCCGTATTCCATTCTACTTGCACTTCCTGGTCTTTCCCAGAGCGCGCAAGTCTCTGATTGACAATGATAGATATAGACATCCGGTTGTGCCACAAAAGTATGATCATGGAATCTACTGGTATCTAAGAAGATTTAGGTTTGTGTGTGTGAGTGTGCATACCTGTATGTTGTGTTTTTAAAGGATGTTGTAAATCCTCGCCACCGTATCAATCAATTCTAAAGATACTGGATAACTTTGGAGTTGTTTGCTTTATCAAATGTTCAAGAGGCCGTTTGATTTGTCAAATGTTCAAGTTGGGACATACATGGAGTTCACTTTCTCTACATGTTGATGTCCTTAAATATTTGCCATTGTGAGTGGCTATTTAGACCTAGCAAGGCAATGCGGGTCTCAGCTGTTGTCCCTCGGCATGTCTTCATTTGCAACATACACCTTTTATTATGATTGTGACACTCTGTGTTTCATTTGCGGAACCATTGAAAAAGTCTATCTTGTATTTTCTGGAATTCTACTATTTTTGCTTGGCTTTCACCGAGCTTGGTCTTGACAACCTTTTTGGATTATATTCGTACCTTTCCTATGTTAACTTTCTGGAAAATCAAATCGCAAGTTATGGAACTCGGTCGATTGGACCTATCGATGGCGAACAATGACCGAAAACATGGAGACATTTCATGCATTAATTCTCTTTCAGAATGTGTTCGCCGTTTGTGTTTGCTCCTCAGCGTCTCACATGCTTGATGAAACTACTAGGACGAGAATTACAGTGTAACATCATTGCCCGCATCTGAAGACTTCTGGATCACTGAATCTTAGTGTGTTTGTCAAATCTATAAATTGGCTCACCAGATTCGATAGTTTATATACGGAGGATATTCATGCATTGGTTACGTGCAATAATGTCTTGTGCAAGTGTAACCCGAATCGGATGATGGATTTGTGGGTTTGCAGATCGAATGCTTGTCAGCACTTGGGATTTGAATAAATAAGAATTAAGCATTAACATGATTCTCAATTAAATTCAGATCTAAGACTAGCTAATATTCGGGTTACAAGTGATGCAGAATAGTTATGGCTCAAATCAAACATTCTGTAATCGATGAGAGATCTTTATAGTAACATCTAGAAAATAGTTATCTTTACTATTTTACTTACAAAAGAATGATGCGATCGATTTTAGGTCTTATAATTCTTGGCTTTACCTTTATCTTTGCTTGAGAAAAGAGATGGCCAAAACAATAAATTCTTACGCTCATCAGATTTAAGAAAATACACGCCTGCAACTCCTTTAGATCATTAGATCCTATGTGCAGATTTGAGTCACCTTGCTCTTGAATGCAAAAAGGTAAGACCTCAAGCTTAAGAATGCATTTGAAGCTGGTAACTAGCAATGGACCGAACATAATGAAGACAAACCTAATACCATACAAACCAAAATGAAGACAAACAACAAATTGATCGTTTCCATGTTACCAGCTAGAGAGAGTCAATGACAAACGAAATGTCTGCAGAGAGAAAGAAGAAGAACTTCCAAAGAACAAATAGCTTTCACAATCTGTATCACCATACCTCGGCTACTAAAAGAAGACCACAATGATCTCTAGGGACAACACGAGCCAAAAAAAATAAAAGCAAGAGAGAAACTGTGGTCGATCCGTCATCACCAGCAGCGATAGAAGCGAACAACCCGTCTCCCGGGACTCATGATGCAAATAGCCAGGATCAGTAGAGCAATAATCATTGGTACAGCAAATCCCTGGCAATCAACACCATCACCTTTACCTTTCACATACTTGAGAACCAATTTCCCCATTAACAACTTGAGATCAATCTCTCTTTCACCTCTTCAACTTTCTGGAATTTCCGCGGCTTAATCGTACCTTCAATTCTTCTCTCGGGTATACGCGAGGATTAAGTAGTAGTAATCAACACCACAACTTGAACATATAAATATATATATTTATTTATTCATATGATAAATGCGGCTTATTTTATTTTGAAGTATACACGACCACAGCTGACCTTTAACTAAATGGAAAGTCCATTGGCACTAATCAAGTTGTTTGAGGGCCCAAATTCTTCTGATTTGAGCATTGATCATTGGTTTATTACAAAATCTTAGTATTTTTTGGTGGTCGTTGTTGGGTGGGCCTTTTTAGTTTTATGGTTATGTTTTGTTAGAATAGCTCTTGCTTTTCATCGTACATTTAATTAGAGAAAAACCAGGTCTTACCCTTCAACGAAGGGGCAAGACTTTCCCTATTGACCATTACAAAAGAGAAGTAAACAAATTTGGGAAATTCATGGGAAGTTTGCTTATGGTTTCGAACAAATTTCGTCAGCAAACCAGCAAGAGAAGAAGAAAGGGGAAGATGACTTGAAGGAACTACACAGTTTATCTGTGACAATTGACTTTGTTTATTAGGTTAATCTTTATTTTAGATGATGATGATGAAGATGATGTTGCGATGCAGTTTACAAGTAATGGTGTACCATAGAAGAAAGTATTCTGTGCAAAAGTCTAACACAATATTTGTATCGTGTTGCACCATTTCCAACCAACTCTTGCATTTAAGATTTAGAAAAAGTATCTGTTCTTGCCTGGTTTCTCCTTGTATCACGGCCACGTCGCAAAACTGCCACACGAAACGCTTCTCTTCTACTGGATGGCGGGTGATGAGTGATCTTCTTTTACCCTAATGCTAAAGAATACATTGGAAGCTGGTGGAACTAAAGGAGGACAAAACATAATGATGACGATCTTCATACGAAAATTAAACCAAAGAAAATACAAAACAAAGATTGAATAGATTTTACTAATCATAGTGTAAGTTTTGTAGCCACCTATGATGTTGACTCTATATAGAGAGTCATTGACAACCAAAATGTCTGCAAGACAGAAAGTGTTGGACTTGGCACCAAAAACTCTCAATGCAAAGAAAGAAGACAAGCTTTTTCAAAGAACAAGTAGCTTCAGGTTTTGCCATCTCTCTCTCTCCCCATAAGTTGGCGATATTTGGAAGAGAAACATACTTGATCAAGAGACAGCAAACGAACGGTATCGACCCGTCTTCATAGGTGGCGATAGATGCAAACGACCCTCCTCCGGGGAGCTATGCAGGAAGCCATGACCAGTAGAACAAGAATCACTGCTACAAGAAACCTCTTCAAATCAATACCGCCACCAGTCTCGAAGTTGCAGCATAGTTTCCCCATTTGATAATTGATGCCAAGTTGCTTTATACCTCTTCAACTTCCTAGATTTCCTAGCTGCATTTTTATAGCTCGTAACTTACAGATAGTGCCAAAGTTGACCTAGACTTCTAATGGAAAGTCCCCAGCAACTGATCAAGTCCGTTCGTGGTGATGACTCAATTCGCAGCACCTAGGAGGGCCAAATTTTTCTTCTGATTTTGGGAGGAGCTGATTCTACCAGTTGATCATTGGCGTACTATAATTTCTTAGCATTTATGCTAGTTGTTGTATCTGAGTGGCTCTTCTTCTTTTCATATTTGAAGTATAAGGAAAGACCAGGCCTTACCCTTCTAAGGGGTCGATGACAGACAGATTTGATTTTTCGTATTGACGAGAGCAAAAGAGAAGGGAACAGACTTGGGAAATTAATGGGAAGTTTTGCTCACGACAAATTTCCATTGAGTTTCGTGGGAAAAGAGAAGAACCGAGGCAGAAGGAGGGGGGAAGATGACAGTTCGATCTTTTTAATGACTTTTGCTTGTTAGCTTTGTCTAGAATTTGGTTGATGATGGTGTTGCTGATGCACTATACAAGTGATGGTACCACCGGAAAATGTATCTTTTTTCGGCATAGAGGATTCGAATTATAATTTGATGAATTTCAAGAAAGGGTATCGATTAGAAGACTCGAATCCGACCTAGACCCTAAAAAGAATCAGCACATCATCTATGATGACAGTAATAACATATCTTTATTAGAAACATAGTTCCCACTGCAACTTCACGATTCAACCTAGCCTCGTGAATCACGTTCGAAGTAGCTAATTTAATAGAATGAGGAGTATATGATTGTATAAAAATGGTATATAATCGTAGTGACGTAGATGACCTGTCAAGTTGGAAAATTAAGAAATCAGAACTGTGGCCCGGGTCAGCATGACTTCTAGATTTGGTCCAAGTCAATCTATGAACTCGGGTTAGGCGTAAACTTTGACTGAGTCTGGGAACACCCTTCATGAATAATGAGAATCACACCGTGCACTAATCTTCTACTCCGCGGACCGAGAGATCAAGAGTACCTTTCCGCCGGATCCACGAGAGACTGGTCGGTTCGATCTCTCGCGCAAGAACTAAGCCAGTCGAAGTACATTATTACTTCTCGTGTGAAAAGTGCAATCAAGAGAGATAGAAATAAAATACGTCGAGATAAGCGATCAAATTGTAGATATTTTCATTGAGTATTTAGCGCTGCAAAGTTTGAAGAGTTTCAGAAGCAACCTGGCATGATCCTTAGATCTACATGGAGAGAAGAGTAGTCGATGAGAGGAAGTATCGAAGAAAAAGTTGCACCGTTTCTCTTCTCCAGAATTCTAAGTTTTTCTGGATTTTTCTTGTGATAAGTATGGGTGTGCAAAATGGACCGCCCGGACCAGAAACCGCTTGGAGAGAACTGAATCGGTTGATTTGGTCCAATTTCCCGGTGTGTCAGTCCGATTCCTAGTTCCTAAAATTGAAACCAGTGTTTGGGCAGTCCGGTTCTCGGTTCCAAGAGGGAATCAGACCTATCAAACTAGACCAATTATTTATATTTTTTAATTTTTTTGCAAAAAATTAGTAAAACGTGAACTAAATTCTAAGTAAACTTCATTAACAAAAATTGTTAAAATGTGAACTAAATCGTAAGTTATATATGATATAAATTCATTGACAAAAATTAGTAAAATGTGAACTAAACCCTGAGTGTTTGACCAAAAAAAAAAAAGCTAAATCCTAAATGACCGATTCCATTGGACCAGATCGGAACCAGTTCCACCTTGGGACCGGACCGGATGGGGAACCGATCACCCCCAGTAGTAAGTTAGGAGATATTTCGGTAGAAGAATTTAGAACGGTGAGACTAATAGATTATCTTTAGAATTATCTAGGGAAAATGGTTTCTATAAGCGAGGTAGATAATTCTCGATTAGGGTTTCTGGAGATGCAGGAGGAATGCTTCCCATTTCGCTTCGACCGACGCATGCAAAACGCTCGCTACCGAGCCTGATTTGGGCCGGGTCAGCAGATTTATCATGGATCTGCCCATACGGCAAGCTTTAGCTTAAAAAAAGTTAAATAAAACTGAAAATCAAGTGCAGATTAATTTTAGATCCTTGTGCTATTTTTTTTTTTGGTCGAATAATCCTTGTGCTATTTTATTTTATTAGTTCATGAATGAGTTTTATACTATTTTTCCATCAGAATTTAGAAATTTTTGGGTTTGCTTTATCCCGTTGAAGCCCGGCCCGCCCACTGACCACCCAGGCCCGCCCATTGATGAGTGGGCTTGGCTGGAATTATTGGGCTCGCCTTCCCAGCCCGATCAATGGTTGAGGCCCGACTGTCCCGTACATTTATTTAAAAGTTATAAATTATGTTGCATTCATAATTCCACTTTGAAATTTTAAATCTATAAACGCTAATGCGAAAAAACAAGCCCGAATTTCTAATATATGGGAGGTTTATGGTATAAAAAAGTAATAAAAATACAACGACGCAAAATCTCTACATTATTATCCAAATATTTCTCATTTATGCTACAAGATGCCTGATTCTCCGCGCGAACGAGTGTCAAGACACATGATTCCCGTCCGAATGGTTTTCCCTCTCCACATTTTACGGCGTTTGGCTTAATCTGATCCATTCACAAGTTAGATCATGCAAGCAAGCATCTTGAAATTTTCATGAATTTACATAATTCAAACCCCCGCTGCCATTTTTTACGGCATACAGTACTTTCATGCGAAAGTATTTATTTCTGAAGTGTGAAGTTCTCGTATTGGATTTTCATTAGATGTAATCTCTCGAGCTCGCACCGTCACTTTTTATGGCAGACAGCACTTTCATGCGAAAGTATTTATCTTTGAAGTGTGAAGTTCCCGTGTTGGATTTTCGTTAGATGTAATTTCTCAAGTCCAAATCGCAATTGAAACCCCTAATTTTGCTGTCGATGGTCTACCTCCGAATAGATCCTAAGAGATGACTTTTAATTTGGTCCGTTAAAGAACGAGAACCGACTAAGAGATGTCATCTAATTACAATACGAGAAAGAGAAAAGAGACGAGATGTCTTTGCTATGAACTCATGATGCCTAAGATTGTAGTAAAGTTTCTATCCTTAGAAGATACCTCTCTCGACAAGATAGGGACTTTACGTCAAGCACGACATTATTTGGGAAGAGGCATTAGAGTCCCACGTTTGATTAATTTGCCCGACCAATCTCCCTATGCCCTCATCATACCAAGCGACCAAATACCAACCATTCCAAAGGACCCCACCCCCATCTCCTCTCATGTCTTTCCTTAGTCGTTCCTTACAAGACTTCAAGTATTATTTTTTTCTTCTTCTTTGTTGCTCCTTGGGAGTAGAATTGATCTTTGGCCATCCTATATGATGCTTCGGTACGACACACCCAGCACAGAGGAAAGAGACATGGGGAATTAGGTCGAATCATGGACCACCATCATTCCTCCAAAAAGATAATAGAGGAAATAATCGTCCAACGGTTATTGGCGTGTTTATCTTTGCTTTCCAGTAAGATCTGGTTTCGAGTCGCCACCAAAATTTGTTATATATCATTTGTCGTCTGTCGGGCCTGTTTAATGATAAGTGTACTGATTTTTCTTTCCTTTTGATCAAGTGATGTTATGGGTAAAGAAAGTTATCCGATTTGGAGAAAATGCTTATTAAAAGGGTTGAAAGCAGCATTTCGGTCTTCGGATGTTGCAAAATCCCTTTGAATGGAGAAACATTTGTCAAAGTTAGATCTCTCCTTAATGTGTTTAAGAAATAAACAAAGAGCTTCTTAAACTGTTCCCACCTTCTCAAGGTGATTGAAACCGTTGAAAGGGAACGGTGGTGGCATAGGTTGTTAGAATAATAATCCTATGAGTACCCTCACCTACCTCGCCAACCTCTTTTTGTCTCATTTCCTCCTCCTTCAGTATCGTGTCTTGAGGTGACACACTCTCGTTGAAAACACCAAAAGTCTCAAAGAATTGCACGCATGAATTTTATAAATTCTTAATGAACAACACCACCAAGCTTTTACATATTTGTTGGGTAATGTACACAAGCAACAAAAGAGCCTATTAAAAAAGACTATACTTAAAATCAAGTTGTCTATTTATACATTATACAAGGATACATGTACATATATATATAGGTTAATACTACGAAAAACTCTAAATTGGTACACCTATAACAAATTTAGCCTAAATCTCAAACTAATATACTTACCATTGGTTAGTTTTCGTTAAATTTTACCATCAAATTGCTGAGTTGGATAACACGTGGCAGTTGACCAGTGTTCAATTTGAGGTTTTACCTTCCGTTTGTCGTATGTGTACAAGTTTGTATTTTTTCATGATATTAATATAATTTAACGGATACCAATAGAAGATAAATTTGTCATCAATGTAATAATTTTGGATTTTTGTTGATAAAAAATTAATTCGAGTTAAATTTTTCACACATGTATCAATATAATGTCTTTGATAGTTAAAAAATTAATTTAGACTACATTTCTCATAAATATATCAATTTGAAATTTTTTTTATTATTAATCATATATAACGCAAAAGTATTGAAAAAAAAACACATCATATCGACGCTGGGGTCAACCCAAGACCCGCTGCCTAATGTACTGCCACCAACTCTCTTTAATAGGGGTCGTTTTTAGCAAAGGGGATTTCGAGGTCATAGCCCACCAAACCATCAAAGAAGTCTTTTTTTCGACCAAAAAAAAAAAGAAAAAATCGCAGGGATCTTTTTCTATTCATATTTTAAAATTTTTTGCAAGATCCATGAAAAATGTAGATACATATATTTATGTGTGTGGGGATTTTTTATAATACAGGGTCGGTCCAAATCTCAAAGTCCCATGTCAATCTGCGAAATTGGGAAAAATTTAATCCTAGGTGTTAATGGCGTTTTGATTAAATTTAATCGAGATGGTCAAGTGGGTGGTCCAACGGTCCTAACCGATGCGTTCACTGTTTTTCTAGGAAAGGAATTTAATGAAGGGATCCCAAACGTTGGGTTAGGCCGACGAGCGCGCAACGCCAGGTCGAAAACCAAAAGGGGTAAAAATGCGTGCTATTTAACACGGATGGTCAGTAATAATAACTGAAAGCCGCTTTATTTCCATTACCATCATCGGGATGCAGCTGGCTTTTAAGACCGGGTGTAATAGACCAGTGTCTTCAAAAATCAACGGGAGAGAAAACAGGGTTTTAGGGTTATGTTTCTCGACAGTCACGTGTTCAAATCCCGCCAAGATCATTGGTACAGATCAGGATTATGTTCATGGGGTTTATAGGATGTTTTCGTGAAAAGTAGCAAGCTTTTGCACTTGTGCCTTCCGGTTAAAAAAAGTACATTTGGGTAAATGTGTCACAAATAATAAAGTTTGGAGTTTTTGGTGTCACAAAAAAAAAGTTTATGGTAAATATATCGCAAGTGGCAAAGTTTGGAGTTTATGGTAAAAAGTTTCAATTTTTATTTTTTATTTAAAAAAAAAAACTAGATTTATTAGACACCTAGGTGCACATGCGGAAGACATCTCTCGTTTGTCGAAAAAAAAAAAAAAACCACGCGGTGCGAGGGTTCCGTTACGTGTGGGGAAGGTTAGCATCCGTACAACCCCAATTTCAGTCCCACACCATTGAAGCCCTTCGAATGCGATTCTTGAATAACTACTTGAAATTATTGATGCCATTTTCATTCTCTCGAGGACGTAATTAGGGTAATTCCTTTAATTCCTTTGTCCGTCCCAACGTGACTCCATCTGCCGTGCATGTTTGCGTTTTTGAAAGAATGCAATTACCTATGAAAATATGCGCGGATTTGCGACGTGGATGCGCATGCAATTGACTAGTACCGGTGTAATTAGATGATAAATGCTTCATTTTGAAATTGACATAGCCATGTTACTATTTGGCTTACTTAGATAGGGGAATTTTCGTCCTTTTTGGCCAAATATAATAAGGATCTTGAAAGCTAAACATGTTTTAAGGAAAATTATTATTATTTTTCATTATTTTTTCGGAAGCATTTTGGAAAATCACGGCACGCTCAGGGCATCGGTTCCTGATCCGGCAGGTCTTAGCTCTCCAACCTTCGAGTCCGCTCGTATCGATTCTCTCTATATTCAACTTAAGGATTGGCTTCAAACAACGCGTTTTCTATCTACCCAAACAAAAAAAAAAGGCAATGAAGTTTTCTAATGCACATATTTAAACAAGCAAAAAGAGAGGGCCTAGAGAAACTATAATATTTCTTTGATTTCTTTCAGCAAAATAAAGGCTATAAAATCATATCTTTCGAATTTTCAAAGGGTGCCATAGGCATTATGACTACCTATTTATTCATGAATTTCCTAATTTAAATTCAGCAGAGTAATAACTTATATATTTAATTGTTGTAGCCTAATTCTAGCATTATAACGATATTAATTATATAGGATAATAAAAAAAAAAAACAAGATGAGGGTACTTTCCTTCCCAAGCAGCCTCCCCCATGGTTGCTGTGAACTCCATCGCAAAGCTCACCGAGCTCGCACGAGCCTCCCAAGGCCACGAGGTCCGTAAGAGGGACGACAGAGGGCGGGTCATCGGCTCGAGGAGCTCGGTGGCAAGTGGGCACCGGAGGCGTCGTTGGGTGATGGCGGGAGAGACGGTGAAGGGTGGAGAGAGGAGAAAAGAAGGGGCAAATGAATAGGTTTAATATTTGACCATATTCATTTTAAATGATGTTTTGTATTTATTATTCATTTTACCTACATTTGACCAAATTTGAATAGGTTTAATATTTTCATCCAATTTCTAACTAGCCCGACTTTCTCACCCTTCACGACTTGAACTTCCTGTGAAAGTGATTCAATATTCGACAAAGTGTCAGGATCACAAATTTTGTGGGAATCGAATTAGAATAAACGACCTCGGTGAAAAGATTTGCTATTTTCTTTGTTAAATATATAATCGCTATGATTTTTGCAGCTTTGTAGAGCTTATCACTTGATTTTTAAGGTAAAATTAATTGGTCGAGCTTAAGTATATATTCTGACATCTTACGATCAGACAATCGTGTTAAAAGATGTGATATATATATAGTTGAAAAAAGATGTGATATATTAAGACATGGTCATCCATTCAAGACGGTGGATACTTGATTCAATTTCTCCTAATTATATTTACAACTACCACCAACCTTTCCTACTTCTCCATTATATTTATACATTGAACACAATTAGTTCCCAATATGCACGTGTACCGCCACATTTATCTTTGACCGGTGGGTTGAAATTATGAGTATCACTTACAGCAAAAACCAAAATTAAACGCGACCCTCAAGTAATGACCGATCACAAATATGGCTAGAGCAAAACACTGCCCTATGGTAAGAAGGCAACACGCACGAGAGTGATGATCATGACCCAATACCATCCACTACGAGAGAAATCGTGACTTAAAGACGACACTTGTCACATCCAAACCAAGCGTCTGATAATTCAACTAACCGATTAGACACCTTATCGCCTTTGCACTTAATGTAAGTGATCATCTAGGCTTGTTACGTGGGCAATGTTTAGAGTTCATTTTCCAGAGAGAGTTTAGAGCAGATGATACATGCTACGCCCATGGGATTCACTCTAATGTCAACAATTCGTGTTAGCTATATCATACTTATGTATTCGATGTGTATCAGTTCGTGTGAGCACAAAGCACCAAAGTTTTGATTCTTCAAGCCAAAAACAACCAAGACATAATGAAACCATCTTGATTCTTGTCAATACATAGGTTACAACAATCGTGTTATGCCTTATTTCGATTATCTTTCTACAGTTCTTATGTTACATAGCGTTAGATATATGAATTAAGTCTAACATCGCTAACTTAATTCATACAAATGGCCATAGAAACCCTAATCGCCCGCATCACCCCAACCAAAATGAGCATCACTATCTTCACCGCGAAGGAAACCCTTCCTAGTCCTTAATTCAATATGTTTGTCCGCTTCAAAAGCTAATAGCTCAACGGTAGACACACTTGAATTGCGAAGGCTACTAATCGGGGAGATTCAACATAGATTCTATATCTTGCAATCAGGCCAATTCCGAAGTTCTCGAACAACATACTCATACACTCTCTTCAACCGCTTATTCAACACAAGTGTATGAAATACCGAACGAGCACTACTCAACGATAGTATTCGTATATTAAAAGAGAGAAGAAAAAGAAAAGGAAATAATGAGAGCATTACTGTTCTATCCATGGTCCCACAAAGACAATACAGCTTGCTATGAAAACGACACCGGGTCTTCTTGCATGCTGCTGCAAGAAAGTACTTCCTTGTCCCAATTTCGCTTGCATGGCTACATCACCTTCACCGTCACATAATCCTTCTGAAAATTAAAAAGAAAAAGGGAAAAATATTGTTTATCTATTCGTGCTTATTTATTTCTTGGGTTAATATAACAAAAAACTCCAAATTGATATACTTAAAATAAATTTATCCAAAATTAATTTTTTGATTATCAAAAACCAAAAGCTGGTACACCTATAATAAATTTATCCAAACTAATTTTTTGACCACTAAAAATCCCAAACTTATACATTTGTGATAAATTTACCCTCAATTAGTTTCCGTTAAATTGGATTAATATTACAAAAGGTCACAAATTAGTACACTTATGACAAACGGAGAGTAAAACATAAAACTAGTACATCAGTTAACTGTCGCGTATCATTTAACAAAAAAAATTGACAATAAAATTTAACGGAATCAAATCGAGGGCAAATTTGAGGTTTTTGGTCATAAAAAAATTAATTTTGGGTAAAATTTTCACGGATATACTAATTTGAGATTTTTTGTGGTATTAACCTTTATTTCTTTTAGGCCACTAGATAATATCTGATCTCTCATTGGCTGGAGGGAATGCAAAAGAGTGGTCGCCGCCGCACCCGATCAGCGGCCCCCCAGCTTTGGGGATCGAACGAAAAATTGACTTGTCTAGTGTGCGCAGCACAGTCAACAGTGCGCAGTCGTTTTTGGCCTTTTGCATGACGGAGCGCCGGGGAAAAAAAATTAAAAAATAGGAATTAATTCCCCGGCGATAAATAATAAAATATTTAATACGGGGGGTTGCATTTTTTGACCCCGAAAAAATAAAAAAAAAAGGAAGAAAACTCCCCCGAAAAAAGTGGAGCCATTTCACTTCCCATGCAACTTTAATTCCCACGAAAGTCTCCCTCAATCAATCACGAGGGCGCAACATCGCATAAAAAGCTAAGATTTCATTCGGATATTATTAGACACTTATCAAATAATTAAATTTGCGTTAACTTTTTCCTCGAAAAAAACATGTAATTATTATTTTCATACGAAACCTGCTCTTGCGTCCCATCGATTAAACAAAGCGTAGAAACACCCATCGAATATATTCAATTTTCAGAATATTCATCATGTATAGTAAAATAAAGATTAGTACATTTTAACAAGATCTCGAACTATTGGAATTTGCCTCAGTGACCATATTTCCTACTTGGGAATGGGGAGATAGAGAGTTCAAACCTCTATTTTCTCGAAGAGCTAGGAGTAGGAACGTGTAATTTTAAATGTGGATTTTGACTCTCACGCCTTGTAAGAGGTAAATTTTGAAAATTTAAAGAATGATTTCCTTATTTACTTGAACGAAAAGCCATTTCTCTTAATATATAAGCTTATTGTTTTCGGTTCATAAAAAGCTTTTTCTATAAATCGACTAGTTTTTCATCGTTCAAATATCAAAAAATTAAAAAAATAATTTTCTGAAAATAGTTTCCTTTTAAGCAAACGTACCCCAAATTTTGCTTTCACTAATTCTCTTTGCTTTGCCCCCTTTTTGTTCATGTGTGTTTTATTTTAATTTAATCTAATTGTCAGCTCAACTCTTTTTTGACTAATTTGACTGTGCCACGCACACTCACTCTCTCTCCTATCACAGGCCAAAAACACTCCTAATCATTACTCTCCTCCTGCTTTTGTCTCTCCCCACACAGCCAAAAAAGCTAAAAAAAAAAACTCCTCTCTTCTTCCTTCCTTCCTTCCTCCTTGGTGCTGCTGATCTTGATGCTCCTCCATCTTCTACTGTTACGCGCCCGCATTCTTTAATCGGCAAAAGCTCCGGCGACAGAGTTAAGAAGAAGAAGAAAGGAGGAAGGGAGAGGAAGAAGCAGAAGGAGGAGGACGGAGCTAAGCAGCCTTCGTTCCCGCGCTGCATCGGCCGCTTTTTTAGGGTTTTGGACTGGAGCTGAAGTGGGGGCGCCGGTAGTGGCGGAAGCGAGTGGTTCGCCGGCGAGAATCGGCGTTGCTGCTGCTTCGGGGCGGCGGCGAGGGGAGGGGGGGGGCAAGGATGAGTCGATGAGGGGGTTGTTAATGCGGGCGCGATGGGGTGTGTGTTCGGCAAGCAAGCGTCGGGGCGGGCGGTAGAGAGGGCGGCGAGGGGGGCGAGGGGGGAGGAGGGCGGCAGCGAGGAGGTGGAGGAGGAAGTGAGGGTGAAGGTCGCGGAGTTGGAGGTCGGGGAGGCGAGGAACGGGAGCAGTCGGAGGGGGTCGGCGGCGGCGGTCGAGGATGGGGGCAATGTGCGGGCCAGAGGGGAGAGGAGCCGGGGCCCGAGGCCGAATCCGAGGAGGAGCAACCCGCCGAAGCACGTCCACGGGGAGCAGGTCGCCGCCGGGTGGCCGGCGTGGCTGTCGGAGGTCGCCGGGGAGGCCATCAATGGCTGGACGCCGCGGCGAGCGGACACCTTCGAGAAGCTCGATAAGGTAAGGCTCCGGGCGATGTTGATTTGGTGCTTCGTGCTTCGGATTTCGTCGTGTCTTTAGTGTGGTGCGCTCGGCGAGGTGATAGGGAGGCGATTGTTGCCTTTTTCTGACGATTTTCTGGAGTGTGCGAGACACTGTTGAACTGTTTGCATTGCTGATGGCGTCATGTTACAGGAATACATGGTTTTTTGCTCTATATCTGAACAGAAACGAGGCATTTTTTCGGTGATCTGATTGTTTGGGCACTTGGAGTTCAATGGGTGGATTTTTTAGATGCTTGATGAAGTGGGTATTTGACAATCTGCTTGTCTTACTAGTCGTTTTCAAGTTATTGTGTTTGTCCTGTTGAATGAGTAAGAATTTTTGTCTTGGATGAACTTTCTATTTATGGCTTCGTTAAGATCCTGTTTGTATCTATTAGCTATGAGGTAAAATATATTCAGATTTATGTTTCTTAGCTATTATTTGTGAAATTTTCCAGATTGGGCAAGGTACATACAGTAATGTCTATAAAGCTAGGGATACTTTAACAGGGAAGATTGTCGCTTTGAAGAAGGTGCGGTTCGATAACTTGGAACCAGAGAGTGTAAAGTTCATGGCGAGAGAAATTTTGATACTACGACGCCTGGATCATCCCAATGTTATTAAGTTGGAGGGTCTGGTGACATCAAGAATGTCATGTAGTTTGTACCTTGTATTTCAATATATGGAGCATGACTTGGCTGGACTTGCCTCAAGCCCCGGGATCAAATTCACCGAGTCTCAGGTAAGATTGATTCGACAGCTTCTAGTTTCGATGGTGGACACTTGATAACTGTAATGCTTTGCTGAAGTTGTCTCTGTTTGAAGAGATGCTTAAAGTTGGGTTAAAGTTTTTCTCCTGCTACCTGAATGGGATTGCAGGTCAAATGCTACATGCACCAGCTGTTATCTGGACTGGAACACTGCCACAATCGCCATGTCCTTCATCGTGACATCAAGGGGTCAAACCTACTTATTGACAATGATGGAATTCTTCAGATCGCTGATTTTGGATTAGCTTCTTTCTTCGATCCCAATCACAAGCAGCATATGACTAGTAGGGTGGTTACTCTGTGGTATAGGCCACCAGAGCTTCTTCTTGGGGCTACTGATTATGGTGTGGGTGTGGACCTCTGGAGTGCAGGTTGCATCCTGGCCGAGCTCTTAGCTGGAAAGCCTATTATGCCTGGTCGAACTGAGGTTAACTTCTGACTGTATCACTTAATTCTGCTGCTAATGTTTTTGCACTATCCGGGCATGCCTAGTGCTTTTGTTTCTTGAACCAATGAGTATTAGACTTCCACCTTCTTATGGAACAAACAAATTCTGCTCCGGAGCTTTTTGCCTTTCTGCAATTTAATGAACAACTGACGTTCCAATAAATAGTGAAATCGATGTAATTCCGCTGTGTAGACTCATTCGATAAGTTTGTTTGATGGAGTCAGCTCAATCCTCCAAGTACAATGTTTGACATTATAAAGTTTCACTGCTTTTCAAGATTATGAATAACGCTCGTTGTGCTTGTTTGTTTTGCCTAGGTGGAACAACTGCACAAGATATTTAAGCTATGTGGTTCTCCTTCAGAAGAATATTGGAAAAAGTCAAAGTTGCCTCATGCAACCATATTTAAGCCCCAGCAATCATATAAACGCTGCATAGCTGAGACATTTAAGGACTTTCCACCGTCATCTCTACCTCTGATTGAAACCCTTCTTGCAATTGACCCAGCTGACCGCCTAAATGCTACTGCTGCACTAAGAAGTGAAGTGAGTCCTTTTGCACTTCATTTGCTCTATATTATGTTTATGCTCCTGCATTTGGATGTTATCTTTGTGCTTTGAATCATTGCTTTATTAGTTCAGTTAATAATGCTTAGTTCTACCGATGAGATATATCCTGCTTTCTGTTTGATGCGTGCTATCACTTTTGTAAAAGAAATAGGCTCTAGTAACTGTATAATTTGTAAAATGTTTAACTTGGTCTTTCTAGTTCTTCTATGATGATGAAAACCCTGTCTTTTGAAGGCTTTTTTCCTCTTTCTAGGATCAACCCTTTTTAGGGTATTGGGCTAGCTCGCAATTCCTTTGCTTTTGATAGATGCTGTGATTACACAATCAGTTCCGTTTGAGGCTATTGATCGAACACATGTTTTTGCGCTTGTTCATTTTTTTGTGCAATTTCAATTTGAGTTTTGCACAGTGGATGAGAAAAAGTCTTAATTACCGAGCAAAAGCAAGCAAGCCGCATTTGTTTGGGGATTTTGGTATACTTAGACTCAGTGACTCTCACCGAGCAAGAGTTTGTGGATTCTTCAAGATAATCTGTCAATTCCAATATAATTTTTCCATAAGATCTGACAAATGTTGATTTGAATAATAATGGAATGATTTGGGACTTCCTCATGCTCTTGAATATTGGAAGGCCATTTGTGAAATGATGCCTGATGAGATCATTTATAGTTATTATTATAGCAGACAATTCCATTGGTAGTTTCCATTGTTGGCTGTTAAAATGAGGTCATTGAAGGCTACAAGAGGGAAGATTTTGTGAGGCTCTGTGAATCTGGGTTCTGCTTGCTCTAATTGATTCCTGACTTTAGATTCTTATGACAATTACTTGGTTAATTGGATAATCATTGGTGATGCTTTTGTTTAAGAAAACGAGCTGTATGATGTTTTATTGGCCTTAAATATACAATTTGGAAACCTACATGGCATCATTTATGAAAACATTTCTTTTCTTTTGCAGTTTTTCACGACCAAGCCCTATGCTTGTGAACCTTCCAGCCTTCCAAAATACCCTCCAAGCAAGGAAATGGATGCCAAATTACGTGATGAAGAAGCTAGAAGGTAGATATATACTTATATATGTTTTGACTATAGAGGACTAAATGAATTAGGCATAAGAAAGGAATGTTTAGAGAGAGCTAAATTTTTTTAAATCAGGATGGGGGTATCTCATGCTATATACGAAATGTAATGCAGAAAGAAACTGCGAAATTGGTTTGTTAATTTTGTTAACACATCCAATAGTTCTGTGACAGATGTTCCTAGGCACTATACAGTAGACGCCTTTAATGATCTTTCTATCCTTTTTAGACTTCGTCAATTTGATCACCCTGCTCTGATATTAAGTGGATTTCTTTTCTTGTGTCATAATTGCTGAGCAATCTTACCTCATTAAAAGCATTGTCTTGCCTTATTTAGGATGTTCTCGTTTATGGTGAGTTTTACTTTTATCATTCTTTTCCCTGTCCTCTAATATTAAGAGTCTCTTTTCTTTGTGAAGTCTAGCTTCACCAGTTACATTCTTTTGGGGACATAACTAAAATAAGCTTCATCTTTCAGACTGAGAGCTGCTGGCAAAGGTAATGCTGACGGGGTGAAGAAAACACGACCTCGTCCTAGGGCCATACCTGCTCCAGAAGCGAATGCTGAGCTTCAAGCCAATCTTGATGTATGCAGATAAGCTGACTTTTTATGTACTGACCGCTGATGTTGTCTACCTTGTTAATCTGGACTTGTTGATGCTGCATTCCTTCCATCTGTCATGGATCTCTCGTTGTCATGACAATGATGATATTGTTTCTACTTGCCCCATACAGCCATGTGCAATGTTTCTTTTTCTTTTGTCTTTGGAAGGAGAAAATAAGCTGGTTGGGAGAGCTCTGACACTTCAATTTAGAAATTGCAACTGTTTTTCTGATTGTGAGTAGTTGATTAAACTGTAGTCCTTGATTTGAGGCAGGCCCTAACAAAATTATTAAGTAGAATTTCACAGTTTTTAAGGCTCCTAACAAGCTGTGCGTATGTCTTGATATAAGTTTCAGATCTTGTGATGGCAAGAAAAAAGTGTTTATAGATAGCATAATTATTAATCATTCTGATAATGTGATGCCCGAATGTGTGTGCGCCATGTCCTATGTTTTTCTTAGTCATTGAATAGGAATGAGGAAGCAATTCTGCGGAAACTTATTTATGTATTAATGTGGTCTGCATTCATTAATGTCAGAGACGGCGTCTCATCTCACATGCAAATGCAAAGAGCAAGAGCGAGAAATTTCCTCCTCCACACCAAGATGGGACACTTGGCTATCCTTTGGGTACTTCGCATCATATTGATCCAGTCTTTGAGCCGCCTGATGTTCCATTCAGTTCCACGAATTTTTCCTATCCAAAAGCATCCTTCCAGACTTGGTCGGGACCGTTGCTTGACTCCGGTGCCGTAGGTGCTCCCCGGAAAAAGAAACACTCTAAGAGGGATGGGCATGCACAGTTGAGAAAAGAAGCAGCAAATGCTCGGATGAGAGATTGAGATGGACAGATGATACAGTTTCTCCTTTTTTGTTTTCACTTGAGGATATTCCGGATGCTAGGAAGACTGGATTCGGCTACGCTATGTTCAAGGCAAGAGAGTTATATTTTGTTGAGAGGTACCATTTATTACACAATTTTTATCAATCCTCCTGTTATGTAAATTTGTGATTTGGGAAGCTCTTCTAACTATATTTGTTCCCTTTCTTTTTTCTCCTCTCGCGGAATGCTCTATTTAGGTTATTTTCAAATTTATTCATCTTTGAAAGTGGATCTTGTATCACTAATTTGATATGTATACCCTAGTTTTTGAATTATGCCAATTTGATTAGGTTCCTATATGAGCTCACGGCTCTTTTGACGCAGATGATTTCCTTTTTACTAAGAATAATGGGATGTTCCTCAACTGTAAGAGTAGCGGTGCTTTCCGAGCGCTGGTACTGTTGGGAATTCCTCTTGTCCGAGTGTTTTTTGAATTTCTATACTTGGTTGCTCGTTTTCTACTTAAAGTAGTCACGATTTGAGAACTGAGCCGGTTGAGGAATTCATGTTGTATTTGTTACACATCACTTAGTTACGGTACGTAGAAGGCATCTACTTGAACTGATTGCTCTCGAGAACCAAGTCTGTCACTCCAAGATGTTAAGAGGCGGACGTTGCGGACGTAACAATTTTGTCTTCCTTCTGTAATGTGCGGTTGAAATGTAACCGAACAAGTTTCCAAATGTTCTGTTGCTTATTAACCTTCTGAGCTCCATGACAGTTCCATTTTCTCCATCATTCCGGCCAGATTTCTGTGGTGACTTCAGACTGAAATTTACATGCTCGAAGATCTTTGCATGAGTACGGGTTATGCATCAATCCTGCCTCCTGATAGAAGGCCATTGCTTTCTCTTGACCAATGTACAATTTCGCTGTGCGCGAATGTCGGGACTAGGCAGTTCCGCTTGTGCCACTGTATGGAAAAACGAGTTTGTCAATCTTGGAGGGAGCAGTTCTCTGCCTTTAGGAGGCAAACGGAGAACGCCTTTGAAGTGACGTTTTCCCCTCCCTTCTTTTTTTAATTCCCAAACCTCTTCGTAGTTGCAAATCCTAGTCCTAGACAGCAGTTCAGTAAAACCCTAAGCCGAGCTGTTCCGGCGATTGTACCAAGAGGTCATGGATACATGTGCTCCCTCAAATCTGTCAGTTAATTATAAATCGAATCCGGCAATGCCACGTCCTTGATGTTCTCGTTCCTTCTAAATGCGTCGTCGTTCATTTCATGCCGGGCAGAATTGGGGCGGAGCTTCATGAAGAAGCGAGTTACCATTCTTTGTTACCCTCGTTTCTTCATCCATGTACGTGCTGTTACCCCACATGGCCAAGGCGATACGAAGATAACGTATGTTCATACACATCTGACAGCTTTTTAGCATTTGGAGAGAAGGGCCAAGCGGGGCCGAGAGTCTCACGCAAAATACGATTTGTTCCTTTCCACACACATCACATTTTGGCGCTTCCGTGCCACTCCAGGCCACCGTTGGTACCGCATGACATGCATTAACGACAGTGAAGCAGCGTAGTGATAATGTGTTGCAAGCGAGAACGATAGAATACCGAGAATCGGTTCTGATGGAAGGACGCGGGTCATATATTGGCATCAGTAGGATCAATACATGAATTGTTTCAAAATTTTCATTCATTTATCCTTTCTGTGCATGGACTAGCCAGGTGGGTTCTGCTGCCCTTCGCCATCTGACCCACCTCACCTCCAGTTCTCGCTGTTAAGAAACCCACATAAGGGACATGCTTGAGAGGGAGATGCTATGGCATCTAACATCTCCCGCTCTCTCCCTCCCTCCCTCGCGCTGGGTATGTAGTGTTCAAGAATTGAAATTTCAGGGCAAGACCGAGACACAGAGAAAGGTAGGTAAGAGGAAGAGCAGTTGAAGAGGTTTGACAGGCGGATTTGCAAAGCAAGAAGTGTCTAGAACCTGGGAGAAGAAAAGGAAAGGAACCCTCCACGTGTCCATTGTTCGATCCAACACCATCAAATACGACCCCTGGAAAGATCGTATCGTCCTTCGGTGGTCTTCTGTGTGTACATATTTAGCGTCCACACAACCACCCTCGCAATCTATCTCAATCCCATGCTTTAGCTCATTTTCTATTCCATTTACTTTCAGTCCGTCTGAACGACGGCAGATCGTTGGCTTTAGTTTTGGAAGAGAGTGAATCCAGAAACTGCTGCTGGTTTAGCAATTCGAGGTCGCTGCACCGCACGAAGGTGACATAACACAACGGTTTTGGTTTGGGAATGAGACCTCCTGGTGGTCCTGGCGGACCTAGGCCCGGAGGACCTGGTCCTGGGCCTGGTTGGGGTCCGCCTGGACCTCCCGGGGGTCCCGGTCCGGGTCCGGGTCCGTGGCCAGGGCCGGTGGGCTTCGTCGGCGGCCTCTTTGATGGCTTGTGCACCACCCTGTCTTCCTGGTAAGTGCGTGGAATGAGTATGTTCCTGGCCTTGTATGTCAACTGGTAATGGTTGAGCATTGAAATTTTGCCTTCGCAAATGTGCGCGACCTTACTCCTAGACACTGACAATCCACCCATTACTGAACCTATGGCCGAGGGAATTCTGCTATGTTATTTACTTCTCACCTGATGAAGTGATTGTCGATAGTTTTTGCTCACGTAGTGACAAATGGTGCATGCTCATTGTTCAACTCATCTCCCCTCCTTGGTTTACATTAGAATGGAAAAACCCGGCTTTCCTATTTTCCATTTTTCATACAATGGAGAGCTCCATATTAGGTAAGTAAACTCCCCACCTTAACAAGATGCCCTTGAGATATTGGATGAAGGCGTAACTTAATGTTTAGATATCCTAACACTACTGACTTTATGAATGTTACGAGAAGCTAAATTTTGTGTATGATTGTGTATTTTGTTCCTTATCGACTAATCCAATTCATGGAGTATCGCTTGGCTGACCACAAATGCCCATTCTTTGGCTGTACTGTAATTGGGATGTTGTTTTCATACCTGTATACCTTTTCTCTTGTGGCACTTGATTTGAGGAATGAAATTTGGATAGTGTCGCCCAATATAGATAGTGGCTGGTGACTTAGTGTTGTCTCACTTTCGTCAACTTTTGATTTTTAGACTAGAAATTCAAAAATAAATGATAAGAAAAAGCTCGGATGCACCAGGAATGTTGCAAGTTTTCTTCTTCTCTGACCTCAGAATTAACTCTTTTTAACTTTCCTGTAATGCATTTTCGGTGCAGCTTGTACGTCCTGTGCTGTTGCTGGTTGTTGGACGACTGCTTCGGGGCCCCCCGCGGGCCTCCTGCTGGCCCACCAGCTCCACCGCTCGGTCCGGCTCCGCTCCCCCCTGCATTCCCCCCGCCTCTCCCGGGTCCGCCACTACCTGCGCCGCCTTTTGGTCCGCCCCAACCTGGGCCTCCTGGGCCAGCTTTCGGCCCTCCACCACCAGGGCCTGGTTTCGGCCCACCTCCACCCGGGCCTCCGGGGCCTGGTTTCGGCCCTCCCGGTCCGTTCGGGCCCCCAGGACCCCCTCCTCCTTGAATATAGATTTAAGCTAACTATCGAGCCCTTGCAAGTTGAATTGAATGTGATGACAGCTTCATCATTGTTATGGCAAAAAGATGGTCAAAGTTGTAGGCTTCGTTTGTGTTGATCATTCTTAGGCACTGTAAGCAAATTCCAAAGTAGTGTCTAATGTCTATCTCACGGTGGAAGCATTTCTCTCATTACGATTCTAGGAATCCAAAGTGTTCTTATTTTCCCCCCCCCCTTCTCTTCCAGAAGATGTGCACATCATATGCTTTGAACTTGCCATACTATCACCACATGACCCTATCCAAAACGCTTCTGGTCGATCGTCCGTTTGTGCGTGGATCCCCGTAGACAAGAGCGTTAGTATTTGGATTTCGCTTGCGGGTTGAATGACTCGGTCGTTTGTCAGGAACCAGCGACAATACAACACCGACCCTATCCGGATACAGCATGGAACCAAACCCAAAAGCGCCCACAGGAATCGGTACAGCTTGTTCTGACTCTGGGGACGGTTGGGTTTGATGGTCTATTGGAGTTCCCACTCTCATTCATTATTGCTCGGTGTCCTTCTGAGTGGTCAGATAGTGTCGTTCTTCGATACTCGTGAGATGTTCGGGATATTTCCAGCGCTGGATGATGAACTTTGTTCGGTGTGGCTCTCCTTTCGTCCCGACCTCATCGAGTAATTATCATATTATACAGGTTCGTGTTCTTTGAGATGGCATAGACAGAAGCATCGGCTTGAGCTTTCGATAAAGGATACGAACCTTTTTAACCCTTAAAAGATCGCTTAGATAGGAAAGTTAGGCACATCGAATATGCTAGAACTTGAGACATCAGATCGGCAAAGTTCTATCAAATCGAAGGATTCAGCGCCTCAACTTGGAGAAAGTACTTCATGTGACATTACATTAGTGTAATAAATCAATTAAAAATTGAGTGATCCGTTGCTTAATATGACAAACAGATCACGCGGGCAACTGATCGATCACACCATGTCATCGGCACAACGGATGCACAAAGTACTTTTCCCTCGACTTGATGATCGGAAGTGAATAAAAGTTTTGGAAAGAAATCGTGGAGGGAGAGAGGGGAAAAGCAATCCATCGTCTAGAAACAAATTAAGGGGAAATGCAGGTGAGGATTTTGGAGTAGAATTTGTTTCCATGGCCTCACCAAGCTTTGGTTTTCTCCAAATTGAGGAGAAAAGCTAGGAAGAAATCAACAAGTCCACACGCAATTTTTCACCATACTGCCCTCGTCTTCTAGAGCCATTTAGGTAGCGAATGATAATCATTCTGTTCCGGAATGAGTTCCTGAACTAGAAATAGATTTTTTTATTTCTGGTTCCTGGATGAGTTTTTGAAAAAAAAAACCCATTTGATAACGACAAAAAATTTCCATTTCTAGAACAGAAACCCGTTTGATAACAGCACAAAATTTCTATTTCCTAAAACAAAAACCCCGTTTGATAAACAACAGAAAATTCTATTTCCAGGAATAGAAATCCATTTTTTTAGAAATGGATTTAAAAATAATAAAAAAATCCGAAAAATTCATAAAAATCTTTAAAAAATTCAGAAAATCCCAAAAAATTGAAAAATTTCAGAAAAAATCATCAAAATGTCGAGAAAATAAAAAAATTCAGATTTCGGGAAAATAGGAAATTTGTTGAATTTTTTTTAAAAAAAATCAAGAAATCAAAAATTTCAAAACTTCACAGAATTACTTAGAATACCTATGGCCACCCACTTTTAGTGAAATTTAAATTTTTTTAGGTGCCCAAAAAAAATCAAAAAATCATAAATTTCAAAACTTCACAGAATAGTTTAGAATACATGTAGCTACCCACTTTGAGTGAAATTTAAATTTTTTAAGGTGCCCAAAAAAAATTCAAAAACTCAAAAATTTCAAAAATTCACAGAATGGCTTAAAATACCTGTGGCCACCCACTTTGAGTGAAATTTTAATTTTTGGAGGTGAAAAAAAAGCAAAAAATCAAAAATTTCAAAACTTTACAGAATGACTTAGAATACATGTGGTCATCCACTTTGAGCGAAATTTTAATTTTTTTAGGTGAAAAAAAAAATCAAAAATCAAAAATTTCAAAACTTCACAAAATAACTTAGAATACATGTGGCTATCCACTTTAAGCGAAATTTAAATTTTTTTAGGTGAAAAAAAAACATAAAAAATAAAAAATTTCAAAACTTCACATAATGACTTAGAATACATGTGGCCATCCATTTCGACTGAAATTTAAATTTTTTTAGGTAAAAAAAACATAAAAAATAAAAAATTTTAAAACTTCACATAATGACTTAGAATACCTCTAGCCACCCACTTTGAGTAAAATTTAATTTTTTTAGATGCCCAAATGGTATTTTTGATTTTTTTTTTTATTTTTTTGGTTCCTAAAGAAAATTAAATTTCACTCAAAATGGATGGCCACATGTATTCTAAGCCACTCTGTAAAGTTTTAAAATTTTTTATTTTTTATTTTTTTTTCGGCACCTAAAAAAAATAAAATTTTGCTTAAAGTGGGTGGCCATAAGTATTTAAGCCATTCTGTGAAGTTTTAAAAATTTTTCTTTTTTGCTTATTTTTATTTTTTTTTCGACACCTAAAAAAAATTAAATTTCACTCCAAGTGGGTAGCCACAGGTATTCTAAACAATTATGTGAAGTTTTTATTTTTTTTTATTTTTTTCGGCACCTAAAAAAATTTAAATTTCGCTCAAAGTGAATGGCCACAAGTATTCTAAGTCATTTTGTGAAGTTTTGAAATATTTTCTTTTTATATTTTTTTTGGCACCTAAAAGAATAAAATTTCGCTCAAAGTGGGTGGCCACAGGTATTTTAAGCAAAATTTTATTTTAAAGTTTTGAAATTTTTACTTTTTTGCTTATTTTTATTTTTTTTGGCATATAAAAAAATTAAATTTCACTCAAAGTAGGTGGCCATGGGTATTTTAAGCTATTCTGTGAAGTTTTGAAGTTTTTTTTATTTTTTTTATTTTTTTCGGCACCTAAAAAAATTTAAATTTCACTCAAAGTGGATGGCCACAAGTATTCTAAGACATCCTGTGAAGTTTTGAAATTTTTGATTTTTTGCTTTTTTTTTTTTATTTTTTTTCGGCACCTAAAAAAAAAAAATTTCGCTCAAATTGGGTGGCAACAGGTATTTTAAGACATTATGTGAAGTTTTTAAATTTTAGATTTTTTGATTATTTTTTATTTTTTTTTGGCATCTAAAAAAATTAAATTTTGCTCAAAGTGGATGGTCATAGGTTTTCTAAACCATTTTGTGAAATTTTGTATTTTTATTTATTTATTTTTATTTTTTTCGGCACCTAAATAAATTTAAATTTCACTGAAAGTGATTAGCCACAGATTCTAAACCATTCTGTTAAATTTTGAAATTTTTGATTTTTTGCTTTTTTTCATCACCTTAAAGATCGTGACTGTCATATGAATATATGTTGAAGAAAATGAATTCCTCAGAAATGGTTCTCACTTTTGTTCCAAAAATGAAAAATCAACTTTTTTTTTTGTTCTCATTTCTGGTTTCAGAATCAGTTTTGAAAACAAACTTATTCCGGAAATAGAAAAATGAAATTGCGTTACCAAACGGGTTTCTGGTCCAAAACTGATTTTGAGAACAAAAAATCAGTTCTGGACAGAACCAGAATGGTTTTCATGCAGCACCTTATATACTTGTGCAATTTCAACTAGCAAAACAAAACAATTTCTTCACCTCTCGTTTCTTTTATCTTCATTTTCACTTTCCTCACCTCCCAAAACAATTTTCGAAAAACAAAGTGTAAGTGCACATCAGGCGGGCATCATGCCCGGGGCCGGTCCACCTCCACATGTTCCTTCGAGATGGACCCCAAAATGAATGGTGACACAACACAATATTCTGTATAACAACAGATGGATCATCGACCATTCAACACTTGCCACACCTACACATGAAATTGAATGATGGGAAGCATGGAATCTCAGCTGTGGACCTACACACATGGGTCCTAATCATCGGTTGGTTGATTGCTAGTCTGATGTTTTGCTGGAACGATTCCCTGTCGATCACATCTTTAACTATCCATGTTGCAAATTTTTGGATTACTATGAACGAATTGAGATGGAAAGGTCGATCGGGAAAGAAAGGTGTGAATCCTCAATGCAAAATGCTTGGTCATCACTCCTTACCTAAGATAACCACCACGTACAATAGGTTATTATGTCGACGTGGAACGATAATGTTAGGTTTATGCAGGTCAAGCCTCCGAAAGGGAAATTCGAGATGATGATCGTTGAGAGTGAGCATCACTTCTGAGTTGCTTTAAAAAGGGGCCAATCTCATCCAAGATATGACTTTTTGGTGTCGGTATATGCAGGAATTGATCATACAATTTTGAGGGAGCCTCGGTTAGGAATTATCTAATGTTCTCAAATGGGATACTCACGGCTCATTGAAGATCATTGATAGGCTGTTTTCCTTTGATGAATGATGTCAATTCGAAGATTTGACTAGATGCATTTGATATGATGCACGTGAAAGAGGCATCTGGTCGGGGTCAAAATCGATTAACCTCACACATCCTCATCTTATAGGAATATTGTTGTCTGCCATCTAAAGATCGAACATTTGGCAAAAAGTTGGGTAGATCTGACCCTATCCTATTATGTGCAAGTCATCGATTGAAATCATGTTGCTTGTTAATCTACCTAGTGATAGAAACAAAATTGGAACAACAACCTTTCTCTCTCTTGCTCTTTCACTCCTTTGCCTGTCCAAGCAAAACAATGGCAGAAAATCACCAGCAATAGTGGCTGAAAGATGAGGTGAATCGAATTAGAGTTTTATTCAAAGGTCGCGACCGATTTCTGAAATGACACATTATGTATGAACTTTTTGACCAATTGAAAAGTCGGAGATCTACCCAATATTCCGTGTTGGACTTTATGTATAAGCTCTTTCCTTTTGCACATGTAAAAAAGATGGTTCCCTTTTCGCTACAACTTGAAAGTCTACAAAAATCGACTTCAAGTGGTGGCCAAAAATTGCCGAAACTCTACAACGAAAAGTCGGTACCAAGAAAAGAAATGGAGGTGGTCACACCAAGTAGAAGACAAAACTCACAACACCGGAAAACATTGGAGGAATTCTTGTTGCGGCCGCATCGTTCCTTTGAAGCAATCGAATCCTAAGTAAGGACAAGGAATGATGATTGGCCTCTAACCATGTTTTGTCTCGTTAATTGTGGGTTAGATATTGCTTCATCAAGGCACTTAACCAATTAATCACGGCTCAACGCACGCAATCCCATGGACAAAGGCCAACTTGGTGCACGATCATTGGACCAACTTGCACAACATTGGGCTCCCCTGCCTCCCACTAATTGATGTAAGTTGCTTTCGTTCCACATATTCATGATGCATAAGTTATCACTGCAGCGGCTTAGTTATATCATATTCCATTCAAACCTTAAAAGATGTAGGATTATGAGTATTATAGGATCCCTTAGTCAAGTGGTCCCGACATTAATTATGAGTGTTGATGCTAGAATACTCGATGCTGTCTTAGATCATATGCAAAAGTAAAGTCGAAGACAATCAAACTATGGAGCGAGTGCGATATTCTATTAACTAAGACAATACCAATTCATCAAATGCTGCAGAGATTGTCGCCATCGATATAATAATCAACACTAATTTAACACACTCACTATGGATGTTATTCAATGTACTGCCCAAATTATCTTTAAATCGTTCGTTGATTTTGACTTGAAAGGTGCATAAGTTCTTGGAGCACCTTAGTTATATCATATTCCGGTCGTTCCTTAAAAAAATACAGGACTATGAGTATTACAGGATATCTTGATCAATTGGTCCCAACATCAATTGCAGAGTATTAATAATGCTAGAATAGAATACTTGACGCCAACTTAAACCAGATGCATAGATGGAGTCAAAGATAATCAAACTATGGAGCGAATGCTGTATTAAATTAACCTAGACAACATCAATTTGGTTCTATGAATTCCCCTGAATGCCGCAGAGACTGTTGACGTCGACGGAATAACTAGTACTAATTCAACAGACTTGTCGTGGATGTTGTTTAACTTACTGTTCAATCAATCTTTACATTGTTCATTAATATCAACTCTAACCGGCTAGATGGCTCCCCGCCTGCACGCTCGAGGACCTTACTCAATAACTGACCTACAGTGAATTGTGAAACCTAAAATCGACACCACCATGATGGGATTATTAGTTGTCTTGTCATAATCCAAAAGGTGCACCAAGTAAGTATCCCAAGTCCAAAGTTGGATAAGATACACATATAAAACCCATATCCACACAATTTCCAATTTTCCCGTATATAATATAATACATATATATATACATATATATACACTTATCCAACCAAATGAGCAAGATGGGGGTGTATTAGATAAGAAAATTTCTGACCCACAAATGGGCGTGGGTGCCTGGCCTTCTTGCCGTCACCAAAAAACTTGTGGGCTGGGAGTTGGCAAATCAATGGCGCCATGTGATCTGAAAGCCAAAGCTGACCATGCACAGAGCACATAATCCAAAAGGCTTTGCTCCGGATATGTGTCAGCAGACAGGCGCGGCCTTCCGGGCGGACGCCACGTGTCGGGCCGATCCAAATTTTGTCCATGATTTTGCGCTCTCGCAAGTTTACGATTTAAATAGAAAGGTGGTCGAGGTCAATGGAGGGCGGTGGCCTCCTTAACTTTCCACGTCATCGAAAGCGGCCACCCTTCTCCATGTCCACACAAAGATGCGTAACCGCCTCTTCCTCTCTTTTTCACGTTTCACAACCCCATCCCTCCGTAGGGACATGAAGGAACACACAAAAGTGAATGGACCACACAGCCTATTTTCCACAATATCATAAGTTTGAGCCATGTCGCGAGGAAATTTCTGAACAGATTGTGCTGCGTTGATTTAGCTGTGTGACGTATCTCGTGTGGAGAAATTTCCTGATCGCTAGCATCTTAGTGAGTCTGTAGTGATGGGTTGATTAATCTCGGGACATTCGAGTCACGAATGATGCAAAGTAACTATCGCTCAAACTAAACATTGCATGCTGTGAGACCTTTATGATAATACTTATAGGGGATCGTTAGCGCTAGTTGTTCCATCTACTCTTTTTCACTTATAAAAAGCCAAAAAAACAGTGAAAATCACAAAATAAATTCAATTTCGGTTCGACCCGCAAATAGTTATTTTTGTTGAAACGGTCATTTGATTAATAGAGAGTACGCCTTCCATGAACCAAACATGTTAGGAAATTTTGGACTGTATAGAATACAAGAGGGATTTTGAAATATCTTATTTTTTAAACTGATGCAATAACTTAACTGCAAGTTATTACTTCACATGCATCGTGCTATTGATCCTCAATTATTGTGGCTGAACTTTTCCTCGACAAATCACCCATGAAACGAGACCATGAATAGTTGTTGTCGTACTTTGGAAATAATGTACATTATCAAACCATTCGTCATCTATCTTATGATTAATCGTTGACAAAATATAGCACAAGTAAAATGCGAATTACGGTTGTGCCCTTCTTGACCATTTGGCAAAGTGACTGCAATTTTTTCTCCAGCAATGTGATTAATTCATGATATCCAACTTTCGAATCTTGATTTTAGTGAGAAATGTCTTGAATATTGCAAACGCCAATCTTGCGTAGTTGAAGAATTTGCTTTTCCGGATCTGCTAGCTCGTTCCGGCTTCGGTGCTTGCTCCATATAGTTGAGCGCTTCACAAGTCTCCGAGGATCCTATGCCGCTGCCTTCAGCAGTGGGCTTATTTGAAAGTGATTTTGCAATCAATTGGTATCTCCATTTCAGGGCTTCTCTCCTGATCTAGAGCTAGATTTAGATTTAGTTGCTCTCCTATTCCGATCCAGTTATAGATCTAGGATTTACAAGGCGATTTATGTGCTCTTTCAAATTGTTGGTGCTTGTTAAAAAAAAAAAAGACACCCGTTAGTGTTGTTTTTCCTATACAGTGATGGTGCTGAGGATACCAAATCTATGCACGCGTTGCCTTTTGGTAAAGTTGTAGTTATTGGAGAGGGAAATCTCAACGTATGCTCATTACTGATGATGATGATGATGAGATATCTCTTCAAAATATCTTTTTGTATTATATATAGATTATGAAATTTAATTATCGAAAGAGAAAATAGGCTGTTCTGTCCGATCACTTGGTACTTGGTACAATTTTCTTGCTATATTAACTTTCGAATTTTTCTGTGTAATCTTTTTTCTATTTATTCTGTCGGAGTTAAAAGATTTTATAATAATTTCTTATCTCGCTATCTTTTAATTTAAAATAGCGCCCCCTCGAGAGGGAACGCTGTCGTACTAGAAAAATGCATACTTGTAGTTTGTGGATAAGATTCTTCTAAATGGTGTGACAAATCACGAGGTGCCCGGAGGATCAGGTCGTTTATGATCACGTTGATTCGCATTTAATGTGAAGATAAATTCTTTTCCATGATTTTCGCCGAGGAAAATCTTGAAAAATGAAAAGGGAAAAATGCAAATAAATGGCTCCATAGAAAGCAACTCTTACCCCCTTCAAAAATCAATCATCCCGGCTCCGTCTATTTTTCCGAAAAAATAATTATTTTGGATTTTATTTTTTAAAAATAATTGCTTATATCTTTTATAATATTTATGGATGGAAAAATATTATCATCATTCATGGAAATGCTTAATCAGAAATTATTGTTGATATTGAAAAATGTTTTTTATTAATTAAATTGTTCATATTTCGTGAAATAAACGCACCATAGAATCCAAACCGGTGTCCTTGTACCATTTTAAATAATTTCGAGAAATCATGTTCAATTTCTTTTTTTTTGAAGAATTCATTTTTATTTTCACACGAACGATGAAACAAGAGCATGTGAATTTCATGCGGCTAAAATCTCGGCGCGACGCGCTGTCGACACGTGTCGCGCCCTTGCGGCCGGGCAGCGGTCCCACAGGTCACCCCTCTCTCTATATAGCGCGTCTTCGGAGACGACGACGAACCTCAACCACCGTCATCGTCGTCGTCGTCGTCGTCATCCCTTCCGTTCCTCTGTTTCACCCCGCAAGAAAGGTCTCTCCCTGCTTCCATTCCATTTCATCTCTCGAATTCTGTTGGTATAGATACTGGGTTCTTGGGCTGCTTCGAATTCTTGCTCTTGACCATCGAGCTGCGCGCGACCATCGCGTGTGTTTTTCGGCTGGTTCTTGGTCCGGGTCCTTAGATTTTCTGGGTGCTGGTTTGTTGGGGGGAAGTTTTTGAGTTTTTGTAATTACTTGGGGGGGTGGTGGGGTGAGAGTATGGAGGTTTCGGTGATCGGAAGCTCTCAAGCCAAGATTTTGAGGACGGACTCGGCATGCAGAGAGCTCGGGTTGCTGGGTTTCAAGAATGGCAGCGGCGTCTTCTGGAGGAGGTCCGAGATTTCGTTCGGCCGGAGCTCTGGGCTGAGGAGTTCCGGGGTGAGGTTAACGTTGAAAGCCGTGCGGACCGAAGCAATCCCGCGCCAGAAAATTTCAAGGCCCCGATCTGTAAGCTTTCCCGTTTTTCTTTCTCTCTCCCTATTTTTCGGGTTGATTTTCGTCAATGGGACTCTGATTTGTACGCTCGTTGAAGGAATTTTCGTTCAAAAAGCGACGTTCTTTTCTGGGGTATCGTTTGTGGTGAATTTTTCGATGCTGGGTTGCTACGAATGTTAGCTAGTCAGATGTTAGAGGAACAGAGATGAGAAAGGTATTGCTGCAAGAGGTGGATTTTATTGAGCTTGTAGAATTGGTCTTGGATGATGTGGTGTTGTGGGGTAAAAATTGGAACTTTATATAACTTAAAACTCATGGAGCTCTAGGTTGATGTCAATTTATAGTAACTACAGATTGTTCCGATGCTTTCGTTTCTTTTCGCTTTTACTATTCTCTCTTATCATGCTACTTCAAGGCTTCAAATCTGGTTGGTGAGCCAAGATGTATGGCTTTTCTTTTGAGGTCTTCATACACTGCGTTCAATGTTATTATGTACGAGTTGATTTCCAATCTGGCCCTGGAACACCTGATATCCTACCATGGCCTGAGAACCCCTTGTTGTCTGATATCTGCTGAGTTATTGTTGTTGACCAAAGTAGCGTTTGCCTTAGCTTGTCTCTTATCTGATTTTGTAAAATAAGTTGGGAGGAACTTGAGTGTTGTTCCTGTATTGGGTCGGCGGATTCCTTCTGGGTGCATTGGGAAGCTAATCAAGGAAAGATTGTAAGGAATTTCCTTTTCTTTCTTTGAGAGTAAGTAATACCGAGTCAGATGTATTATATTCTAAGACAAGAAATGTTCAAGAATTCTTAACGTATCCCGGTTCCTGCGTCATAGAAAAGCTTGTCTTCAGAGACGGTGCTCACTATTCAACGAGAAATGTATGGTTTCTTTATAGAATGTGACATAATTTCCTTAATATACTTATGGGTTGTTTGTTAGAGACTTAGAATAACATCACTTATGGAAATTGATTTCCCACTGATGGTGTACGGACTGAACTTTTGAAAGTTGAGCGAGTAAGAATTAAAATTGTTTGCCCTTTAACTCTCAGTTCTACCCCATATCATTGGCCTATGATTGCATTTCTTCTTTGACCCTATTCTGAGTCTCTAGCCCTATTCTCCTCTGTTCGTCTTCTATTTAGTTAATCTGCGGATCGCAACATATTAATATGCACTTTTATCTGCAGCGAGGTGGTGTGAGGTTATATGTGGGCTTGCCATTGGATGTGGTCTCCAATTCCAATGTGGTGAACCATGCAAGAGCGATAGCAGCAGGCTTGAAAGCGCTGAAACTTCTTGGTGTCGAAGGTGTGGAGCTTCCGATCTGGTGGGCCGTCGTCGAGAAGGAAGCCATGGGCAAGTACGATTGGTCTGGCTATCTCACTCTGGTAGAGATGGTCCACAAAGTGGGTCTCAAACTTCATGTGTCGCTCTTCTTCCACGGATCTAAACATCCGAAGATCCCCCTTCCAGAGTGGGTGATGAAAATAGGAGAACAAAACCCCAGCATTTTCTTCACAGATCGCGCGGGTCAGCAATACAAAGAGTGCCTATCACTAGCAGTCGATGAAGTCCCAGTCCTAGAGGGGAAGACTCCCGTTCAAGTCTATAATGATTTCTGTGAAAGCTTCAAGTCATCATTTTCTTCATTCATTGGTTCCACAATCAATGTAAGAGCGTTTTCTTCACTTTTGCGTGATTTTGCCGTACTAATCTTCACCTTCATCATTCACTGACATAACTTGGGAGTTTTTAGGGCATCTCGATGGGTCTCGGACCAGATGGTGAGCTCAGATATCCTTCTCACCAGGGCCTATCCAGAAGTAGCAAGGTCCCGGGATTGGGAGAATTCCAGTGCTACGACAAAAGCATGCTTGCGCTTCTCAAGGAATACGGGGAAACAACAGGAAATCCTTTGTGGGGACTTGGTGGACCCCATGATGCCCCTGCTTACAATGCATCTCCGAGTTCAAACAGTTTTTTCAAGGATCATGGAGGGTCGTGGGAATCTCCGTATGGTGACTTTTTCCTTTCCTGGTACTCAGGCCTATTAGTTCGTCACGCAGATCGCCTTCTCTCCCTTGCATCTTCAGCTTTTGGGGATTCAGAGGTAGCAATCTGTGGAAAAATTCCACTGGTGCACCAGTGGTACAAGACTCGGTCCCACCCTGCCGAGTTAACAGCGGGCTTCTACAACACGCAAAATAGAGACGGTTATGAAGCGATTGCTGAGATTTTTGCGCAGCATTCTTGCAAGATGATCTTGCCGGGAATGGACCTTTCGGATGAAGGCCAGCTACAGGAGGGCCTCTCGAGTCCGGAGCTATTGCTAGGACAGATATGGTCGGCTTGCAAAAAGCACGGGGTTGAGATTTCTGGAGAGAACTTGTCAGTTGCTGTTGCACGCGGGGGATTTGAGCAGATTACGAAGCATTTGTCGGGTGAAGATGCGGCGAATTCGTTCTTTTACCAGAGAATGGGGGCGTATTTCTTCTCACCCGAGCATTTTCCCTCGTTTACTCAGTTTGTTCGGAGCATGAAACAGCCACAGATGCACACCGATGATCTCCTGAGTGAGGAGGAAGAAGCCTTGGGGCCCGTGGCCGTGACATCTGAATCAGGAATCCAGATGCAAACAGCTTAGAGTTAAGTCTTCTTAAAGTATAGCAATATGTATTCAGCTAGAGAAAATGTACAGATGTATTATATTACTGTGGTATTACTATGAAACTATTGAGAAGGCTGTTTTCTGGGCTCACTCGGGATATAAGTTTATTTTTCCAGATAATTTGGGTAGTTGATATGGGCAATTTCGAAGGAGTAGAAAATCATGAGAATGACTGCTTAAGCTCATGCGCAGTTTTGCATCACTTGAATCGTCTGTTTGTTTATTGATTGATCTATTGCAATATGAAGCCGGTACGGTCCTCCTAACCTCCGATTGTATGGCGGGTGGTGAATTGGTTCTTTTAAATTCAGAAAGAATTTGTATCCGAGCCTTTCGACGAATTTATGTTCTTGTGAGTCGAACTTGGTTCACGTGCTTGGTGCGCTTTTGTCGTCTTGAAACAGTGAAACCAACACCTTAATGAACCAGGGTGGCGCTCGGAATATCAGCACAGACTTGAGTTTCAAAACCACATTACTCCATTGCTCTTGCATTTTACCATCCTGCCATGACATGGCTAGCAACCAAGCAGGTAGTGACAGCCCACTGTAATTTGCTTCTCTTGTTAGGTGTCTTGGCCATTCAAGCAATGTTGGTCTTGATTCCATCACGCGAGGCCAATTTGCAGACTGAACGAACTGATCAATCTGTGCATTTTCCCGCTAGATAGCCGAGAGACCCATCAACGCCATGGCTGAAGATAATAACTCATCCGCGTGCTTTTGCTTCTTCTAGAAATGTAAATCAGCTTAGCTGGTTTGAAGTAGGATTGAGCGCAAACCATGGTATACCATCATTTGGCAGCCACTTGCCAAGACAACATTATATGCGGCTACCGGTCGATAAAAATCGACCCTACCAAATAGGAAGGTTAATGAGAAAAGGCATCCTATATTCTATAACCAAGAAAAGTAGAGTTCCACCATAATTCAGAGATTCGATCGTACGTTGCACAATTCCTTGATTGACCATTGAGAGGACACTTCTTTCCATCAAAGGGATACTTTTTTATTCAAAAGATAAACAAGTGTATAGCATACAGAGAAGTACCAACAACTTCTTGTACATGAGAAACTTCTGTACAGAAACAAAATAGAACATGGACAGTTGACAATGGATCGCAACGTGCTCGCCTAAGTTCAAAACCCAAATACTTAACAATTATTTCAACTAACTTAGGAACCGAGTTGAATAACTTAATCATTTCACACTTGAATGCAAGCAGCTTCTGCATCCCACGAGTGTAACATCATCCAAGATCATTGCCTGCTCAGACGAGTTTTACTTCGCGATAGACTAGGAATCCCCTGGATCAGAAGGAGACTTTGGTTTAGTGTATTGTATTTCTTCGAACGATAAACTGAGCAAAAAATCAGTCATACAGAAGGTAAAAGTGTGGAGATATTCTCATTTGGAGGGGAAAGGTGCTCTACCACCAAAAAAATAGTATCTAGTTGGACACTGTGGGTCAATAAAAAGTCAAAACTCACAACTACGTCACTATATGCCACATATTACATAGAAAAAATATAGCTGAACCAGCTTGAATGGTCGCCCATTTAATATACACATCGTGGACTAATAATCATAATCTATTTTGAAGTGCGGATGATTTTCCTCCTAGCCATCCCAACAGTGGAACACCCACTAATTGGGTGGAATTCTTAAAATGATAATAACCCGGCAAAGTTCTGGCAAAAGATAAGTGGCATGCGACCAGCTCGTGCCTTTGAAGATTTTGGTACTTGAGGTTCAAATTCACACTACATATTATTAGAAGTTAACTATCAGATCAACAGGAATCGAGATTTTAGAGGCAAACCTGTTCAATAGTTCACTCACACGCAATCTTTGTGTCAAAGCTGCTGAGACAGATTGCAAAAGCCTGGAATGCTGAGATGGGATACCGATAATCCATCGTAAATAAATCCTTCCCCACCTTCCCAAACTGGAGGATGACCTTCTCATGTTGGGGCCCAGCAGGTTCATTTTCAGGAGAAGCAACCAGTTGGAAGTTCTTGACTGAGGCAACTGTTACTCGTCCATGAAAATTCAAGCACCAACACTGAAGTTGTTCGTGCCACCTAGGAGCCTTATTTCTCAACACCAAGGCTATATCTTTCTGACTAACCATAGGCCCTGAACACGCATTCTCCATGTGATTTGATTTTGTTCGGAAAAAAGGAAGCGAGGGAAAGAACTCTACGCTGCTGAGAGGCAACTCTGTCTGTGTAGGGGCAACTCCATCAGGTTCAATTGCTGAAGCAGGAATGGCATCCATAATACAGTGCATTCTCCTTGGTCCTCTGCGAGTGAAAGATAAAAAGAGATATTGAATGGTCAATGAAAGGCAAAACCAACACTCGCTGTCATATCTATTGCATCCTATTTTTCGGATGCCTATTTAATGCAGAATTTTTAGCAGAACCACTTGTGACATATAGGCTTAGCTTACTGAACACATTTGCAGAGAACACAAAAAGAAAATAATAAAATATATCATTTAATGCTTCGGCTCATTTAGCAAAGGAGTGTCTGCATAATCTGACTATACAGAGGTGGTAAAATGGTAATTTCCATAACCCAAGTCGTTCATCAAAGAAAAAGCAATTAACTTCTCCTCGGATGTAATACTCACCTTGAGCCTAACATATTCAGTTCATAAGATATGTGGGCCACCGGATAGTTTCCTGCTGGAACCCTAGGTGAAACCTGTTTTAAACTGACTAGCCTTGTTGAGCGACTTTTTGGCATTCTTGCTCCTGCATGAGGTGGCTGCCCATCAGAGATTGTGAACTTGGTTCCCAGAAAATTAGACCTAAAGAGAGAAAAGAAAATGAGTCAACTTTCAATAATAACTCATTAATGCGTCAATAAACTGACAGTCTGACCAGTATTATATAAGGCAAAATGGCAAACCTTAGTTTCCCAACATAGGTGCAGCTACCCTTAGAGACATCATCAGCATGCAGGGAGATCACATAATCTGTGCAGGTGGGGCGTCTACATTTGCGTGCAGCGAGAAGAAACTTCCCGTCATCACTAAGCGCTGCCATGGAGACCAGGAAGACATTGAAAGTAAATTATGATGGCTCATACAAAATACGATGAAACATTTCATATCCTAAGTGACAATAAACACAAAATCAAAATGGAATACAACCATAGCAATTGCAGAATCTTGCATATGTAAGAATATAACTGCAAACAAATGATGCGCTTCTAAACAAGTCAAACACCAATTCCTAATGCCTAAGAAAGCAGGTACTCACCATTAGTCAAACCGATATAGAGATGATATGTCTGGTTGGATCTGTTCCGTTTGATAAAGCACTGCAGCAGAGATTCCCTAGGCCCGGGCTGAAAAAATCAAACACGAAATTTTCTTGATAGAGAAACTATGATTCTTAGAATATCACCAGGTCATAGCACTTCAAGCATGATATGCAACTTGAAAGCATAACAAAAAATCCAGAAGATGTGATAAAGATTCACATTGATCATGCAGCATCTCAAGGACACATCACTATCAAGATTTCTGGACCATTAGAACCAGTATATTGTCCCAAGGTGGAACGACCGAAAAAAAGGTAGAAGACAATCATCTCAACTGTCCCTCCCCTTTTAAGCCTTAGGGTGGTCCCAGACAAAGCCTGGACCAACTTTAACTGCTGTTTCCGAGACATTCATCGACAGCTTACAATTATTGGCACATGAGTGAACTTTTCAAGGAGATCGAGCCACAAGTTTCTAATTGGTTGCTGCAAAGGACGATATGATTTAGATATCAGAAACATCACAAATTTCAAGTCGTAGGTTTCGTCTCGACAGAATCTTATCGAGCTCATAACCCAATGAACATCGCTGACGCTCCTGGAAAAAAGGGTAGAATCTCAAAATACTCACCCACTTGTGATGTTCTTACCAACAAGTTTATAAATTGAATAATTGCTACTCCTGCCTCACCAATCATCATGATCATACTTGAAGTTAAAGCATTCAGAGTTGCTCCTGACAGGAACCGAATTTCTTCATCCCCTCATCTTAACAACATTAAAAATTCAATTATCAATAGCAGGCCTTTCGTCTTAAGGGAAAAAACCAAGTTCCAAAACAGAATCCAGCGATGCCAGACAATGCAACCTAGATTTGTCACTGCCAATCAAAGTCCTTTGAGAAACAATGAACTCTCCAACTCACTACCACGCCTAAGAACTTCATTTCCACATCAATAACCACCAAATTCAAACCAACAAGGAAAGCCAAAATCCGTAGGAATTTCCCCCACAATCAATTAACTGGCGCACTAACACCAGAAATGCCAAAATTTCCTCTATAGAATCAAACTTCAGTTCAATTCTCATATCACAGACTTCACTAACAAACACATGCAGTGTCTCAAGCAGGCATAGAAGAAATGGAATTTAACTAAAAGAGATGGGAAAAACAAAAATGAAAACCCGAACGATATTGCAACATCAAACATCGTTCTCTCGCAATTCCTAACTTCAACAATTCAAGCCATTCCCATGGTCTTCCTTCTTCCTCTCACCTGTTTAACCGAGATAGGGAACGTCAAGATTCCGGAAACTTCAGGGACTTTCACGATCTCCTTCACCAGGTGCCTCCAGCTCCGGCAGACTCCGGCGCAGGCCACCACGCTCTTCCGCGACGGCCACGACCCCTCCGACGCCTCGATCTTCGCCAGCACCTCCCGCAGCAGCTCCTGCGGCATGTTGGCCCAGCAGCTCCGGCTCAAGCCGTCGGCGGCCTCCGCAGCAGCCGCCGCCGCCGCCACCGCGGCAGCGGAGCCGTCGTGGACAGCCCGGCTCGAGCGCGAGCGCATGTCGTGGATTAGGCTCATGATTGGCATGTGGGTGCGTCGAGAAAGGACCGTTTGCCTCGTCGTATTCGCAGAGAGATAGAAGGGAGGGAGGGTGAAGATGGGTCAAGTGTTGTAGCTGAGCACGTTGCAGTTCCGGTTAGAAAGGTGATTCCTTTGAGTGGCAGATGATGGTGGGGTTTTTGGGTTTTTGCTGTCACACAGAGAGAGGGAGATTACAACATCAAAGATGACGATGAGGACGATGAGGATGTTGTTTAGGTGTGAGAGAGAGAGAGAGAGAGAGAGAGAGAGAGGAGAGAGAGAGTTGTGCAGGTTCTTACAAAGTAAAAATCCCATTTTTATAAGTCCCACCATTTGCAATTCTGATCAAATTAGCAAAACTTGCATGGATAAATGTTATCAAAATGAATAATCGGCCAAAAACAAGAGACAGGAATCAATTGATTTCATTACTTTATTTGCAATTAGAAAAGCTGATGGTTTTGTTACTCCTGTAGGAAATTGAAGTTATGGGGTGTTATCGTTGCTCACCACAAATGAAAGATTTATTAAGTGGCTAAGTTTGTCAGATGGCAATTTCTTGTGCTGTGAAATTGTGAGGGGTTGTGTGTTTCTTTCTAGCATCCATCCACATGAAATTGTGAGCGGTTGTGTGTTTCTTTCTAGCATCCGTCCACATGACCCCGCCGCGCCCCCCCCCCCCCGTAATTGAGAGACATCGGTGGGAAGCAATTTGGAGCAAAATCCATTGATGCCAACATTGAAGTTCACCTTTTGATTGAGATGGAGGATATGGACTCCACAGCTTGATATGATGCGCAACGAGAATATGAGTTAGTATGTCGCGTTGAAGAAGCTCTAATGAAAAATAGTATGATTTTGAGAGGTTGATCTATTGGACCGATATGGACCATTCTGAGAAGTGTGAGATCTCATGCCCGATTCTTGCTTGGCACGACCACTTTCAGGTTGAGCTATGGTTCTGATACGTGTGATTTGCTCTTAATCTATATGAAAACTTTGCATCCTATTTATGGAAAATAAAGAGAAATATTTATATCTTGCCAGTTGCATCTTTTGAAAGGTTAATTTATTGAACTAATATGGATAGTTTCGAGAAGTGTGAGATCTCACGCCCGGTTCTTGCTCGAGACAACTAGTTTAGGTCGAGCTTTGATTCTGGTACATGTGGTTTGCTTTTGATCTATGTGAAAACTTCGCATGCTATTTATAGAAGTAAAAAGAAATATCTATATCTTGCCAATTTCATCCTTTTCATACTTTCCTTGCAGAGAATTCTTAATGAGTCTATGTGGGGAAGGGATGAATAAGCAGAAATGATAATGAAGCATTTTGTTTGGGCCAGAAGTGCTATCTGAGTATTAAAGTTCTTACCAAATTAAGGAAAGTCAAAATACAAAGACATTACTTCCTATTCAGTAAACGTTGTGTGCGCTTCGAAAGATGAAGCACGATACATGTGCGACGTATTGCTATTGACGGCTGATTAAAGTTTAGCCAAGATAAACATCAATGCACAATCTAGTCTTACGGAATCAGACGGGATTCTTAATCAATTAGCAACTTAAGCATCAAGAGATCAATCCAAATCATGAACCTTGATATCTTACCCCGTTTTCCATGGCCGATATCTCCGGTTGCATATCAATCTTCTGATCAGAACTTCGAATGAGTCCGTGAGATCATATTTCATATGAACAATAGAAACCGTCATTTTAGGTTCAAATCGAAGATTTTGCTCCTTTGTCCATCTACCTTCTAGATAATTGAATTTTCATAAATACTACTTAAAAATTTCAGAATATATTCATTTTGCCATTAGAAAGATTGCCCTATTAATAGATACTTTTCTTTAAGGAGTCATCTGGTAGTAACCCAAAAGTTGCGAACAGAAAATTCCCTCCCCACATCAGAATTTGCTTTACTCAAGTACCACAAAATCCAGGCTACTGAAATTTATAGTGGACTCTAATCTGGCAAATGTCATATAATATGGTCTACCTACAACAACTGTTGTAGGGCTTTCTTGTCCTAATTCGACAAGTCAATGGCTTGTGCTTCAAGAGAAGCCAAGGATCAGGAGATCATTGCCCATCATCTCAATTGATGATGGGTGTGACTCTAAGTCTCTAATTAATATTATTTAAGCTAATGTTTATGTCAATCATTAAAGTTTATTAGTTTGGTCTGGCTAAAGTAAGCAATCAAATTGAGTTGGTGTGGGTTAATTAGGATTCGTGGACCCACCCATAGGATATCTTTCCCGCAACTCCTTCCCCTCTTCCTACTGCCCAATTGATCATATCCTTATCTTCTCATCACTCAAGGTAAGCCCACCAATATTTTTTTATAATCCCATTTCTTTTATGTATCTTCATGCTTGGAAGTTTCATGAGGGCATGTCCTGAAATTTTATTTTTTTCCAAATTTTTGTGATTCTTTTCTCCTTGAGAATTTTGACCAGATATGATTGTTAGTTTGTGGTATCGTGTATGATTGTTTATGTTAATGATGTCTTTTCTTTTTTCGTTTTCAAGATTTTAGAGGAAAACAATCATTGAGAAGTAGAAGCGATGAAAAGTTGCCCCAAATAAGCACACGGTGTTAATAAGTTTTTTTTTCATACTGAGCCATTATCGATTACAAAGTAATTTCTTACGCTTGTCCTAATTTTAATATAGATTGCTTTTGTTGGGTGTTCGATTATTGACCTTCACCTAACAATAACTCAAAAAATCGAAAGAAAGGAAAGAAAAAAAAGTCAAATCAAGGGAATAGCACAGATGGACGTTTGTGCCCGCGGTTCTTGATCTTTCAATGAATGGTTCCTCGAAGATAGTACAAAATATCAAATAAAATGATCTCAATTTCTTTGCACGACGAGAAAATTCACTTTAAATAGGTTCGTCACGGATCGATGAACCATTCTATTTATCTCGGAGTAGGATAGGATGTGAAACGATAAAACACAAATGAATTATCCATGGAATATTTATACTTCTTGCCGTGGAGAATTGAATTCCTAATCAATACGTACAAGGTCGCTTCTTAATCCCTAGCCTATCCATGGATTCAACAGTGTGGATATTCACCAGCCCTAGAAGATAAAAAAAAAAAAAAAGAACATAAGAACAATTCCAAGAGCCCCTTTTCGTCTGGATGTTTGTCATAAGCATCGGCCAATTCCGTGGCTAGCAGCCCCATGATTCTGACCTAGTTGACAGCTACATTGACACAGGATTATTATGAATCCAAAGTGGAATTCACAAACAGTTTCAATAATGACAAGACAATATTCTCATTTGGCGTCACTTGTTTGGGTTTGGTATCGTTTGTTGCTTGAATTACTTTAGTACAAAAATCATTATTGCAAAGTCAAAAATGCTATGTATTCTATATGAAGATTCAGCCATTGGTGGCCGCCAAGAATTTAATATTCTCTTCATTCAACTAAATTATTATTTGGTTCTAAGTAAGGCCTGCACCTGTTTCATCTTGGATCTCGTCCGGACCTCGGAATTCCCAGAATGTAAAGTAAGTAGATGATATTTCCACCTCTTAACAAAGAAAAAGATTTGAAGGGAATTTCAGCAATGGCCACTGAGAGTTTAATTCATTCAATTAAACTATTATTGATTGGCCCAAGATATCCTATTTTATGTGCTGTGTGGTCCTCTTTCTAAAGTTGATAGCTGTTACATCACGAAGTGATGGATTTCAATCAATAATTGAGAATTTTACAGTTTTTATATGCTACGCTACTTTGTATAGAAATCAAGACGAAATGCTTGGTTATTGCAACGAATCACGATCGAAGGGTCAAGGGAATGTAGTAGTGCCTGAGATGTAGTGAAGAAATTTTAATCAGGTTCTTCCATTTGGGGTCAAACTGCTTCCTATCACATCTCCTTCACTAATATAAGACCTACCAAAAGAATATAGTCGGACCCTATTTAGTGATTAGGACTCGCATAATTGCATGTGCGAGTAAACGCATGACACATGTTTGATTTGTCTACATCAACTAGTGCAAATAATCTCATATTTGGGGCATACCCATTTAATTTATGCTCGCGCCTTACTTGATTTATGAGATGAGTGATGGCATTTTAGTGGGCTCACAAGTATATTCTTTTTCGTAATAGAAAAGAGCAAAAATACTTGCCTTGTGTTTATGAAGAGAGAGAGAAAAAAAAACAAGTAAAGAATTGTGCTAAAAAGTTTTTAGCAACCAATGTGTGCAGAGCTGTACAAGCTGATGAGCCAACCATACCTATATCGATTTGGCTTCTTCCCAATAATCAGCTGTATTTTGATTTGGCATGCGATACAGTGGTTACATGGAAAAATTGCCAAAAAAGTCTTAAATTTAGAGCGCAAATGACAACATTTATCTTCCCGGCCCTATTTATGGCTAGAAATAAAAAATAGCATTTTATAATGAGACAAAATTTATATTCCCGGGATATAAATTCGTTTGATAAGTTATTCTTAAATTTTTATTCTTAGTGGTCAGCGGGCGAGCAGCGGCAGATGACTGGCGAGTTGCGGCGGGTGGGCAGCGAGTGGTAGCGGGCGATGGTGGCTCGTGGGCAGCGGCAGGCGATAATGGTGAGCAATAAAAGTGAGTTGTTATTTCTATTTCTATTTCAGAAATGGAAAAGTAGAAAATTTTAACTTATCATTTCTGTTTCAAATCTATTTTTAGGCCAAAATTGGTCCTAAAAATAAAAAAATGAAATTATTTTACCAAACAGATTTCTGTTCTAAACTTGTTCCCAATAACAAAAATATAAAAAACAAGGAAACATAGTGGTTATTATTTGTGCCCTTATTGTATCAAATTAGTCCTAAACCTTTTAATTTTGCCAATTTAGTCCTCAAATTTTTTGAGGATTTGACAATTTAGTTATAAATCTTTTGACGATTTACTAATTTAATCATTGTGAACAATTTTGATCGGAAATCGCTGACGTGGCAGTTAAATCGGCATTGGCCATCTTACGTGGTACGTGGTACGATTGATGCTGATGTGGACAATTTTTTTACAATTTAAATTTTTTTTATTTTCATCTTTCATTTTTCATTTTCTTCTTAATCCTAGGCCAGCAAGGTCATCGGTCAATCCTTGTTGGCCATGGGCGAGGCCCTCCGCGCCCATTTCAGCCATAGGCGAGGGCGTTGCGGCCATTGCTTAGATCTAAGTGAGGGCCTCCACATCCTCGTCCAAACTAGGCGAGGACCTGTGGCTGGGCCAACGCTCGCTCATGGCTTGCAATGGTTGGCCAGCGACTTCCCCGGCCTAGGGTTACAAAGAATTTTAAAAATTTTAAAAATTATCCATATTAGCGGCAGCCGTGCTATATATAATAACTAGCACTGACTAAACCACTACGTCAATTATTTATGTCTAAAATTAGCCGAAAGGACTAAATTAACAAATTGTCAAAAGTTTTATGACAAAATTAGTAACTTGTCAAAATGTTTAGGACTAAATTGGAACAATTGAAAGGCTGGGGATTGAATTAGCATATATACAAATAAGTTTAGGATTAAATTAGCCAAATTGAAAGATTTATTATTGAATTGGCACAAATACAATAGATTTTAATTTTTTTTTTTTATAATTTCTTGTATGGTTGCAGTGTTCAGTTAAACAAGAACGAAGTTCATCAACAAATGTTATTGCTGAAAGACGAAGGGGTGATGTTGCATACATTGGAGGAGAGAGAAAGAGGGTGGACCGATTAGGACTAGGTGTTACATGAAAATAAAGGTTTTAAGGTCGAGAGACCTCATTGTCAAGAACTCCATTGGAGGTCAAAGTGAGAGAGAGAATTGGAGGTTGAGCACAGGGGGCGAGAGTTGGCACGGTGATGATGTTGGCGGCACACATCCGATTGTCGCGGTGGGTTATCGTTAACGAGAGTGACCGCAAGGAGGTCTTTGTAAGGGAGCAAAAAGAAGGAGATGAAGCAGGAGAAAGGAGAAAAAGGAAAAGGAAAAAAAGATTTTCGTTACGAAGAAAACATCATTTCAATTGAAGTGGCATCACATGTCACCAAATTTATATGGCTGCTTTGGCACTCCGTATCGGTGGAAATATATATACATATATGGTGTCTCACTTAATAGATATTTTTCATAGAGTGAAATTCAAAAATGTTTATGGACTAAATTAAATAAAAGTAAATTGAGGACGACATCGGATATTAATGAAAGTTCCAAAAACTGCCATGACAATACTCTTAATAAAAAATAAAAAAGAAATATCCAGCGAGAATAAAATGTGTCCGTAATAGAAGAAGGAACAAAACCAAGCAAATATCCACGATTGGAAGGATCGCAATTATTGTCTAAAACCACCTATGAAAACCATGCCAATCCAATTGATGCTCGTGCGGGCACGATTCACGATAAGCGACACAATTCGGTCTGTGCGATGTCCTAAGTATCTCCCAATTACGCCAGGTGCTTAAACAAAGATATATATATATATATATATATATAGAGAGAGAGAGAGAGAGAGTATATGTCCAAAGTGAGGTATAATATATTTATATTACACTCTTTTCATTGTTTTTTTTTTTTACCCTTTTCATTGTTGACTTCTGCTCGAATTCGATATTGAAAAATGGCTAAAAATTAAGTGAATGTTGACATCAAAGGGCACTTCTAGTGATCGTCGCTCTTCGATTCTCGGACAACATTTGAGGTATATTCATCAAAGCCAGCAAACGTGGATTCGAATAATAAAATTTTATTAGCTATTCCATTCGTCTTGATCATTCTTTGTCGTCATCCTGTTTCATTTTGTAATAATACCCGCTAAGTAAATTACATATAAAAGTGATGATATATCCGGATTAGTTGCTCCGGCGTATTATTACACTACAGAAAACCGCAGTTTCCGCCTTACAATTTCTTAGGAAAAGGAGGAGGAGGAGGAGGAGGAGATATTCCCACCTCAAATATTTTATTTATGCGGTCAATAATTCGTCTCACCGTCGAGAAAAAAGCATCATAATTTCAATGGGAAGAAGAACAACGAGGGCCCCGACGAGTGTAGTAGGGAAGCACATGTGGAAAACGAGGGCGATTCTTCCTCGTCGTTTCATTTCCAAGGGCGCTTGCTTCACATTGATGGAACTTCGGGACATATCTCTAACTTATTCTTTTCATTTTATAGATGGCATAATAAGCACTTTTGACAGAAATTAGGGGAGTTAGATAACAAGAACAAATTAAAAGGTCGGTCCAAGAAAGGGAGGAAACACGAATGATGCTTTTTCAAAAAGTTTGAGACTTGAGTGTACTCTCGCCAAACGTCTAAAATTAGGGGTGAGTATAGCCTAAGTTAGAACCACGAACCAAACTCAATCGGCTATAGGAATCTGTCTGGTTTACGATTCCAAAAAAAAATGGAACCAGTAATATGTGGTTCGGTTCTTGGGTAAGAACCGAACAAGGAATTGGGAACCGAAGAACCGAACTGGGAATAGATGATTTACGTGTTCATTTTTCACGAATTGTTGCTATTGATGAACACGAATTTTTGTCGTTGCATTCACTTTCATTTTGCTTAACAATGAAACAAATCAAAACAAAAAGAAAAAAATGAAACAAAGAAAAGAGATTGGCCAGATCCCGACTAGATCCTAAAACCGACCATAGAACCGATTGACAGTGTAGGTTTCATGTTACGCAAGATAGGTTTTAAGTTCCAAAAACTAAGAAACCTGTTTCGACAGGATAGGTTCCAAGCGAAATCCAGATTAACCCTGGAACCGTTTACCCCTATCAAAAATTAGATTATAAATTTCACCAAATGTTAGAGATGGCGGCTGCGATTTTCACTCTTAAAGACACATGTGAAACGACTTGTCGAGCGACAGAGAACGACGGGAGCATCTAAAACATGTAGAAACCGGCCCTTGCGCTTAGAATCCAACTTGGGAGGTGCTCGTTATTTGTAACGAGAACAATGCATTAGATGCCATTACCTTTTGCTAGGGCAAAAGTACTACGTGGGCTTTCGATTCTCTCATGTTAGTTCAGGATGCACTTCGGTAAACAAAAGGTCGTACCATGTTTTTTGTCGCATTTTATAATAGGACCAAAAGAGAAGAAGAATCTTGTGTATTCCTATAATTGTTTCCATGCTGTTATCTTCATATCCAATGTGTTTGTCTTGAAGGACACGATACCTAGCTTTGCGAAGCTATGCAGGTCCTTTGTCGCCAAAAAGTGAAAGTCTAAATCCCTTTGGCTGTCGTCTGGCTTTTCAGAGCAACTTCCTTGAAGGAGGCTCCAGTTTGTCCTCGTCGCTAGATGTTTATCATTTCTTTTTGCTCGGTTAGATTGTGCTTGAAATGGGTTTTCGATCGTGCGCGCTCGAGGAAGGTTCGACTTGTACAACTGAGCATGGGAGCTCAATGGTAGATGGGTCGATCGTTTTTCCATGAGGTTGTACATTTGAGCCGATGCTGCGAGTGAGCTCTGATTAGCTTGTAACTTAGATATGTGCTATTTCGTTTGGAAAGGTTTTCTGGTACGTCGACTATTATTTCATTCCGGAAGAAACGTTATATGAAAGTTCGATTATGTACACTTGTACACATTCTAATTCCATGAGTCTAATGATGGATTCTATTACGTTGTGTGTGGCCGAATTAATTTCTTTGTATGTATACAAATCGCGATTTAGTTAACTCTCCTCCTCGATCATATCCGATTCATGTAATGCTACTATCGCAACCGGTTTCGAGCCTCTGATAAAGAGGTCATTGGAAGCTTTAACCAATCAGGCCACCACCCCGTGCCCTAATCTTCCGCCCATTTTGGTGTGAACAGAAGAAGATTAGATGATGTTGATGGAGGACTGGTCCTGCCCACTTCGTCTTCCTTCATAATTTGCACTATAAGTGGTACCAAAAAGGCAAAACTCCGGTCCCCCCTTGTGAAAAATCTATGCGTTCCTTTCCTTCATATTTATTTATTTTTACTGGAGAAAATTCTCTGTGACTCACCATTTTCATTACATACAAAACTTAATGATGGAATAATAGGCATCGTTTCAACTTGAAAATCTCCACGGTATGTAGAAATACTTATTTTCAGTTTTTTTTAATACAAGTAGGAAGAGATATAGAGCTACTATTTTGGTTTCGATCGGAGGAGGGGAAAGCGATCCATTTTTAGCTTGATTCGATTTTATCTGCATAAACTTGACTAAATAAGCCCGAGATTAGCGGTATTCAATACGCGAGTTTGAACAATTTTCTGGTCCAAATACACTGTGTTTACTTGGCATGAATCGTTGTGTCTTCCAAATTAATACATGGTGAAAATATTTGCACGAAATGGATAGGCTTGGCCGGTCACAGAGTATGCTTGGAGGTAAGTGGTTAACACACTCTAGAGCCCAGTGGACTAGCCCATGGCCACTCCTGAAATCTAGGGGTAGCTTGGAAAAAACCCTTCCAACATTAGTAGATGAAACGCATTATGTTGATAAAATAACAAGGAAGACAAATCATTAACCAATTGAAATAATTCAAAAGATAGAGCATCCATATAACTTAAGCAAAAGATCAGTCTAGATTCAACTGTTCTCACTTCGAATTTTAAAATTGGAGAGGTCCCTTTTGGCATCTCCGTACACGAATAACCATAATAGGTGAACGTGATCCAATGTAAGTGATAATCGGCGAGCAAGAATGTATATTTGTTACTCTCAACTAACAGAATGGATCGCATGGTGATATGTGGATCCTCACATAAATGGCGAAAATATAGATCGAGCTCTCGTGGGCTTGTCCAAACGGTCAAATGCTTGATTTAGAAACAACGGGTTCTGTGCTTGTCATTAGGAGCAAAAGCAAGAAAGCACAATTCTTATTTTCAAGTAATGAAATGCATGGATGATGTAGATCTTCGCACAAAGGGTGAAAACATAGATTGAGCCTTAAGAATTTTTCTGGGTGGTCGAGCGCTTGATTTGAATTTGATGCGTTTAGTATTTAAATTATAATATTTCTCTATTAAAATAACTGTGGGGATTACATTCGCCACTCTATGAGTGGAGTTTTATCCGATGTACATAGATGCAATGAATGAAATGAGTAGACTCCTACTTTGACAGACGTAGATGTAATAACTAGACTTGATCAATGAGCGAGCCTGAAGGAGTTAAGGCTTAAGAATTTCAAGAAAGAAATTGCTTGCTCGGTTCTTCCGTCTATCCTTAGGGTCGATCAGAGGATGGACTTTGGGTTGGTTAGCGGGCCATCCGATTATCACCCCTAGGGACGGCATAATTGCATCCATACAAATTAGCAATCATAAGGTCTGAATGCCCATATTATCGCAATTATGTGTGCTGATATTTTTTTTGGCCAAAAACAGAAATTTGCAATAGCAATCTTAAATGTTTGGTCCAATGTAAATTAAGTTCTAAATGCTTGATAAAGTGCAATCAAGCTTTAAATGTTTTAAAACCATCGCAATTCAATGTTACGGTGACCGTTCAACCAATTTTGTGAATGTGATATGCCAAAAATCAGACAAGGCCTTTCTTAATAGCTTTGGCATATGTGGGCACTGACATTATGCTGATGTGGTGTTATGCTGGAAAAAGCCAAAATGTAAAAAGAAGAAAAATTAAAGAACAATATATATTTTTTGAAATACCAAAGAAAAGCCAGAAATAAAATAAAATGAAATAAAATAATTATAGTCAGATGGGGGACAGAGGCGCCGTGAGTTTGAAGATTGTGGGCGGCGCCAGCGGTGGAAGATTGTGGGCGGCGCCAGCGGCAGAGCCACGGTCCCACTATTCATTTCCCTTAGTTTACTCAATTTTTTTCTTTAATTTTTTGGCTTTCTTCGTTTCATTTTTTCTATAAAATTTTGTCTTTTACATATTCCTTTTCTTAAAATAATTTGATTTAGACGCGATGCCACATCAGTGTCACGTCAGCGCACATAAACTAACATATTTAAAAAAAAACGAGAAACGTCAAATTCTATTGTCATGTTAGGTTGAATTGCTGTTGAAAAGACTCAATTGCACCGAATTCAATATTTTGAATTTGATTGCATTTTTTTTTGCAAGATGCCTGAAAACTGTTCTTGCAATCAAAATTGTGAGAATGATGGAGACAACGGAAGCATATGAAGCATATAGAAACCGGCCCTTGCATTTTGAATGCAACTTGGGAAGTGCTAGGGCAAAAGGTACATGGGGTTCTCTGATTCTCTCATGTTAGTTCAGATTGCAATTTGGTAAAAGCAGAGGTTACATGACACCATCTTTTTAAGTCCTATTCTATATGGCAATACAATACTCGGCTTCCACCTCGAAATCAGACCGGATCGGGAACCGATCATTCTTACAAAAAACACATGCGAAACGACTTGTCAACCGGTGAGAATGATGTGGAGACAATGAAAGCATCTGAAGCATTGAGAAACCGGCCCTTGCACTTTTGTATGCAACTTGGGAGGTGCTAGGGCAAAAAGTACATGTTAGTTCAGAATGCAATTCGGTAAAAGAAAAGGTCGCTTGCACCATCCTGTTAAGTCCCATTCTATATGGCAATACAATAGTTGGGTTGCGAAGATATGCAGATGCTTTGTCGCCAAAAGCGAAGTCCAAGATCCCTTTGGCTGTCGTCTGGCTTTTTAGAGCAATTCCCTTGAAATAGGCTAAAGTTCGTCCTCGTCGCTAAATGTTTGCACTCCTTTTTGCTAGGTTAGATTCTGCTCGAAATGGGTTTTCGATCGTGTGCCTCGCTAGAGTACGGTATGACTTGTTGTGTCACTGAGCATGATAGCTTAGTGGTAGATGGGGCGACCGTCTTTCATGAAGTTCTACATTTGAGCCAATGTCGTGAGTCGGCTGGAAGAAGTCGACTCGTGCGTCGGGCATTTGCTGTTTCGTGTGGAAAGATTTCTGGCACGTCGGTGAGGTGAGGCTACATTGATGAGCTCGAACCTCGAGATAACTGATGAGCTGATTCAACGAGGTCTCGAGCCCTTCGATAAAGAGGTCGATGAAAGCTTTAACCTAATTATTACGCCACCACCTCGCGCCCTGTTCTTACTCTCCTATTTTGATGGGAACAGAAGACACGATTAGCTGATACTGATGGATGAGATGAGGGGCCTTCAATGATGGTGTTGTGTGCATTTCATCACGCAACAGTCAGGTCCAATAAGAGGAGGGACCAAAAATGGAGTGGTCCTGTCCACTTCTTCCTCCTCAATTATAGCTACAAGTAGTAGCAGAAAGGCAAAACTCAGGTCCCTCCTCCTGAAAAATCAAATCACTGATCTCTCTCTTCCATAGTTGCATTCCCTTTTTTCATCTCTATGTTTTGTCAGATGTGGAAAAATTCTCTGTGAACTCGCCATTTTCATTACAATTGGGAAAGCAACAACGCACTTTCAGCCTAGTTCAATTATATCTACACAAACTCGACCGAGTGAAATCGACGGCCAGCAATTAGCAGCGTCCGACGCGCGAGCTTGAACCATAATCTGGTCTAACTGTACTGTGTTTACCTAGTTTTGCATTCCTTGTGTCTTCCACATCAATACATGATGCATGGAATGGATAGGCTTGGCCAGTCACAAGTAAAGTTTCGAGGAAGTGGCTAAGCACTCCTAGTGCCCGGTGGACCGGCCCATGGCCCATAGGATTGGGCTCCCTAGACATTGATATGTTGAATTGAATTAGCAAAGACTAAAGTGTGATCATTGCTTATCCACATTTTTCACCACTAACAATCTCTTCCTTTCGAGAATTTTTTTTAAAAAAAAGAGAGGGTCTGGACGGGATTGTGACATGCTCCACCCGCTATTGGAAGGTTCAATTTAAGGGACTCGGCGGGATACCGACTGCTCATCAGGCAAGTAGAAAGCTTAAAATCGACGATATACTTAAGTCACAACCCGTTCTTCACAGACTAATTAAGGTTTCTCGAGACCAAGAATAGAGTAGGGAATTGAACCCGTGATCTTTTACTTGTAAACCAATCTCTGACTACCTAATCAATCACTTGATTGGTCTCAACTAACAATCTTACACGTCTCGGTATATTTGTAATTCATTACTCGAAACAGGAAAACAATTATAATGAAAATCGAGCAATCAACGATCCACAACAAAGAGGAAATATGCTTATTGAAACATTCAACTAAAGAACCATACATACATATATGTATCCCATACATGCATGTATGTGTTGAGCTCATTAGAAAGTAGAAGCATGGCGGGGTTCCGGTTGTTCACGGCTTAAAATTGTTGGAAAAGAATAATCAACGCCTGGGGCCAACCGCTGCGCCTGCGCTTACGTGACAAATAGATGCATGGTCATAACATAATGCCTCTGACATTGACTGAAATAACTAAACATTTTTTAATAAAAAAAATTAGATATATATATTTACGTGAAAAAAAATAATAAAATTGAGGACGATGAAAGGGGACTCTGGAATCATTTTGAGATTGACAACTTGTTGCCAATGTCAATTTGCAAACTTCTTCTTCCTTTTCTTAAACCCAATTTTCCCAAGGTTGTTTGATAAATTAAATGATTCCAAGGACTTTCGAGAGCTGGTCTAAAATCAAAGAGACACGTAAACTCCATCATCAAATTTTCGATAGGAAAATAAAAGACACACTTTCTCAAATATTCGGACCAATTAATTATTTTAAATTCAAAGAGGCTTGCATTTGAATCGAATTGCTTTTTTCCTTTTCTCTTTTCTTTTTGTAGGGATTTGAAACTCAATGTTTATTCATAATCGAACATAGACATTTATGAATACAACCATATGAAATGATTTAATGGGTTTCGCAATTTTTAATTTAGAATGCTCCATTGTTATAAACTTTCAAAAGGGGAACAAGTATACGCTCAAAAAATCCGAAACAGCGTGCTCTTGTTCCAAATTTTTTGAATATTCAGACACCATATATATATCACTCAAAATTAAGTACGACTTACATTTGCATTTGTCTTTCGCCTTATCCCTTTAATCCGTGGCTTCTTGCTAATTATATTTCCATACATACCATAATAAGCCATGGGATATTTAGAAAATTCCCAGGGAAAAACGGCAACAACTTAAATGAACGAGCAATTTTATGACAAATTCCATTTCACCTTCTTGAGTCGCCATCACCACAACCAAGAATCACCTCTCCCCTGTCTGTCTGCCAGTGGGAAAGCATGACGTGACGCACTTGAAAGGCTCCTCTCATTTGTTTACATCTGCATCATTGTCCATGGCAGTATTCTCTTTGCTCTTTCCAACCGTGCCAAGACCAAGACCCTTCTCCCTTTCTTTATTGTCATCTTTGGCTTGACCAAGAAATGCTTCCACCTTTGAATTGGATATTTTTGTACACAGAGACACCATCATTCTGTACAGGTGTGATCCCCTGTGATCCTCTCTCTCCATCCATAACTTCCAAGAAACGAGAAACCCACCATTTATAGCCTGCACCCAGTACTAGAATATCATCAATCTGGAATCTTGATGCGGAATCAGCGGTCAGCCACTTTTTTCCTTCTTTCAGATTTTTAAATTTGTCGGTGTTTGCAGGTCTGTAAGAAGCAAAACCCCATTCATCCTTTGCTTTTTGGTGGCTTCTTACGGTTGGCATCTCTCATTGAGGTTTCTCTGTTACACACTGGAATATCCTCCCTCTCTCTCTCTCTCTCTCTCTCTCTCTCTAGATCTTCGCTTGTAGATTCACAAGTTCAGCTTAATTTGACAACAAGACTATGCTTGGATTACTGAACATGTTTCATTTACGCTTGTGAATGTCCAGAATCGAAGCTCGTTCATGAGTCAGTGATACTCTGATAGGTTGCTGTTTCTTCTTTGAACTTTAATTTGTGCTTGGTATCGTTAGCAAATTTGATGCATGGTAGCGGAAGATTGAATTATGGGTTTTGAACTCAAATGTTCTTTTGTTGGTTTGCTTTGCTTTCAGACAATCGCTTCTTTTTTACAAAGTTAAAGTTCGGTGCTTTTTTTTGTGGTCCCGCTTTAGGGAAGGTTGGAGCTTTTGATGACTTACTTTCTGCTAATATTCTATTAGTTTTCCCAGTTCTTGAACAGTAACCTCTGTGTCTTTCTTATACTGATAGCTCTAAGACCTTCACATTGCAGATATTTTCGTTGACTGAGGAAATCGGAGTTGGGTGTTCATGAATCCCCGGATTTTGGATCCAAGTTTCAAGATTAGAAGGCACCTTAGAATATTTTGGCTCTGTGTAAGAGATATACAGTGAATTGGATATCCGTTGATTCCAGGGGTTTTGTTTTGTGAGCCTGATCCGCTGCTGCTGCAACCATGGCGATCGATCCCGTCTCCATCTTTAGCAAATTGGGAGCATTCACATCCGACCACGATTCAGTTGTGTCGATGAACCTCTTTGTTGCGCTGCTTTGTGCTTGTATTGTGATTGGTCACCTGTTGGAGGAGAATCGATGGATCAACGAGTCAATCACGGCCCTCGCAATTGTAAGATTTATACGATGAAAATTCTGAATTTGAGTTTTAGGATGTTATGAGGGCTGAACTGGGGTTATCATGGGCTAAATTTTGGTTCAATTTGAGTTTTATTTCAGGGTCTTTGCACTGGAGTTGTTATTCTGCTTACTACTCGAGGAAAGAGTTCCCATCTTTTAGTTTTCAGTGAAGATCTTTTCTTTATCTATCTTCTTCCACCCATCATATTTAATGCCGGGTAAGTTTGAGCTTCTGCAGCATCCTGTTTTTGTTTGTCAATTAATGCCGTTTCTATCATTAAAGAATTAACATGTTCCTTTTGTGATCAACTTGGTGTAAAACTTATGGTTATTTCAATGTGTCCAATTTACCCAAAAGTCCACTTGGCTTAATTTTATGAATCTGGTTGCAACTTTTGATTACATTGCGTGCACATGCACAAACGCGAAGCTTAACAAGAATCAATAGGGGAAGCATTAACTTTCAAGTGGGTGTGCTTATATATAGACATGGTCATGCATGATTATGACCTTCCTTTCCTTCCTCTACCAGGTTCCAGGTGAAGAAGAAGCAGTTTTTCCGCAATTTTATGACAATCATACTCTTCGGTGCAGTTGGAACTCTGATATCCTTTGGCATCATTTCGATAGGTATGCTTAATACCTTGTTTGAGTGAAACCTTCTGAAGCGATTCTCATCCACCCTGGTCCTGCACAAGATTCACCATTGTTTTCTTTTTTGTTACTTCGTTACTTCATTCTCCTCTTTTCACTTGCTATATGATCTGATGGTTGACATGTTCCAGTGTACCGGTTTCTTCTTCTCTTTTTTTCTCTTCCCTCTTTTTCGAAAATCTTGACATGGTTTTATCTGTTAATGTATCTTACAGTCTAATCATGTTTGCTATCTTTTGTCGCAGGTGCCAAATACATTTTTGAGGGATTGAACTTCCGTAAACTGGATATAGGAGATTATCTTGGTAATTTAAAACTACCTTTATATTTTCAGCAACTTGACATCGCATTTTTTTTACCTTCTGAAGCAGTTCCTCGTTATTTTCTTTGTTTCCCTTGACTTTCTCCGTTGATTGCAGCAATTGGAGCAATATTCTCTGCTACGGATTCTGTCTGTACCTTGCAGGTAAGATAGCCTTTGGAACCGTTACCTGGTTCAAAATATTCAAAGGATTGCTATCTCTGGACTCTGTTTGTTGAACTTATTGCTGACACTGTTTATTTAACTTATTACGGCAGGTCCTTAATCAGGATGAAACTCCCTTGTTGTATAGTCTAGTGTTCGGAGAAGGTGTTGTAAACGATGCTACTTCAGTGGTTCTTTTCAATGCGATTCAAAGTTTCGATCTTTCCCACATCGACTCAAGCATCGCATTGCAGTTTGTTGGCAATTTTTTGTACTTATTTATCCTGAGTACATTGCTGGGAGTTTTGGTGAGATTCGCTCTCCTCTCTCATGTGCACCGACCCTTTTGAGAGAATAATAATAACAACCATAACATTATCCTTTTCAACATGTATTATCCCCTACAGGCTGGATTGCTTAGTGCTTATATCATCAGAAAACTCTACTTTGGCAGGTATGTATTCATTACATAAGTATATGCTATTGCTACAAACAACTTATCTGGAAAATAGAAGCCACAGCCCCTATTCCTGCTCATATACTTTGTTGTCTTTCAAATCAGGCACTCAACTGACCGTGAAGTTGCTCTCATGATTCTCATGGCATACATGTCATATATGCTGGCTGAAGTATGATTTTCTTCATTTATCTCTCCTCTGATTATTTTCTATTGTTCTTCCTAACATGACTGGAAGCTTGTCAAACACTGATGATGTTGTAAAAATGTAAATTTATTTGTGCAGCTCTTTTACTTAAGTGGCATCCTCACCGTATTCTTTTGCGGAATCGTCATGTCACACTACACATGGCATAATGTCACTGAGAGTTCAAGGGTGACCACTAAGTGCGTCGGTCAACTCTCTTTTCATTCAGTCGAATTGGTTTGCATTCATTAACTACGAAACTAATTGCTCTTTGGCAAAAACACAGGCACACTTTTGCAACTTTGTCATTTGTTGCTGAGATTTTTATATTCCTTTATGTTGGCATGGATGCCTTGGACATCGAGAGATGGAGTGTCGTCAGCGATAGGTTAGTTATGTATATGTATCTGGTGTTTATACCACACGCACATTCAGCTGAGAATGACAATGCAGTATATAGCACTTCATATGTGCTGAACATGTTTCTTTCTTTCATCATTTGCTTTCAGTCCCAAAAAATCAGTGCAGTTTAGCTCCATATTGTTGGGACTGGTTCTGCTCGGAAGAGCAGCCTTTGTTTTCCCCTTGTCATTTTTATCCAACTTGACTAAGAAATCTACACATGAGAAAATTACGTTGAGGCAACAGGTGATCTCTCTCTCTCTCTATCTCTTTCTCTCTACATGCACATACAGGGCCCACATTGTTCTAGTTAACTATTCAGAATATGTCAGTAGAATCTGTTCCTTAATAAGAAACACTCTGCAGGTTATAATATGGTGGGCTGGTCTTATGCGCGGTGCTGTGTCCATGGCTCTTGCATACAATAAGGTAAAAAGCAAGACAAAATCACTAAGTGAAGCTTTATTCAGTCAGTTTGATATTGCAGATTGTTTTGTTAGTCATGAACATGCTTTTGCCAACCCCTCATGCATGTTGATGCAGTTTGCTATGGCCGAGACAAAAGGGAGGAACAATGCGTTTATGATCACTAGTACCATCACGGTCGTTCTATTCAGCACGGTGGTAAGTCATTAGCTCATATGCTCTATAGGCGATGCAAAAGAGATGCATACTGCTTTAATCAACTTGAACCCGACGGATCAATTCTCTCTCTCTCTGTCTCTCCAGGTGTTCGGGCTGATGACCAAACCTCTCATCCGGCTCTTGCTTCCTTCGCCCATGCACTTAGTCCGCATGGCTTCCTCCGAGCCAACTACCCCCAAGTCCTTCATTGTGCCACTCCTCGGCAATGGCCAGGGCATAGAGAGCAACCAGAACGTTCCGCGGCCATCGAGCTTACGCATGCTTCTAACAACCCCTACCAACACCGTACACTACTACTGGCGGAAGTTCGACAATGCGTTCATGCGCCCTGTGTTCGGAGGGCGAGGTTTTGTGCCCTTTGTCCCTGGATCACCGACTGATCGCAGCAATCATCAATGGCAGTAAGGCCGGACTAATGGAACAGCCAGTTTCTGATGTTAAATCGGGTTGGAAAGCAGTATGCTCATTTTCGAGAAGATCTGAAGCCACGTGGCGCGGATCCGGAGCGATTTAATAAGCTTGAGGTGCTTGAATTGTGATCCTAGAGGGGGGTTCCCTTAAAATTTTGTGTCTGATATGGTGGTGAAGTGAGTGATTAAATTGTAGTTCAAGCATTTGTAGATATTTGCTTGTAAAGTCTTGTGAAAAGGTTTCGTGCATGCTTTATATACTGTCACTGGTTTTTGCCTGTAAATTTTCAAGTCAAACCAAAGTTTCGTTCCCAAATATCCTTGAATTGTTATTATTTTCTGGCTCTAGAGCCATTCTTGTCAAATCGACTAACGAAAAATGTTGACGTGATTTTTTTTTCTACCCTACATGCCTTTTTTTTTTATACTTATTCTAATACTAATTTTATTTAAACTAAATTTAAAAATAAGCTAAATATTAAAAAAGGAGGAGGAGGACGGGTAGGGATCGCTGGATCTCGGCCAAGGGCCGGTGACCCTCACTGATGGCAATCAAGGGCTCAAGGCCCTCCCCCACACAAGGCGAGGGTTGCCAGCCCTCACTTAGACTTGGTCGAGGGCCGCTACTCCCTCGCCTGGATCTGGACAAGGGCCTGTAAGCCCTCATCTGTCATCCCCCACCCTCCTTGCCAACCCCTCTCGGCCTGTTCTCCTCCTCATCTTTTTCTTTTTAATTTAATATTTAGCTTATTTTTTAAATTTATTTTAAATAAAATTAATATTAAAAATCAAATTTGGGTCAAGATGATGTTGTTATAGTCTTAAGTTTAATAATTTAGCCACATTAGCGCAACGTCAGCGCAATGTCAGCATTATCCGCTAGTAAGTTAAATAGTGTTAACTTTAAGATTCAATTGAACCGATTTGATAAGTTTTAAGACTTGATTGCATTTTTTGCAAGTTTTTAGGACTTAATTGCACTTTTAGAATAAGTTTCAGAACTTCCAGTGAATATATCCCTTATGTTTCTTTTATTATTAATGCTATTATAAAATTAACATATTCCTTATGAATATATCCCTTATGTTCCAGTGAATATATCGTTATTTTTTCTTTTAATTTTTAGAACGGTTGCAAAAACTTTCCTTCTAGGTAAATATGTTTAAATAAATGATAGTAAGCAAGGGTTTGTACATAGGTACTCTGTCCTGATAAAATAATCTTTAAATAGGATTATAGTACTTCAATGCTCCTATTAGCAGGAAGTTGCGAGATTTTTACCAAACGCATAGAAAAGACAGACGACCCTATTTCACGACAATAGGAACTGCGGAAAAATCGTACCAAACACATGGTAACTTTGGAAGCCGAATAGATTCTGCTCGTTGATCAATCTAGACGTGTTATTCTAGATACAGCAAACTAGAGGTGGAAATTACATCATAGAAAACGACATCTTTTATCTTAATTTTTAGTAATTCAAAAACACGAGCGCAGAGACCTGACTAACCCGAGATCAATTGAGCATCATGTAAGTCTCGTGAACAGATCAAATCTAAACCTCTAACCGGTGTAGGACGCGTTATGTTGGCTAAGAAGGCTTGCAATCAATCTATTTTTGGATGCTTTAATGAGACATTGACCTTTAATCTTTTTCACATTTTGTTAGATGTAGTAGCTTAAGATTATTACATGCAAGAGAAGAAAATATTCGCGTTTAGAGAGAGACTTTAGGCTAGGGAAAGTACAACATTAAGCTAGCTATCGGTTTTCGCATGTCCCTTGGTTCTAACGCCAGCGACTTTTTCTCAGCCAAAGAAAAACGCCAGTGACTTTATCGACCACTTTTTACGCATGTCTCCTTCTTAAAAGGTTTAGGATGAGACATGGATAGTTTCGTTTTAGCTAATTTAGTTTCTTCGAACATGTCGAAGACGCTGTGTCGTGGCCGATTCGAGATGAGTTTGGATGATTTCTACCGGGAGGATATTAATATGGATTTCAAAGGTGAGGATACATGTAGTCATGTACCACAAAAAAAATAGAAGATTTGTCAAGTAAGTGGCCATGAACAGGAATTTAATAACACATTGTATCTGATGTTATCTCTATATATTTTTATATCGAGACGCGTGGACTTTGAAAAATGGGTTAAAATATGCATCACTAAAGGGACTCATATGTGACTTATTTTTTTTAAGCTTTATTTTTTCTCAACCCATTTATGATCTATCCGATAAAAAGACGCGTTACCCATATAAAATTGGGCACACTAAATCTGAGTCACAAAATGAAAATGTCGGCCCTATCGAGATGGGATAAGAGTGTATCCAATATCTGAAAATTTATCAAAAGCCGACTTTATTCGCGGTACAGATATAAGCGACATCTAACTTTCAGGGCCAATTTTCCTACCATCGGCGTCCATCCCAACCTACAAGAAAACTAACATGTTACTCCAAAGGAAAATAATCTCTCACATTCTCCAAATTATGGCACAAAATTCACGCCCCATTACATTCACAATCAATTTTTATCCCCCCCCATGATAAACATCCAAAGGGAACGGATTTGTTTTCCCATATCTATATACGTCTTCCATTATTTTAACCAAAATCCAACATTGGCCCCCGCCTTTTCGATTCTTTTCTCAAATCTAACCCTCACATCTATATCTCTACCCCCACAAGCACGACAAGGCTATAGAGAGAGAGAGAGAGAGAGAGAGAGAGAGAGAGAGAATCGAAGGACTAAAATGTAAGAAGCGAGACTTTTCAGCGGCCGATTTTTTAAGGAATCGGCGCTCGAAAAGGGGGTAACTTCTCAAAGACGAAAACTTTTGAAAAATTGCGTACATGTATAAATAGCGGGCGCAACCGCCACCCTGCAAACCCAACCAAACCCCCCACCACCCCCACCACCACGACCACGACCACGACGACGACCGCCACTTCCTCCTCCGCCTCCGCCTCCGCCGTCATCGTTCCTTCGCTTCCACCTTTCTCTCTCTCTCGCTCGATCGTTCTCGCTCGCGACTGTAAGTGTTCTTCCCTTCCTTTGGGCGCCTCCTCATCAGATTCGGAAGCGTGTCGCGATCGCCGAGCATCGGATCGCCGTGGCCGGTCTCGAGTTCCGGCGCCGGAACGTAATCGTGATCGCGGCGCTTGCGTCTTTCGAGCCGGCAATTGGGGTCTGGGAACGGATCCATGTGGTGATCTGGTTTTCTCTCTTTTTCGTAAAATCCTGAACTGCTCTGTGGGGTGATTGGTGTGCCGAATTACGCGCTCCGCGTGAGTGAGTGTGAATCGTCTGAGTTTTTTTGTGCCTGTCTGGTGCTGGGGCGACGATCGATGTGCGATTTCGGTGCTTGTCGAAACGAGCGATGCGCTTGAGAATGGGTACTTGAAATTGAGCTTTGGGGCGTCACTTTTCTAACTGCGAAGCTTTCTGCTTGACTGTTGTTACCCTGCTGCGTGACGCGGCTGTTTCGTATGGATCAGCGGTGCGGTCGCCGTCATGGCCGAAGAGTTCTTGGAGATCAGGCCTCATGAACTCAAGTTTATTTGTGAGTACATTAATGCTGCGAGTTTGGTTCCGTTTTTTTTTTCATTTTGGAGTTGGATTGAATTTGCTTTGCTTGCCTCTCTCTGTTATTGGGCAATGACTGAAGGCGAGAATATCCTTTTGTTCGACAATAATTTGCTCGAGAATTCGCGGCTTAACAGCATAAATCATAATCTTGAGGCATGAGCTTCAGTGGCATGCGTGAAATAGTCACCAGTCGACCTGATTTCAAAATCTTTTTCCTTCTGTTGTTGAATATATGGTCAGGTTTTTTTTTTTTTTTTCTCTTTTGCATAAATCTTTTTCCTTCTATCCTCGCACCGCAAATCCTTAAAATGCCTGTGAGTGATTATGTTTCTGGATTTAGTGTAGGCAAATGGTTATTGTAATAAAATGACTGAGAGAATGATTAGTATAGGAAACATGCAAAATGAGATTTCGTTATTGCGTTAAATTTTTCAGATACATTTCATCATATCCTGTTCTGCCGACTTGCCCCCTTTCTCGTTAATTCTTTTAATCCGAAGCCTCTTCTCTGTGTTTTACGCAGTTGAGTTGAGGAAACAAAGCTCCTGCTCGATTCAACTACGCAATAAGACTGATCAGTATGTTGCTTTCAAGGTGAGGAATTTTTTTGAAACTTTTCTTTCAACTTGATTGTGCTTTACTTCTTTTAGGCTATGGCAGGCAAACATTTTCCTTTTGATCTTGTATTCTCCTGATGCAATTTATTTTTTTGGAGTAGCATAACAGTGCATTAAGAACTCTTGATTGTGGAGATTTACTATGAACTCTGTACTGGATGTTTAAAACCTTCCAGGTTAAGACTACATCTCCGAAGAAATACTGTGTGCGGCCAAATATAGGCGTCATCAAGCCAAATGGAGCATCTGATTTCACAGGTATCCTACTCAAGTCTGACGAACATCATGTTTACATATTTATCATAGCCACTCACATACTTGTGAGGGGACACGCCCATTGTCCTTGAATCAGCTGAATGATTCTTCTGCAGTTTCTTTGCCATGACATGTCAAGTAGAATTTATTATTCCTGGTAAATGAACTGCTTAAGGTAGAGTCAGTCGCATTGCAGCAAGGATAATCTTTGAATTAGATTTTAAATGTCTATTACAGTAGCCTAAGTACATTGAGATAGTGGAAAACTATGATAGACGTAAAAAGCTTTGTTGTGATACTTCCAAAGAATTGGAGCAGGCTTTTCATCCCATCTTCTGTTTGATGCAGTTACCATGCAAGCACAGCAGGTAGCTCCACCTGTCCTGCAGTGTAGAGACAAGTTTTTGATACAGGGCACTATTGTCCCTTTTGGGACAAGTGAAGAGGACATTACTACTGACGTGGTAGGTTTTGCTGCTATGTGTTCCCTAATCTTTCAGGTTAAGTAACTTGAGTAATTTTCTTTACAATTTGCAGTTTGATAAAGGAAGTGGTAAATACGTAGAGGAGAGGAAAATAAAAGTAGTCCTCACCAGTCCAGTGGAATCACCATCATTGCTGCCAGTTAGTGGAGAACAGAAGCAAGATTTGTTTTCTGAGACTACTGTTTTAAAGGATGTCTCACCTACTGGAGTTGAAAATGTATCATCTCCTCTCAGGGTATGACGACCAGAAAACATCAATATGTCACTTTATTGCCTTTCTGGATTGAGATGGTATTGTATCTAATATATGTGTTGGCGCTTTGACACAGCCTTGACTGGGTTGCATGTCATTGGTACGTGAATTGAATTTAGTCGCTGCAGATGAATTGATGATACCTTTTTATCAATTGAGTGCGATTGTATGAATTTGCTTTTTTCTCATGTTGACCGTATTTGAATAAGTTTCTATGTCCAGTGAAACATGGAAATCATAGGATATAACTTTTGCCCTCACTCTTATAATTCGGAAGGATTGTCTTTTGATGCCAGGATCCTGAGGGGTTGGACATGTCAGAGGATTTTAAGGAGTTAAAATCAAGACTCAGCTTGGTGGATTCAAAGTTAAAAGAGGTTAGTTTTCTTCCCCTGCTTAATTTGAACTTAGGTCAACTTTCGCCTGTGAGATCATTAGGAGGACGGTTTCACTTTCACTACACATGCAATACCCATTTTACACAGATGAGAAGAGGAGACGGAAGAGAGGATGATTTAAAAAACCATTGCTTAACAGAAATAAGCCGGTGTTTCTTCTGAGTTCTGGAGGGTGATGCTTGATTGCTAAGAGGCCATTTGCTTATATTTACATAAACCACTGCTTTAAAAGCAAAAGCATGATTTGTCACGTTAACATGCAATTATTGATGGCAATGAATAAAATCAATTAATTTAGAACAACATACTCTAATATCTTGAAGGCAGGAAGAGAATTTCTTTTTCATAATCAGAAAATTAATTCTGGTTTTCATTGATTTTACATTTAGAGAGTGAAATGACTACGGATCTCTTCTATATAGGAACTGGGGAAAATTTCACTTCATCCCCCTAACCTATTACCCTCGTACATGTTAACCCTAAACTTTTAATCCTCTCACGTTACCTTCCCGAACTGTCACATTCTTACTCATTAAACCCCAAAGGTTTAAGCCTTTCAGTTTACTTTTCTGAATTTTCACTTCCTTACACTTGGGTCCTAAACTTTAAATCCTTATACTTTGCTCCCCTGAACTTACAAATTGTTTCATTGGTTTTCACTGTCAAGTTTATCCGTTAAAATGTGTAGCACGCGTATTCTTTTAGCTGCAATAAACTAGACTATGTTTCAGACACTCAAAAACTTTTCCTGCTTGGGGAGAGATCTATGTGCATGAGAAACATGATTCTTTTGGTTGCATTGAACAGATATGTACATATGATGCAGCAGTGGAGCATAAAATACTTTATTATTCCTCTATTTGGATGTAAATTTTATAAAACTTTATAAGAGTCCCAGAGAAATAATAGTTTTTTTTAGTAGTGAAGAAAAAAATGACCATATGCATGGTTGTCATGCATCTTAAAGCAAACAGTTGGTGCCCTCTGTCGCAAGTTTGTGCTTTCCATTTCTCTTCGGTGTTGTTCTTCTTTCCATCTCTCCCCTTTTTTGAGTTTTCAAAGAATTTTATAGCAAATACGGACCAAAACTTTGCAGGAATAATGAAGACCATAATGACCATATGCATAGTCTGTCATGCATCGTAAAGCAAACAGCTTCCTGCGCCTTTTGTTGCAAGTTTGTGCTTTCGGTTTCTCTTCTATGTTGGTTTTCTGTCTACTTCTCCCCTTTTCTTTGTGTTTTTAAAGAAGATAATAGCAACTTTGCAGGCATTAGGGGAGCTTAAAGTACAATATTATTCCTCTATTTGGATGTGAATCTTATAAAACTTAATTAGAGTCCCAGAGAAATAATTGTTTTTTGGCCGTGAAGATAACAGTGACCATATGCGTAGTCTGTCATGCATCTCAAAGCAGACAGCTTTCTGTGACTTCCGTTGCAAGTTTGTGGTTTCCGTTCCTCTTCAATGTTGCTTATCTTCCTACATCTCTCCGTCTTTGAGTTTTCAAAGAAGATAATAGCAAAAGACGCACCAAACTTTGCAGGCAGAGCTTACCATCAGCAGATTGACAGAGGAGAGAAGTGTGCAGAATCGAGAGAGAGATGCACTTAAGCGTGACCTGGTGAGTACTGTGCACTTTAATGTTTTCCCCATTACGTGCATCATGCCAATCTTGCCCCATCTCCAAGATATGGTGCAATATACTTTCTTTTAACATTCGAATACCAAAGCTTACGGGGAAAGATTGTTGCTTTGTTCAACAGGAGATGTTGAGGAAGACAGGTGGGAGAGCAATTCATGTGGGATTTCCTTTCCTGTATGTTTGTGCGGTCGCTCTTGTTGCCCTTGCAGTTGGATACATTGTCCACCCGTAGCAGAGATGGTTTTGGTCGCCGCCTAATTGGGCTTTAAGTAGATTGTGTATATCTAGGGTTCAGCATTGTGTTGCCTTATTTTTTCGTCTGCGATCTCATGTATAAACCTGGAAGCTTTGGTATTTCAGTTGGAGATGATGTGCTCTTAAAATGTTTATTCCTGGTTTGACTCTATGGATGGTGTAATTGGCAAAATCTTGAGTTCCCAGAAGACAAAAATGCAAGAAAAGTTCCACAATCATTGTTGTTATTATTGGTATTTACAAAAGTTCCGGTACTACAAGACATAAACGTTATTGTTGATAACTACAATAATCTCGCAGCAGTTTTTACCAAACATAGTAATCATTGTGTTGCCAAATACATGTGCTTCGACCGGCTTTAAATATCCATATATCTACAAGCGAAAACACTTTCATCTCGCTTTCAAAATTTTCATTCCGCCTTCATTTGACATATTACCTTACCGCGAAATTGATTTAGAAACTTCGAAAAATACTCGCAAGAAAAAACTTCATTTTCTAAATAATCTGGCCAATCATGGCATCAATCAAATAAAAAAATTGATACTGTCTAATTTAACTAAATGGAAATGGATTGTGTCATATACATATAGTTTGGTATTGCATCGAAATGTAATCATTAGATGAACAGTTGCATGAGATTGGTCGATTTGATTTTGATGCGGACGCCAACAATCTAAAACCTAAGCTCCCTATGCCTCATTTTAACTTAGTATTAACATTAGCTACCACTCTCGGAAAGAGAGAAGAAAAGAAAGACAGAACAGCGTGCGGTTGGTGCAAGAAGACTGAAACATCACGGGTTTAGAAGGGCAAAGTCAAAAGTCTATGAAGACTTGGACTACGAACAGTCCATGAACCAACTTGCTTGAGAAGGATTCACACCAACGATTCATCTTGGGATTCCCTCTGATCAAATATCATCATATGAAAATTGAAAATCATATAAAAACAAACTTTTAGAGTGTGTTTATCTCAGTGAGGATTTTCTTGTCATAGGAAAATTTTTTTAGGAAATTTAATTTCAGAGAAGGTAAACTAAAAAAAATTGATTATGGTGAAAACAAGTTGAAAAAATTAATTTTATCGTAATTGGTAATAAGTGAAATCCATTAAAGGCGGCTTGTATCGTTAAAAGTAACATATAATGACTAATAAACTCAAATCGATATCGTCTTTGTTTAATCTGTAATCCCATCAAAATGATAACGATTACAAAGAAATTAGGATAAAAATTATGAAACCATATTTGTAAAGTGTTATATATGATATTGTTTTTGGGAATGTAAGAAAATTTAGCACTGATGAAGTATATTCTTCTCACTTCAACGCAGAAAGAGATAAGGAAAAATGATTCCTTCTTACAAAACCGTTATTCTCTAAGCTTATTGTTTTTAGTCCATGGTAAACATTTTATATTGATCAAATAATTTCACGTAATTCAAATACCAGAAATGTACGGAAATTTTTTTCTCAAAAATGATTTTTCATCAAACAAACTGACCCTAAGTTAAATAAAGAAGATGGTAAAACAAGATCTCAATGACAACTTTTCATGAATATAACTATGAAAATAAATTCCTCAGGGCAAGGGAAAAAATCTTGCCGACAACAAAAAGGCACGCTAAAGCATTGGCAGGGTCTTCTTTTCCGCGTTAGGATGACCCATCTTCTTTTTCTTTGCTGTATTGCTTTATGTATTTTCATTATCACTTTGCTTTTTTAACCAGATTTTCCTTGGATTGTCGCGGGCCACTTTCGCCGTGAACGCCGGTTGAGGTCTCTGGTGGGTTTATTACTTTGATAGTTGATTGATAGGCGGCCGCCATTTGATAAATGATTTTTTTTTTGGCCGGCAGCATTTGATAAGTAGGGCTTTTGAACTTTTTTCATCTTTGAAACATTTCTCGAAGAAAAGATCAAGTGAGATCAATAGACGGGAGACAATGCTTGGTTTATTTATCATTGGATTGATCATAATCTGGACTCTGAAAAGCTTATGATATTGTACGTGCCAACTCTTTACCGGTGACTTAGGTTGGCTAAAGAACGGTTGATAGAAGATGATTTTGGTAGCTGCTGCATATGTTGGTAGTCGTGGAGTCAGTATCGTGAAACTTTAGTTGCAAAGTGGCTATTTTTTATGGGGAAACACGAAATATTCAGTTACCACAAAATTGATGTAGAAACTTGAAAAATACTTATAAAATAAACACCTTATGTTTAGAGAAATTTTGATCTTTAAATAGGCTAACTTATTGTGTTATCAATTATCAGAAAAGTTGATACTGTCTAATTTAACTAAATGGAAATTATGAAATTGCCATATACATATAGTTTTGCCTGGCATCGAAATACGATCATTGGATTAAAAATTGCAATAGCTACTGCTCTCCAAAGAAAAAATAAAATAAAAGAACACCGTCGGGGGGAGGAGATGTGGGTCACAGAACTAGAAGGGCAAAGTCAAAGTATTCGAAGACTTGGACTACGAACAGTCCATGAACCAGATTTCTCAAGAAGGAATCGCACATCGACCAAAACAAAAAGGAATCACACCAATAATTCATTTATCTGACCAGAAGGGGGGCTGTTTTCCCCAAAATAGCCCTGACTCGACACCCAAACCTCGAAAGTGACTCTACAATTATGTACCAGCGAAAACGCGCCGGGAGAAAGTGCGTGGGGCATTCATTCGCAACGTGGTGTTGTCAGAAACTCCACAAAGACAGAGATTATTAAAATTCAAAAGCATAATAACCGAAACCACTCGATTGCTCCCATCTTTTTAGAATTCCACTGGTTTATTTACTCTGCAATTGTATCTTCCTGTTTTTTTCAATTGCGTTATGACGGTGAAGATAAAAGAGAAGAATGGAGTTGAGAGGGGCCACTTTGGCTTTGAAAAAACCTGCATTCGTCAACTTTGACAGGCTGTAATGAAACGTTCTTATTGACCAATTGCAGCAAACTGGAGACCCTGACTCTCTGCATATTTAGGCAATCCTGTCTTCCACGTTTAATGACCCACCGAGATCTCCGTTTGTTAGTTCTGGCTTCTAAACTTTTTTCCATCTCTAGCTGCCACTGCTTTTGCTGCTATACTTTTCAGTCTTTTCTTGAGGAGAAGTCAAGTGAGATCAAATGGAGGGGAGTACCAAAAAAAGACGCATCTATGAAAATGATGGAACAGCAGGAGGCGCTTCTTCTACTCACACATCAACAGAAGGTCAGGGAATGGCTACTTCATATGACTATGAAGTATTCTTGAGCTTCAGAGGACCAGATACTCGAGAAAGTTTTACCGACTTCCTTTACACTAGTCTAATAGCTGCAGGAATCCGCGCATTTAAGGATGACGAAGATCTTCGCAAAGGGGAAGAGTTTGCCCCCGAACTTCTCCAAGCAATTGAGCAGTCGAAGATCTTAACACCTATATTTTCGAAAGGTTATGCCTCTAGCGTATGGTGTCTCAAGGAGCTTGTCCAGATGGTCAAGTGCCAGAAAACAGGAAGACAAAAAATATTGCCCATTTTTTATGATGTGGCCCCTTCAGAGGTTCGACACCAAACAGAGGGTTATGCAAAGGCCTTTCTTGCACATGAAAACAAGAAGCGACATGATGAAAAGACTATTCATGAGTGGAAGGATGCTCTCAGTGCAGTGGGATCAATAAACGGATGGGACCTGCATGACGAGAAGAACAGGTAACTGCTTTTCGCATTCCATCTGATGTGCATTGTATCATTAAAACTGGATGCATATCAATTGGTTTCTTTTCTAGATTTGCGTTAGTCTTGTCAAAATTGAATTGTATGCAATCGAAGTTATACTGCAAAATCACGCTAAATGATAACACAATCCCAAATTTGTCCCATCTCATTCCCAGCAACATTTTTTGTCAGTTCAGGTCATTCATTAACCCTAAAGTTCCACCGCTAATTCATCTAAATGAAGTAAATCGTTGAATAACACTTTAAATTAGATCTGGAGTTTTTAATTTGGTCTTGTAAGAACTTAGTTTGGTTCAACTCAGTTTTCTAACTCATTGCCTTTTGACCTCTAACAAACACAAGGCGAGAAGGTGAGTTCGTGAAAACATTCACGCAGAAGGTTTTCAATGAGTTGAAAAAGGCTTCTCTGTTACTATCAGACAACTTGGTCAGTGTCGACCACCATGTGGATAAAATCATGGACATGATAGGTGCTTGGACAAGTGAAACACGGATTATAGGAATCCATGGGATGGGTGGCATTGGAAAGACAACTATTGCCAAAATCATCTACAATCGGCTTTTAAAAAATTTCGACAATTGTTCATTTCTTTCCAACATCAGTGAAATGTCAGAAACCAAGGGCATTGAATTCTTGCAGAATCAGCTCATCTCTGACATCCTCAAAAATGAATGGACAAAAATAAGAAACTCTGATGAAGGGACTCAGACAATTAGAGAGAGGTTGTCTAATAAAAGAGTCCTCATTCTTCTCGATGACGTGGCTCACAAGAAACATATGGATGCCCTTGTAGGAAACCATGATTGGTTTGGTAAAGGGAGCAAACTTGTTATTACTACAAGAAAGAAAGATGTTCTCATTCCCAAAGTGGACTGCACTTACGAGGTTAATGCCATGGATGACTGTCAATCTCTACAACTTTTTAGCAAACATGCCTTCAAAAGAGATTCTCCTTCGAGCGAGTATATCGACCAATCCAAAAAGGCGATAGACATTGCTAGAGGCCTTCCACTAGCTCTTGAAGTCATAGGTTCGCTTTTATCTTGCATTGATAAGAAAAGGTGGGATGAAAAATTGGAGAAGTTGGAAAAGGTTCCTCATGTGAATGTTCAGAGTAAGCTAAAAATAAGTTTTGATGCATTAGAAGTTCGACAACAACATATGTTCCTCGATATAGCTTGTTTTTTCATTGGATATGACAAAGCCATTATGGTTCCTTTCTGGGAAAAATCTATATATTTTCCAGAAGAAGATATGGAGGTTCTGCAGAACATGTCTTTGATAAAGATTAGAAAGGGTAATGAAGTGTGGATGCATGACCAACTCAGAGACCTCGGAAGAGAAATTGTTCGTCAAGAAAGTAAGATGAAAATAGAAAAGCAAAGTAGGGTGTGGGATCCTACGGAAGCAATGAAGTTGCTGAGGAGACAAGAGGTAAAATCTCCCGCGCAATAGATCTCCAAGTTGCTTATGGACATTTTCTTTTGAAAAAAAAAACCAGTTACCTTTTTGTGTTCTCTAGCACTACTATGACCTACTCAAACCAATATTTTTGCTCCGTCGAGATTAAAGTAACGGTAGTACTCCAACTCAACCCCTAAAAATAGTGAACTTGAATAAATGTGTTTCGCTTCAACTCTTTTGTTTCTAAATTTTACCATTGGGCAGGGAAAAACAAAAGTTGAAGCTCTTCATCTACACTTTGACCATGAGCGGCAATACCGTTTTACCCGTAAAGACTTTAAGAGAATATCAAATGTGCAATTTCTTCGAGTTAACGGTTCGGAGGACTATTTTCGTGCCGAAGAGAGGCTTCTTTGGCACGAATCGCCATCAAATGTTCTTCCGACTAATGTTTTTCGGGAGAATTTAGATCTCCTTCCGCATTTACGATGGCTTTCTTGGCAAGGTATTCCCCCAACATTTAAGATTGTAAATTTCTCCATGGAGGAGGTGGTTATTCTTGATCTATCTTGGAGTAAGATTACGCATGATTGGCAAGGGTGGAGCCATATGGAGGTATGTTATATGCTAGACAGCACTTAATATTCTTTCTTATGAGATTAAAAAATAATCTTTGCATGATTTTTCTTTTACAGGTGATGAAGAATTTGAAAATTTTGAATTTGACTGGATGCGATTGCTTGGAGAGAACTCCCATCTTTTCTGCTGAGGTAAATTTAGAACGATTGATCCTAAAGGGCTGTGAATCATTAACTGAAATTGATAGGTCGATTTGTCATTTGAAAAGTCTAGTTTCCTTAGATGTAAGCTCTTGTGAGAAACTTCAAAGGCTACCACACGAGCTGGGTGGAGATCTTGCGAGCATTGAATACCTATCTCTGAAATGTTGCCGATCGTTGGAGAGGCTCCCAGATACGATAGGAAATTTGGAATCGTTGATTGAGCTGGATATATCTGAAACGGGGATCAAAGAATTACCCGATTCCATCGGAAAGTTGAAAAATTTGAAAGTAGCGAAGATGGATTCGAATGACATGAGCAAAATACCCACTGCCTTGTGGACAATTGAGAAGCTCGAAGAAATAAATGTCCCATTTACTCATCTTTTCAATGTGGAAGTGGAAATTGGCAATTGCATCTATAGAAATCGATCCCTAAGGATCTTGAAATTGCAGAATGCTACAATATACGTGGTACCGAGGCTTCCTGAAAGTCTTATCATGCTAGAGTTGTCTAAATTGCATATGGATACGTTTCCAGATCTCTCAAACCTGACTAATTTAAAGGAATTGAAGCTGTGGTTTAGCGGACATCATGATGATGGTGGGGAATCTGATGGGCCTGTGGAAGAATATCCGATGCCACGTTGGATTGGGAATTTAAGCAAACTGGAGAGACTGGTCCTAGACTCTTGTTATTTTGTGACCCACTTACCTGCGGATATTAGTAGTCTCCTTCCCCGACTCCGACTACTTGTACTCCAATGCCCTAATCTGCATTGCCTCCCAAGCCTTCCCTCCAATTTATCATACTTGCATTTGGGCTCTGAACACATGACCGCCTTACCCACAGATATTAGTAGTCTCCTTCCTCGACTCCGAGGCCTTTCACTCTCCTGCCCTAATCTACGTTGCCTCCCGAGCCTTCCCTCCGGTTTATTACACTTGTCTTTGCACTCTAAACACATGACCGCCTTACCCACAAATATTAGTAGTCTCCATCCCCGACTCCAATCCCTTTCACTCTGGTGCCCTAATCTGCGTTGCCTCCCGAGCCTTCCCTCCGATTTATTAGACTTGGATTTGGACTCTGAACACATGACCGCCTTACCCACAGATATTAGTAGTCTCCTTCCCCGACTCCAAACACTTAAACTCTCCTGCCCTAATCTGCATTGCCTCCCGAGCCTTCCCTCCAGTTTATCATACTTGTATTTGGGCTCTGAACACATGACCGCCTTACCCACAGATATTAGTAGTCTCCTTCCCCGACTCCGACAACTTGTACTCGCCTGCCCTAATCTGCGTTGCCTCCCGAGCCTTCCCTCCAGTTTATCATCCTTAAGTTTGTTACGTTGCAAGTCAATTTGTTCCCTGGGGGATCTATCGAATTTGAAGAACCTATCACATCTTGACATTTATGACTCTGTAATCTCAGAGATTCGAGGCCTTGATGGTTCGGAGAACCTAGATTTGCAGCTTTCAGAACTTCAACAGGTGTGGATATTACCTGATCTAAGTAATCTCAACCAACTACGGCGTCTTCTTGTGTGCCAATGCAGTAATCTGGTTGAGATTCAAGGCGAACTACCACAATTTTTGGAATCATTGTGTATTCATGGCTGTGGATCTTTACAGAAGTTGCCTGATCTATCAAGCTTGAAGCAACTGCGATTTGTTGATATAGCGCGTTGCGGGAAATTGAATGTGGAGGCAATTTCCTTGCTTTGCTTGGAGAAGGCAATCGAATTTGTGGGAGACAGACGAAATAGTTGTATAAGATGACTTGTGGGAGACAGAGACGAATCAGTTGCATAAGATGACGAATCTGGATACGAATTTGAATATGGATCTGAGGAAGACGACTGATGGATAAGTGCACGTTGCTCTTGAAAGCTTTTTGATCGCCGACCGCAAATTGTTCCCTTTGAATTGAGGTAAGTTATTTCATTTGACAACCAATGTTTTTCCCTTTTCTGCAATCAAACTCTTTCATGGATATGGACGGAGCAGTTTCGCATGCAATTTTTAATTACCTTTTCACGAGTTGATGAAAAAAAATCTGATGAAGGTATTGGAATTATGATACCTCTGGACAACTAGAGGGTTCTTAATTATGTACAGACATTCGTTCTCTTTAACTAGTTTGCTTTAGCTTTTTTCGCCATATTCTCTTTGGATGGTTTCTCCTTGCTTTTATGTTTCCCAATTGGAGGTATGCATGTCAATCGCATCGTTTTTATTTGGTTTGGTTTGCAACAAATTATTAGATATCCTTGTCAATTTGCTGCTTCACATATTTCGAAGTTGAGAACCTCGCTTCGCATTGGAGATGACTTCCTTTTACTGTAAACAATTAGATGGAATGTGTCAGAAGGTCATATAATAACTATGGTTCTCATCCTGGAACGTTACTGCATAATCAACTCATTGTTGCAACTGTGAAGAAGACAGACACCCTGTATTGATATGCTTATGTTCAGTTTATTTTTCAGGAAAGATGTGCTTCTTAGTGGGATTTGCAAATAATATGGAGAAGTCATAAAATGAAGAATGAGGAATTTCACTTGGGTAGCGGATCAATAGTTGGTGCAGCAAAACTTCCACCTCCAAGGTATCATAAATCGTCTTATAATTAAGGCTAAATTTCAGTATTATCGTTGCCTACTGCTTAGGACATATGATAAGTCTCACTTGGGGTTAGAAATCATGTAAATGAAACGCTTGTGTGATCTCGATCGTTGCCTACATCTTCTAGAAATGGTTATGCCTCAGTGATTGTCTATAATAGAAGCCCTTCCATTCACCTCGATTATAATAGAGGATTCTTTTAGGTTTTAAGATTGACAAGAGGTGCTAAGGGAGAGATCTCAAACCGCCTTTTTGCTGATTTTTAATGTAGCTGAGAGGAATTAAAGTTTGAAAAACTTGCAGAAATCGTATTGCGCAGGGAGCTGTGGCTAATTGGGCAGCTGTACAAATGAAGACTGAGTAAAGGAAAATGAAAATGACGTCCAAAGTGAAGTTTTACGTCCACTTTATAATTACTTTATGAGTTGATGGCTGGAAATCTGAAGAAGGTATTGAAATTATGGTACCTCCGTATAACCAGAGGGTTCTTAATTATGTACAAATATATGTTTTCTTTTCCTAGTTTGGTTTGGCTTTTTTTAGCTATATTCTCTGTAAATGGTTTCTCCTTGCTTTTATGTTTCCCAGCTGGAGGTGTGCATGTCGATTGCGTCGTTATTATTTGATTTATGACAATTCATTAGATACCCTTGTCGATTTGCTGCTTCACATATTTCGAAGGTGATACCCTCTGCTTCACATTGGAGATAACTTAGCTATACTATAAACAATTAGATGAAATGTGTGTTGGAAGGTCATAGCACTATGGTTCTCATCCTGGAATATTACAGCATAATTAACTCGTTGTTGCTATTGTGAAGAAGACATTGTATTGATATGCTTATGTTCAGTTTATTTTTCAGGAAATGTGTGCTTCTTAGTGGGATTTGCAAATGTTATGGAGAAGTTATAAAATGAAGAAAGAGGAATTTCACTTGGGTAGCGGCATCAATAGTTGGTGCAGCAAAGCTTCCATCTGTGACAGGAGAGGAGAACTATTTAGCTTAGCCAAGGTATCATAAATCATATTATAGTTGAGGCTAAATTTCAATATTATTGGTGTGTCAGACATGTAAGGAGTCTCACTTGGGGTTTGAAATCATGTAAATCGACCCTTGTGTGATCTCCATTATTGCCTCCATTTTCTTGAAATGGTTATGCCTAGGTGGTTATCTGTAATAGATGCCTAGCTGTATAGATGGAGACCGAAGAAAGGCAGATGATGGATGAAATTTGATGTTGATCATGTTCCTCTCACAATCTTGGGGTGGTAAACCCTGTATTCATCTGTTTTGAGGGGTAAAAAAGCTATCTAGGCAAACCTGATTTTTTTTTTCCTTTATTGTGGGCTGAAAAAATGATTATTGCATTTCATCTAAATGTGTGTTCTCTTCATTGTTATGCAATAGAACTTGCTTATCAGTACCCAGATGTTCTTTTACGAGAAAACACTTGAAGGGATTGTCTAGACCAGGAGAAAAATTGTGTGCTTAGAGTGGTGCTCAAGGTAGTCTTAGTTGCTCCTGCCAAAACCAGTTCATGGACCTCTCGATGTGAAAATGGTGTTCAAGGTAGTCTTTGTCATGAGTATGATAGGCACTCACAACACAAGTAACATGAATTGTTGGAATTCATGGAATGGGCCTTGTTGGAGAGACGACTCTCGCCGAACTTATCTACAATTAGCTTTCACATGGTTTTGAGCACTATTGCTTTTTCTCTAACATCCGTGAAACTTAAGAGCTCGAGGGCATTCAGTTCGTGCAGAATAACTCATCTCCAATATCCTCAAAAGGAAATTGACAGAAATAAGTAATGTTGATGAAGGGATCAAGACAATTAAAGATAGGCTTTTTTGTGAAGGAATTCTCATCCTTTTTGATGATGTTGACCAGAAGAATCGTTCGAATGCACTCATGGGTAACATCTGTGATATTCGGGCATTACTGAATTCATCAATGCTGAATATCAAGCGTTGAAGGATCTCGAAATTCTCAGCGCTTTTTGTTTGTCATTGAATATCGGTGCTTTTTGTTGATCGAAGGCACTGTCATCCTTAATGTGAGTTGATCGGGTTGAAATACTTCGCAGAAAGGGATAACATGCGTGAGGCCTCTGATCGTTTCAACTTGAAGAGGTTCAACTGATGCAATGTCCGGCTTGCTTAGAAGATTCAGCCATTTCTTGAAAAATTTAGAAGACATGCTCAGCAGAGGAGTTCATTTTCCAATAAGAAGTGCATGTGGTACTTGAAAGGTCCTGCATCCAAAGCCAAGTCTGTTGTCAAGGAAGATTTGAAACTTAAACAAATTTCTTATTGTCCTATGTCATCTCAAGAGATATTCATTGTAGTCTTTCCTGGGATCGTTATCTGTTATACATAAATTACAATCACACTTTGGCAAGTTGACATGAAATCTATTGTTGTAGGCATAGTTATTACTGGCTGTTTTTGCAGCCATTTTCTACTTTTAAGATGGACGTTGTAAATTGCTCATGAAATGGGACCGTGGTTTCTTTTGATCTATTTCATGAGTTTGATTTGGTTTAGATATATTACTTTTTGACGGTTTTGGTTGGCTAATTGAGTTACCAATAAAAGACAAGTCAAATTGATGCTAGTGTTACTGCATTCAAGTGCATTACTTTTGTCAATTTACACGTGGGTCATTTATGTGAGATCTTTGGAGCTTGCTGGTTTATACTTTAAATTTGAACTTAATAACCATGCGTTGTAAAACTTAACTTTGCTATACCTTAAACAATGAAGGATATAGTCAAATGTGTAGGTTTTAATCCGTGATAAAAGCTCTTTTGTTCATTTTTCGGTTACCTAGGTATGGAGCTTTAGGTTTCAACATTGGTAAGGAGAATCGCTAAATGACAACAGAGTCCTATATGTTGGCCTGAGCTCTTTCTCTTGGTAATAAGCAAGAAAAACTTCCAGGTTCTTATTGCAAAGGTAAGCTGGGGCTAGCACAAGTAACTCGTAGATCTGACGATAGTGTATCTTTCTCAACGTTTTGGTGTTGTACTTTGGCTTTTACTGTAATGTACAAATTATAGCTTATCATATAGTGTCAAGGACTTAACTGGTTTCTTGCACAACGTGCTTTGAATGGTCACAATTGGCAATTTATGCTTTGAAATGATGAAGGAATTTCAGTTTTCCGGTTTTCACTAATGTTAATTCCGACATATCAAAAATAGAAGGTAAAAGCTTATAGCTTTCGTTCCAAAGGCCAATCAGATCATTCTTACATGTCTAAACCAAGATGATATAAATTGCTTACCTCCTAAAGGTTGAAATCCAGCAGAGGTTGCCAATTGAAATGACGCAAACTTCAGATAAGATCATTTTTTTTCCAAGATGGCTTGATTTATCTATCCTGCCGTGGAACAGTTGAAGTACTTGGTTGCGCCGCGAAATCTTTTATGTGCCATTAAGCCAGTAGTAGAAGGTAAGGTCACAGATTGGAAAGTGTTCTCCCTAGACAGTCTTTGTTTCACCTTATAAAACCGGTTAATCTCTGAACCATGCAAGTCTAACAGTCCCAAAATTCACAAAGTTCTGCCAATTTTGTGAAGTTCAACACAAGTTCAACCCCCA